>JAJJWW010002460.1:0-347389 GCA_023531295.1 Papaver armeniacum
CTCCTTCCATAGAAATAAGCACACGAAATAATTCCCAAACCAAGGTTAAAACCCGGAAAATAAGAAAAAATAAAAATAAAAAATAAAACAAAAACTAAATACAAAAATAAGAAACCAAAAACAATTAACAACCCTGCCTCCCCGTACAATAGCGCTTCATTGATTTGATCGTACGTAGCGTCAAAATAATTTACTTTCTTACTACTCAAAATATAAATATAGCAAGGGCAAGAAAGGATTGATCCTGAGAGAGAGAGGTCTAGGTTGTCAAATTGTTTGAAGTTCTCTATAAATAACACCGGTAGTTTTGTGATAATAATAAATTAAATAAAACAAATAAAGAAAAGTAAACAAATAAAATCAAGGATAAGAAAGTATTGGTTACGGATTTCGTTTTCATTCACTAACATGCTTTTCACAATAACTAGAATTGATATTTAATCTCAACTTTTATCAAAGACCCTAGAATACCTTGATCGCAAGAATATCCCGGAAATCTCCTCATGTCATCAACAAACACATTAAAAAGATGCTACTATGAATTCTACCTAAAGGAACAACCTAACGTGTAAAAGCACTAATCAAGTTTAATTCCCTAGATGCATTAGGTTTTGAAATCAGGCCAATCAAAGCAATCGAGCATGGAAAGCGCACTAATTCAATTTAACAAAGGTTTACGATTCACATATGATCATAAGAATATATCACTACAAACTATAATCATATTATGCTACTTGTATCCAAGGAATATCACTTTTTGCGTATAATAAACCCTAAACTAGCAATAGATGTGATTAGAAGTTCTACCAATTTGCAACTTGACAAAACAATCAATCAATCATAAAACAATATTTCAGAGAATTGCAAGCGATAATTATGAGACAAAACTAATATATTGAATCAAAGAATCATGCTTTGTGAAATCCAACTATTCCATAACCAATAATAAACTTAGGTACTCATATTCATGGAGTTCATCACAAGAAGAAAGAGAAAAGATTTCATGGTGTAAACCCTAGAATAAAGTAGAAGAGATAATTATAAAACGTGATGATAATCCTCAAAAAGATAGAAGTCCTCTCTTTTATATATTCCTCAATTTCCATAAAGGATACTCCTTCCAAAATTAGGTTTTGTCTTCAAGTCCATTAGTTGGAAATTCACCCGGCCCACCATGGAGAGAAACTTGTGTAGAAATTGTCCCAAAAACGTCGCCGGAAAACTGGGATTGTGGCTTAGGAATTTGGCGGAAAAGTCGGAGGAAAACTAGCTCGGGTGGCCGGCAAAATCAAACCAGGTCCAAAGTCAATCGAATTCGGATCGGTCGGGTCAACGAGTCATACCGAGTCAAACCAGGTCCGATCATTAGTCGGGGTGATTGGGATTAGTTGCTGGGCATGAGCCAATTGCTCGGCTTTGAGTTATCTTTGCAGACAATGATTTTGCTTCATTCACGCCTTTCAGTTTTGCACTTATGCCACCAATCTACCTTTGTAACATTCATGTCAAACAAGCAAAGCATTCTCATTGTCTGTCACTTCATTTGCAGCAACTCTAAAAACATAAATACCGCCAAGCGGTTGCGAATACCAACCACAACACTAGCCTCATGACTCGGCCAACACTGGACAACTCCACTTGTCACCTTCTTCCTTGGCGTCACCACCGCCTCAAATCGCTGCAACACAACCTGCAATTTTGCCGTAACTGCATAACCTGTAATCATTGCACCATTCCCTGTAGCTCAACCTATTGCGACTTCGCCCGCCTTCTAACTCTCCCCAAGGCGTGACAATTCACATCACATTCTCTATAATCACAAGCGGTGCATCTCCGGCTCTTGTTAATTCAACACCGATTTCCCGAGTCTTCATTCCATCTCAGGCCACTGCTCAGTGCACTCACCTCCACTGCATCATCCACAGTGGATGACTCTATCAACACCACGAGCCATCACGGCTAAGCGCGGCTTCATCCTTGCACGAAAAAGACATATGCTCCCTTCCCCGAGCTTCAAGACTACATCTATTCATTCCCCCGAGTCTTGTCTTCACTTACTGACCCATGAGTGTCAATTGTTCGCTCTTTGGCCCTGCATGACACACTTCCCTTTACGGCGCACTTTACCATTGCAACCTCCATATCAATCCCGCCAAGCCTGCTTTGCTATCTGCAAGACTAACCCGTAATGAACAACCACGATTCCGCGGGCAAGCACAACAACCTGCAATTTCCACTACCAGCTCTGCCATACTTTGTATCCAGCAGCTGTAGCTCCATTCAAGAATTCAACCATTCCTCAGTGCTCAGTCCCTGTTTTTACCACCTCGAGCCTCATATCCTAACCAAACTTCCAGCATCTAGCTTCATCAGACCTGCAACATCTGCTCTCCCTGTGCAGCTCAAACTCTTGTAGGCATCATGGCAGCATCACCCATTGGCAGCCTATACTGCTACTTGCCTGCACAACAACCTGCAATTCCTAGCATACATCTACCAAGCACCATCATTGCGGCTCTTTTCACATCTTTGCTTCCACCAACACCATCTGGCATTGCAGCCTCTACCCACAACTCCAGCTTGGACTGCCCCTGCAATTGCCTGAATCACCCATCTTTGCACCCAGCTCTCCCTGTAATTCATGTTCACAGCCATCTCACACTCACCATTTCTTATTTTTACGGAGAACCATCGTCATAAGCATCAATCACCAGAATACCAATTCAACCACTGAGAAATCAATACTCGAAATCACTCAAACCCATCTCAGTAAACAATCTTCTTGATTCAGTTTCTGACATTATCAAAACCCTGATTTCTTCCATCTTCTTTGATTCTGTTGCCTTGTCTGACCCATCTTCAATCTCCTTCTTCTCTGAGTTATCAGTCACCGACCCATCTCTCGATCTACAGCAGCAACCATGGCTGCTTCTCAGTTCTTCTTGACACTAACATCGCCTCTCGATTCCAGTCTTCCATCTCAACCTCATACTCATCAAATCATCATCCTCTTTGTTGATTTCACTTGATTTCATCCACTCACCAACAACATCTCTTTCTTTCTCGATCTCTGGCTCTTGATTCAACCTCATTATTCTTCTCACCCGAAACCCAGACTTCAGTTTCATCATATTCTCAAAATGAATCCGTACCCTAATTCTTCATTCTTTAATCTGCAGTCACCCTAGCTTCTCTCAAATTGGTCGTTACCTTCCTCTTCTATCTCCAATTTATTTCAATTGACATCAAGAATTTGGATGTACTGGATCTAACTCATACCCACTCGCCAACAATCTCCATTCACATCATCGTTTCTCGCCATTAACATCCATCGGTTTCAGGAGAGGAAAAGAGATCTCTCTGAATTTTTTGCTATGTGTAGGAATGAGAATTGATATTGGCACCCGGTACATTAATGATAAGGGCCACTGAAGTGATATTTTGCCTTAGAGTTGACTTCCCCTTATCCGAAGCTAGGATCTCAATAGCACTTCCCTTAACCAAAATCTGGCTACCCCTTAACATGTGGATGAGCTTCCATTAGTATTAACCGATGAATGACCGGTTTACCCTTTTTGACTCAATTTGAATGATTTCCGCTTCTTTTCCTCCGTGCGACTCCAGAGTACCTAAAGAACTCAAAAGCACGCGTAAAGTACATAATTCACAAGAAAAATAGCAAAGAAAGCATAAACTCTATATAGTAAATACGGTGTATTCTACACCTATCAAACATAGAGTTGGATGGTGCTGGAAGGCAAAGGAAGTTACAACTTCAAGAGCTCGAGGAGATTCGTAATGATGCAGTTGAAAGCTCACGGATTTACAAGGAAAAGACGAAGGCATTTCATGATAATATGATTACAAAGAAACAATTTTGCATTGGGCGAGAAAGTGCTTTGTTTAATTCTCGCTTGCAATTATTTAGGGTAAATTAAGGTCACGTTGGATTGGACCTTTTATTGTTACTAATGTGTTTTCTCATGGTGCAGTGGAAATGTCGTAGTTTAGCTACGAAATGAACTTAAAGTGAATGGGCACCGGTGAAACCATATTATGAGAACTTCTCTTCGGATGTCGTGGAAGAGTTAATCTTGTGGAAGTACTCCCTCGGAGGAGTCATAGAAAGCAAAGGAGATAGTGGTGACGACTTTAAACCAAGCGCTAAATGGGAGGCAACCCATCGGTTTTGTATCTCTTATCTTTTATTTTCTTTTCTTGTCATGTTTTTACTTTTTTGATTTTTTTGTCACTTTTAGTTAGGATTTCCCACCTTGACTTTCTTTGGAAGATTCAATTTACATTGAGGACAATGTAAAGTTTAAGTGCGGTGGAGTGGTTTGTTTTGTAAATTTTTCAAATTTTTCAACTTTTGTGTAAAATAGTAATAAAAACTCCAACTTGTAGTTAGTTTAGAGTCACATAGTATACATGTCGCTAAGATTACATCGAGAATCTCATAAGAGGATCAACTTAGAGATGACAGTGAGACATGATCGGGTTTTCTTAATTGTATGAGAGTTAAAGTTGGATTTAACCATGCCGGTGGCAAATAAGGTGCGCAGACCGAATTCGGTATTAGAGCGGTGATCCCCTATAGTGGAGACTACCCATGTTACACATAATGTGAGGCACCAACCTTCAATTCTTGTACTGTCAAATTTGTGCTTTTAGAGTGTGTGTCACCGTACGTAAATTAAGGCAGAATGGTGAGCTGTCCAACCTCCCACCATAAGCACTATTTTGATCTCTTGAGTGCTATTTTATCAACCATGTTGGTGACATCGAATTGCTAACTTACATATCACTTGTAATCTTGTTGTGATTAGCACCATCCACCTTATCTCTCTACACCAACAGGTCCATAGAAACACCATCATCATCAACAAGAGGAGCATCACAAATTTGAAGGAAAGTTGAAGACGATCGGGGTTTACAAACAATCGTGGTACAAAAATGAGCAGATTTCAGATTCAAGTAAAGCAACAAGACAAGAGCAGAATTTTTATCGGGTTGAAGACTATTGTACAAGAGTGAAAATTATCAAGGATGAGAGTTCGAGAAGTTTATGATATCAAGACATACAAGTTGTGAAGAATCAAGCGGAAAGTACTTACACCATGGCCTTTGTACTTACTTTTTTATTTATCTTATTTGTATTTTATTTTTCTCTTTTATGAAAAAAAAAAAAAGAGACAAGAGAAAATCTTTAGGTTCATTACTAGTTTTATTGTTTTATTTCGTTTTTATTTTGTATTTGTTTTATGTAAAAAAAATAAAAAATAAAAAAAATAGGGTTTGTATGTTCGTTTTTAGTTTTGTATTCTTTCAATAAAGCCAAGGGAAAGAAGGAATATCTATAATGAAGTTTCAAGCAACAAGGAATTAGAGGAAAGAGTCACATTGTCAAGATTCTACGAAGTTCAAGAGTTATCCATCAAGAGTTGAAGACCGAAGACGAAGATGAAGACAGCGATTGAAGACCGAAGGCGTTTCTATGGATCTTTGTGAGTGGTGCTAGCTGCACGCGAATGGATAAAAAGGTAAGTAAGCATATTCCCACCTTCGTTAAATGGTTGATTTCCTTTCGAAGAGATCATCTAAAAATGGGTTTTGAAAATTATAAAAGATGTGGGTTTTCAAAACATTCGGAGGGTTTTGCCTTCCTACCATTCAAACGTGTCGCAGATTCTCTCTTCATTCCTACCTGGACACATGTGTGACCCATAAAAAGCTGTTTATTATTGAGAGCAACTTCATAAAACCCTTTTCTTGTGAGGCAAAGTCGAGACTTTTGATCACTCCGAACCCGAATTTTTGTCGAGAAGGGATGGTTATTTCTCTCTCAACTTTTAAGGATGAGATTATGTTCATTTATGTGTCTAACTTCTTATGACTAGTGTGCTGAGAATCTCTATGTCTTCTTAGCGCGTTGGATGCTATCATTACGGAGAACTAGTAAGTTGGAAAAGTAGGTTTTGTGGGTATATCTCTAGTAAACCCTCACGAGACTATAACTCGTCCACTAGGGACACCTAGGGGTTTAAAGGCTTGTTATTTATGCTAAAAGTGACCGTAGCCTCGACGACACGGAGTTGTATGTATGTTTTAGAATTGTTTTGTTTAATTTGCTCGAGGACTAGCAAAGTCTAAGTGTGGGGGAATCTGATAGGTGTTGTGAAACACCTAATTTTATATCTAGTATGTACGCTTTCTTTGCTATTGTCTTTGAGAATTGTGTCTCTTATGTTTGATTTTGAGTTTATCAGGTGCAATGTAGTCAATTGGAGCGAAATGAGGAGAAATTACCCATTTGGAGCAAAAAGGGGAACAAGGTCAATTTACATGCGATATTTGGAGCATGCAAGGTTGCGCAAGAGGAGTTATGCGTGAAATTATTTTATCAGTCTCCTAGAGATGGATGAACCGAGCATATCTAGTTAGCCCTTAACCACCACAACGGGGGTGCCAATATAAACTCTACTCATTACCTAACCCTAGCTTTAGTGGAAAACATTTCTTTCAATCATCATTTTCACACTGAACCGAGAAAGAGAATAGATGTACATCAGCCATGATAAATCGAGAGCATAAGGCGTTGAAGGAAATGGAGATCGAGAAGGGAGAAGTGAGGGGGTTGTTCGTGAGATCAAGAAGAACACGAGAGAAGCTAGAAATGGAAGAGATCGATGGGTTTAGTAAGCTGTGAAAGAAGCCGAGAAAAACACAGATAGCGTCTGCAATGACGTGTCGATGTTTATTAGTGAAATTGTTGGGATTTTGAAGTCAAGAGGAGATGGAAATGGGGTACAAACCAATTGGCGAGAAGACCAAACATGTTCTTTGTGGAATTTTAGGGAAATGAATTTGAAGTTAGGGGTCGAGAAGAGATTTCAGAGGTGTTGAGTTTTGAATCAAAATACAAATGAACCTACTGCTGCTCAATTGAAGATGGTATGTTTCAGATTTGAGTCTCACTCGAAGTGGCGGTGTTGATATTCATGGGTTATCAGTGATAGATGGAATTTGGTGGTTGCATCTGAGATCGAGAAGAATCGGAGATTGGGATTTGAAGCGAGAAAAGAAGAAAGAGTGGGTGTTGCCGTTCAAAGTGCAGGTGTTAAAGGCAGTGATGGAGCAAATAAGAAGTGAATAGCTCAAATGGAATGGTTAGTCCGTGGCTCAATGATGTTGCGCAGAAGATAGAAAAAAGAACAAGGGAGAGGCTGGATTGCGGGTGACTGTGTAGATGGGAATTGCGATTCGAGGTTGATGGTATTGTTAAGCTGGAATGATTGGCAGTTGAAGCTGCGGGACAGATTAGTCTGCAAGAATTGGCTGGTACAAGTTAAGATTCAAGGTATTGGTGAGAAGAAGGTGTTGGTGGTTTGCCTGTGGAGATAGAGATGCAAATGGTGCTGAGTTATGAGCTCAGTCTTGCACTGAGTTTGTGAAGCATGGAAGTTGAGATGGAGACTCATAGATGCTGTTTTGGCTGTGGCAGCATTTGTGGTGCTAAGCTTGGAGGTTGCAATGAGTATAGTTATGTCTGATGTTGAAGTGCAGGCTGTTGAGATGGAGCTTGTTGGTGGAGCTGACTTACAAGAGTTACTTTGAAGTTGTCGTAGGATGAAGGTTGTGTTGAGATTGTGGTGGACTGAGAAGGGATGAATGGATCTGTGAAAGAAGAGGTGATGTGCTGGAGCTGAGTTGCAGCTGTGCAGGTGGCCAGGAGAACTGGATATGCTTACTTGTGGTGGAACTGATGCTGATTTAAGAGATTTCTCTGAAGTGAAGGAAGCTACAGCTACAGGCTTGTATGGGTGTTGGATGGCAGAGTGTGTGATATTGCAGCTGTAGAAGATGGGTTCTGGTGCTGATATTCGAGGTCTCCTGGTGTTATGCAATAATTAGGCAAGATGGTCGCAATGCAACCGAAATTGGTGGTGTTGTTGAGCTAGCGGGGATAGATGTATGTTAGGACAAAGTGCATTTTTGTAGGGAGTTGATTGAAAGCAATTCGGGTGGTGCGGTGTACACAAAAACAACAATGAATGGAAATGAATGAAAGTTTGTAGAAGTGACTATGGTGATATGGGGACTGAAATTGCTGATTGAGAAACAAGAACATGAAGTTGATGTTGTCTCGAGATGGTGGTATTAGGTTATGTTGTGATTTGATAGTGTGAGTGGTTGCAAGAGAGAAGCTACAAGAGTAGTATGAAATTTGGTTGAAGCAATAGGATGAGCATTGCAGATGGGAATGGAGGCTTTTCTGCTGCCATTGTAGTGGGTCTTGGAATGGAGGAGCTATTATAACCTACACAGGAAATGCTTGGTGCAAGATGGCTGGCCAAGGAGCTGTGAAGCACAATGATTGTCTTTGTTCATTTGTTCAGCCCGTCGGTGATAGGTTCGGTTGATCGGCTCGGCTCCGGTCGACTAGCGAGATGACTCGCATCCCAGTCATGATCGACTGGTTTGCTCAAGTGACTTCGGTATGACTCGGTGACTTGGACGAGTTGACCTGGCTGATCCGACTTCGTTGGCCGGTGACCGGGCGGACTTTGCCGGTCACTGAACCGTTTTCAGGCCACCCCTCCTACGATTTCGGCCATAATACAGTTTTCCCGACGACGTGTTTTTGGACATATTTTCTACATGGGTTTTTCTCTCTTATGGGCTTGGTGGAATTTCATCTAATGGACTTTGAAGGATAGACCTATTTTTGGAACAAGAGGAGCTATAAAAGAGAAACCCTACACCTTTTGGAAAGACACGTTTTATTCTTGGAGAAAGGGAAGAGCCGCTTTTGTTTACGCAACTAGGGTTTGCTTTTGTTCATCTTCTTCTTTATTCAACTTATATTTTTGGTGATGAACTCCATAGCTATGAGTAGCTAAATTCTATATTATTGGTTAAGGATGTAGTCCTATTTCTAAAACTTGTGTTTGCTTTATGTATTAGTTTTCTCTCTTAATTATCGTTCAATTCTCTACTGTTTTTATGATCACATGATTGATGTATTGTGATAGGATTATGATGTTTGATTAGTTAAGTGGCCAATTAATTGAACTTGCATCCTAGTCCATAGCTATTTTAGGGTTTTTCATCGAGCGATAACCACAGAATACAAGTAGCATGATATGTTTACGGTTTGTAGTGATACACTCTCGTAATCATATGTAGAGTTTGACCATTGTCAGAATTGTTATGCGCAATGTATGACAATTTCATTGATTAGCCTATTTCTGAAACTTAATGCTCCTAGGAATTGAATTTAATTAGCACAAGGTGTTAGGTTATTCTTTAGGTGGAATTCACATACGCAGCTTTAATGCGTGTGTTGATAAACTTAAAGAAATTAATAGATTATCTTGCTCTCTTGATTCTCTAGGCATTTGATAATATAAGAGATTAAATCGTAATTCTAATCATATAGCAAGCACATGTCTAAGATTGAAGATGAATTCCTTGAACAATATCTTTCTCTATTGATTACTTTCTACAATTTACTTTGTTTTTAATTTGCTTTTATTGCTTACATAAAAATCAAAAATCCCCCAATTGGTTACTTTAAGAAATTGAATACGAAATAACTACAATCGCCTCTCTGTGAAACAAACTCTTTCTTATCATATACTTTAGGAAAGTTAAATTATTTTTGACGCATACGACAGCGATCAGTAGGTATTTCTGTAGGAAACAGATTTATCTATTCTAATAGACTTTTCTGTGTGAGACAGATTTGTTTATCAAGTCTTCGACTTTGGGTCGTAGTAACTCTTAGTTGTGCGTGAGATCAGCCAAGGGAATCAAGTGCGCAGAATCCGGCGTAGTTCTAGAGGCGTAAGGAACGCGACTGTACCTTTATCAGTGTGAGATTGGTTAGGGCTCAACTACATTTCCGGTCAGAAGTTAACTTGCGGTAGGCTAGTGTACGTAGCGGCTTAATACATTGTGGTGTTCAAATCTGGACTAGGTCCCGGGGTTTTCTGCATTTGCAGTTTCCTCGTTAACAAAATTTCTGGCGTCTGTGTTATTTCTTTTCCGCATTATATTTGTTTATATAATTGAAATATCACAAGTTGTGCGTAGTTCAATCAATTAGATAATCCAACCTTTGGTTGTTGATATAAATTGATTGACATTTGAACATTGGTCTTTGGTACCGTTCAAGTTGTTTCTCATAATAATTAGGCTCATGATTTCATCATTTGATTTCTTGATTACATTGAGAAACGAGAGATATAACTCTTGGATATATTTCCATTGATTGAGTCATTGTCTGTTTGATTCTCTTAGAAATTATATTGGAGTTTGTCCATACATATTGCCTAAACGAAATATTAGGTGTGGTTGTTAGACCCCCGTTTTTTCAGTTATGGAGGTGCCTAATTGATTCTACCTCACAAAATCAACTTAGGACAAATATGGAACATGTGGGCCAACGAAGTCTGAACGGAAGAGAACTTTATAATCTTTATCAATCTTATTCCCTGATCGATATCTCTTGAAATCAGAAGAGAAGATCCCTATAATAAACAAGAACTACGATGATCAAGATAAGATTTTGGATATCAAGAGTCATAACCTAATGCAGTTTTACAAGGATGACTCTAATCGCAACTAGGATACAGAAGTTTCATGATTGACATTCTAGAATGCAGAGAATCTTTTATTTATAATGATGGACAAGGTTAGGTAGCTTAAAGTCAAAGCTGAGTTCACGAACTAGTTTTTTATATATACAAATTGATTTAACACCAAATAATCTCAACTTATCAATATAGGTTGATCATGTGAGAAGTTTTCCTTGAATTACAAAGAAAATTTGCATTCACGTATTTATTGATACAATAAAACCTCTCCGGAAGAATACTCCATATAGGAATAAACTCCATATAAGAATAAAAATTTCCGGTCCCGATTTGGGCCAGTTATATTTAAGAATAAACTCCATATTGGAATAAGTCATAAATTTTTCGGTCCCGTCTCAAGCAACCTACCTCCATATAAAAATAATTTACATAATAATATAAATATTATATGTCTTGTCATGCATCAAAGTTTAAGATAATGAGATTCTTGTAACCATTTTACAAGATTATTTGGCTTCAAAGTAGAGTATTTGCATTTTTGTGCACAATTCAATACCAATAACATTCACTCATATAATATTTTCGTCAATTTTCGTTGACATATTTCACCCATATAATTTTATTGGTCAATTTTCGGTGTCGAAGTTGAGTTTATATTTACCAAGATACATTTTTCTGTTTCTAATGCATCTATGTGTATTTTCTCAAGTGCATGTATGAAATTTTTTTTTTGGTTTATTCAAGGTAGACCTCCATATAAGAATAACCCCCATATAAGAATATATTTTTGTGATCCCTAGGATATTCTTATACGGAGGTTTTACTGTATTAGCTTTATGCACCAAATGGTTAGCTAAAATTAGTAGTTAAGTTGTCCGTAGAATATCAAGAAACCCTAGAGTTAAATAAATCTCAAAGACTAAATCAGTTTGTGAACTACAAAAAACAGTTTATTAAAAAAAAATTATCTCGGAGTTCGAGAAATTTTTATATCTATAAGTTCGCGAACTGTGCAAATCAGTTCGTGTACTCAAGTTACAAAATTTCCAGGAACCTAAAATCAACGAGTTCACGTACTAACCGAATTAGATTCTGTACTCGAGGAATCAAAAATGTCTAGGTGTTTATGGGTAAAAATCGTTTCCGCCGATTTCGGTAAATTCGGTAGGTGAGTGAGAAACTGGTTTAAACCCTAAACAAATGTGCTGCACGTGAGAACTTTATTGATTCGAGAGATCAATCTGTACAAGTCCGACCTAAACCAAGAAATGACCGTTCAGACTTGCTTGGTCACAAAGTGGAGGAGAAGGGTTGATTTGGGAGGAAGCAAAGAAAGGTGTTGAGACCGAGAATAGTGCAGGAGAGTAGTGTCTCGACTTGTATCGAAAGTGAAAGCTTCGGAAGCTTGCAAGAGATGAAAGCTTTTTGAAGAGCTTGCAAAGTTTCCTTTTCAGAGTGTTGTGTTTTTCTCTGTGAGACTTGTTATGCTGGTGAAATAGGTAAAACCTATTTATACAAGTCGAGATCAAACGTACCTGGCCTCATGAAGGAAGAGAGTAAAGGGTGAAATAATGGGAGGAGGTGGTAACTGCAAGGTGTTTATGGGTGAAAACGTTTTCACCATTATTTCCTCATTTATTTGACCGCTTTATTCCTATTCACGCTTTCTTAATGTGAGCGTAGTATCGGTTAAGGTTGTGACCGCCAAACCAATACCCGGAAAGCATCCCCGGTTTGTGTTGATGTCTCGAGTGTTGGTTGCACCTTGAGTGCAAGTGGCGCTGCTAGAGGGGCGTGTGGCATGTGCGGAATGCCTTTGTTGCGGGTTGCACCTCGCGCAAGTGGCAATGCCGAGGCTGCTAGTGGCGTGTGTGGCATGAGCCAATGGCATGTGTGGAATGCCTTGGTGGTAGGTTGTATGTTAGTGTAAGTGGCAATGCATAGAGCTGCTAGTGGCGTGTGTGGCATGTGCCAATGGCATGTGGAATGCCTTGGCGGTAGGTTGCCACGGTTTGCAAGTTAGGCTACCGAGGCGTGGGTTTTGGCATGTGCCAACGGCGCGTACGTCCAAGTTGGCATAGGTTATGCGGCTTGCAAGTTGAGCTACCACGTGCGTGTTTGGCATGTGCCAATGGCATGCGTGGCCAATCGGATCATGGCACAGTAAGAAAAGCTACGGTGGCGTGTTGGCTTGTGCCAATGGCATGCTCGGCCATTAGGGCCACGGCACAGTAGAAAAAGCTACCAGCGAGCGTGTTGGCATGTGACAATGGCATGCTCGGCCATTAGGGCCACGCCTTTGGTGAGAAAAGCTACCGTGGCGTGTTGGCATGTGCCTATGGCATGCTCGGCCATTAGGGCCACGGCCTGGTAAGAAAAAGCTACCAGCGAGCGTGTTGGCATGTGCCAATGGCATGCTCGGCCATTAGGGACACGCCTTGGTGAGAAAATCTACCAGCGAGCGTGTTGGCATGTGCTAATGGCATGCTCGGCTATTAGGGCCACGGCACAGTAAGAAAAAGCTACCAACGAGCGTGTTGGCATGTGCAATGGCATGCTCGGCCATTAGGGCCACGCCTTGGTGAGAAAAGCTACCGGCGGCGTGTTGGCATGTGCCAATGGCATGCTCGGCCATTAGGGCCACGGCACAGTAAGAAAAGCTACCGGCGGCGTGTTGGCATGTGCCAATGGCATGCTCGGCCATTAGGGCCACGCCTTAGTGAGAAAAGCTACCCGGCGGCGTGTTGGCATGTGACAATGGCATCGTGGCCAATTTGGTCTAGGTTGCACGGTTTGCAAGCCTAGGTGCGGGTGCTATTTTGGCATGGCGCGGCTAGGGCCAAGGTAAGGGTGCTTGGCTTGGCGTGGCGTGACCAGCGTAGCTAGGGCCAAGGTAGAGTGTGTTTGGCATGGCGCGGCTAGCTTGGGCTAGGTGTGGATGGCATGATTTGCCATTGGCACGGAGGTGCGGCTAGCATGGTTGGCATGCTTTGGCGCGTTTGGTGTGACTAGCATAGCTAGGGCCAAGGCGAGTGCGTTTGGCATGGCGCGGCTAGCTTAGGCTAGGTGTGGTGGCATGATTTGCTTGCCGTTGGCACGGAGGTGCGGCTAGCATGGTTGGCATGCTTTGGCGCGTTTTGGTGTGGGCGGCATGATTTGCCATTGGGCGAGTGCGTCAGCTTGGGCTAGGTGTGGGCTGGCATGATTTGCCATTGGCACGGAGGTGCGTCTAGCATGGTTGGCATGCTTTGGCGCGTTTGGTGTAAGGTGACATGATTTGCCATTGTACGAGAGGTGCGGCTAGCTTGGGCTAGGTGTGGGCTGGCATGATTTTCCATTGGCTTGCGGAGGTGCGGCTAGCATGGTTGGCATGATTTGGCACGTTTGGTGTGGGTGGCATGATTTTCCATTGGCACGAGAGGTGCGGCTAGCTTGGGCTAGGTTTGGTGGCATGATTTTTCATTGGCACGGAGGGGAATTAGGGTTTTGTTCGTTTGTAGCCCTAATTTGAAAAAATACCCCCTATTAATTGCGATTATATGCATTAAATGTTCTAATAAATGTGTCACCGGTGACATTAGGTTATTTGGGGTTTTACCATTTACCCTTTGTTTAAAAACCACCATCAACATTAAGTCCCTGCTTAGCTCGGAGCAGAGCTTTGTTGCGAGGTAAGCATAAGATGGTGACAAACTATCGGCAACAAATCGTAAAGAGAATTGAGGAGGCTTGTCGACCTTTTTTATAAATAGGATTTGGAATCCTTGCCCTTTGTGATTTGCACAAATCGAAGGTGGCATAATTGGGAAGTCGGCGTCATTGAGAGACATGGCAGGCGGCATTGAGAAGTTGGACGCGAGTTGGGAAGCGGGCGTGCTAGGCTGCGGGAGCCCGCGCAAAGTGGGAAGGCGATCGCTTATTTGGAGGGGGCCCCTGGTGCAAGGTAGGGAAGATTTGGCGTGTTAGTTGGCGTGACTTGGGCGACGTTGGGAAGTTTGGCGCAATTGGTGGGGCCAGGTGCAACAGGCGATGTTGAGAAGTTGGGCGCCCTTGTGGGCCCGTTCTTATATGCACGATTTTTGGTATAGGAAATCCTTCCCTATTTGAGAATCTCCACGCCCATATATATAAAATCCCTTTCTCTCATCTTTGTTCTTTCATCTTTTCATACTAGCGGTAGAGTCATAAAAAGAAAAACCGGCTTCGGGTATGTCTTCGGTACTTCTCTTGTTCCCCTTTTCATGTAGGTGCAAACCCTAATAGTAGGCGTTTTTTCATAATCCTTGCAATGATATTGCATATGATTTCTTGGCGTGCTTCTTGTAGAAAATATTGTATATATGCACCAAAGGGAAATCTTGTATATATGATTCGAACCCGTAGAAAAACGCTCCATATATAATTTTGAACCCGAAGAAGGATCTTTGCGAGACGCACTTGAGCCGTATAAAATCTTGCGTATATAATTTTGAACCATGAAGAAGATCTTTGCGTGTGCATTTTCTAACCCAGTAGAGAATATGTATATGTGCTTCATATGACTTGAACCCATAGGAAATATTGCATATATGAATTTCGGACTGAAAAAATCTTTGCGTGGGCAGTTTTGAACCCGTAGAAAAATGCTCCATATATAATTTTGAACCGAAGAAGGATACCATAGACGCATTCGGGCAAGTAGAAAATACTTTGCGTATATAATTTTGAACCACTGAAGAAAATCTGCGTGTGCGAGTTTTGAACCGTAGAGAATACACCCTTTTTTTTTGTTTTCCGAGTTTTCCTTTTGTTGGAGTGCGGTTATGTGTCGGGGAGATAATTTCGTCTTTCTCCGTGTGCGAGATATCTTGTTACTAAGTTGTTATGAAGAAATCCAGGCAAGATGTTACACGAACAAAATTTCGCCTCATCGAAGGACGTTCATAGTTCCATACCAAACACGGATGATGAATTCTTTGCTAAACCCCTCGCCCATGCTCGGAAGAATCACCCGGGTTTCGTGCCAATTTTGTTAACGGTGGTGAAGATGAAAAGAAGACACGTTCGGTTTGCCCGAGAGAACACCATGCGGTTTGTCTTCATAAAGGGGTATATTCTTCTTCAACATTGATTTGAGGATGTGTCAAAGCCCATTGCGTTCTTTTGATAGATGGGTTGAGTTCATGGTGAGTAAGGAGCACATAAATACCAACTTGACTCGACCTTGATTATTGATCTTTGTCGAGCTTGATAAATCTCCAGATTAGGAAGGATATCCGGGCTTGGTTGCTTTCATCTCCGGATGGTGTTCGGACACCCATACAATCATATGTAGATGGGGTGAAATAACTTTCTCCTTGGAGAGTGTGGCTCTTTTCTTGAATCTTAGGTAACCGGGAATCTTAATATCCGATTATCGAAGGTGAGGAGAAGATGCGGGATGACCTTGCCGCTAAGTTGGGAGATTACGCTCGAAAAGACTCCCTTTGCGAAGTCGAAGGATTCTGTGGGAAAGAGGATGAAAGGTGCTTTACAGCTGGTGGATATCTCAATAGTTTAGGACAATTTGGAACCTAAAGCGAAAAGCGGTGATCTTCATGTTGCGGCATTTTTGGCTCTACAGGTTGTCTAGAGACATTTTTGATGGCAGTTACGGCAAGAAGGAAATAATACCATAGTTGCTAGTGATTGCTGTGAAGTTCGCAACTAGGTGAAGTTCTTCCCATTGGAAAGCTATTCCTTGGTTCCCTGTATGTGCATCTGGATCACCTAGTTGCGAACATGCGAGTTTGAATGGTTTCATGAAAGTGGATTCATATGTGCACGTTGCACCTGCAAGCTTTGGTTATGGGAGCACTTTGAGAAGTATGCTAACAAAACCGTTGCCTTAGATTCCGCGAGTTGGGGCGGCTCAGAATTCTTCGATGGGTGAACAGGCGTCAAGAGTTGGCATGAGCTTGGTTAGTCTTCTCGATAAGTCGTATGAAATTATTTTTCGCCCATGGGAGCCGGTCCATAGGTCGGTGAATCAAATTGACACCTTTTGCACTCGATCATGTCTTTATCTTGGCGGCAATTTGAGTGTTGGTGAAAACTTATTTATTCAAAGCTGCATGTCCGGCTATATCTAGTCTTTCTTCATGGGGTCTTCCAGAATCCGGTCACTTACAATATTGGCCGTCTTTGCTCGTCACATGGGTTTGATCAATGGGTTCCTCTTGCTTACCAATTTGGTGGTTCTAAGGATTTATTGCATGCCGCCCTCAATGCCGGTGCCCTTGGCAGGGTATCGCCTTCCCTTCTTTCAAGCGGGAAGAGTAACCCCGACGACTTTTGGCTATAATGAGTTACAGTGCGATGAGTTCATTATGATCCAAGATTTTGTAAATAACGTGGTGGAGAATGTTCGTTGTAAACCTTCCCCGTTGATTTTGAAGAAGTATCAATGTTGAGAGATCCCAAGCGAAAGTTGCCTGGCAACTCGGAAAGTCCCGAGCAAAGGAACAGAGAACGAAGAATCGTCTTTGGCGGGTTCCAGGCGGTTTAAAAGATCCTCCCGCAGCTCGTGTCTTTCAGTTCTTCCAATAACCAGTACGTGTCGCCTCCTTGTTGGTTTATCTCAAAACACGTGAATTTCTGCTGAAAACATGTGTCTTGTTTCTTCCAGGGCTTCGGTAGTTTTAATGCTTTATTTGCCCTTGCACGTTGCCTGGAGACGGCAATTTCTTGAAGAATTCGGCGGCACTGAGCCTTCTCATAGCGGTGATGAGTGGAGAAACAAGAAAGTTCGACAAGTGTGAGTGATTCCTCTGGCAGCACTGGTTCTTTTTCGGGAAGTGGTTCGGTGAGTTTCGCGCTTCTTTTCTTTCTTCTTTTGAAAAATGTCTAACTCAAGTTCGCAGGAGGAATCCGGTTCGGAGGACGATTCTGGGGTAGAGCCACACGAAAACTTGCCTTTGGTGACCCTGCGTAGGTGACTTGGAGATGGGAATTAGCCAATTGCCGGGCACAGATGTGGTTCAAACGGTGGATGATTCTCGATGGTTGCTGCCGTAGACATGGAAAAAGACCCTTTGCGAGTCGTGAGGCCACTAGCAGGCACCATTTTCGATCCCCCGTACTTGGTTCCTTATCCAGGTCATGTCTTTGGTTTGGCGTTTTCAGCGTCTTTGGCTAAGTACACAGTGTTGTACACCAGAATATGGGAGAAGTATGGACATATGGCCACAACCAAGAAGGTCACTAGTCGATTTGCGCTGGTTAAGCGTGTGGAAGAGGCTTTATCTTCCATCGAGGACATGCGTGAGGTGACTGGCCACACCGTTTCTGAAGACGTTATTGCCGACTGGGAGCACCATCGCGACGTGTGTGTAGAAAAGGAGTTCAACGCTTCGTGGCTTGTCAAAGCACTACACCAAATTCTGGGATTAGAAAGCAGAACAGAGGCGTTACAAAAGCGGGTTATAACGGCCCTACTTTGTTGCAAAAGTGGGTGTTACATTTTTTTGTAACGGCTTTGTGGCCGTTCACAATTTTTTTAACGGCCCTCGTAATGTGGCTTGAGCCGTTACGAATTTGCCACGTGGTAACAGCTCAGGGCCGTTACGAATTTTTTTTGCAACAGGGATGTTATAACAGCTCAGAGCCGTTACGAACTTTTTTGTAACAGCAAAAAATTACCGCCGGTCAACCTTGACCTGGTCAAAATTGGTCAACACTGACCAATTTTGACCAGGTCAAGGTTGACCGGCAGTTCATTTTCAGTCGGAAATACACCGGAATTCAATTTTTTTTTACCTGTATAAAAATATTTCATTCAATCTAATTATACAATATCACCCATTCAATAACAATACTTTCTTTTAATCTTTCCAGATTCATTCAAGCAGTTCATAATGGAATACAATGTTATAGTGGAATACAAATTATGTTTTGAAACTCAAATAAAAATAAGAACACTGATGCAAAACCAAGTTCAGTTGGTCTGAGCAATTATACAAGACAAAACAAAAGATATAGCAAATGAAATCTAAGACATAACAGAAACAAACTCACATAACAATTTTTGCCTTCTCTTGCTACTGTTTTTGTATCAAATATGCAACACTTCGCCTCAACTGCTCTAACCATACTCAATGACCTAATCATAAAAATAAAGGCAACATTAAGTAAATGTGGAGATACATGTGGAGAAGATTAACCAAGAACAGCAATCGAATACGAAAAGATATGTTCAAAAATAAAATGGCACAATATCAATTAGTGGTCAAGAACGTAAGGAAGAAGGATCGAACAAGAGTACATTACATCTACCTAATAGCATTTTAAACTTTCAAGAGTGGCTTCTCAGAATTTAAAACCAATAAAACTGATAAAATTAGCAGTCGTTCATTACCAAATTGAAGGACAGCCATTTCAGGTGCTCCAATCGCCTTCTTTAGTTGAACAAATCCTCCGTTACGACCCCCTGATATGTATCAGGGACACAAATAGTCATGAGAATTGAGAACATATTCTAAACTCCAAAGCGTCATATGTAAGGAATAGCAGTACATATAAATACATAAGAAGATTTGCTCACATTCATAACCATTGCACGACCTAAGCTTAAAGTCGCGCCATCATTCCTTATCAGCTCAGTTTCAGCTGAATTACTTCATATACACCTACTGCACTTTCACCTACAAGTCTTGCTTAGCTCAATCAATCCAAACACAACTTCCCTGCAACTTACACACTGCAATCATCCTCTTCCGAGCTATACACAGCCAAACCCTAACTTCCTCTCTCTGATTCACTATGCAGTCTCTACTAGTAGGTAATGACGAGAATGAAATGTCATGGGATTGCCACGAACAACTAGACAGATACTAGTTGGATCTACTAGTAGCCTGTTCAATTAATGAAATGTCATGGTATTAGTGAAGCATTAGAGACTGAGTTCACTAATACCAAGTTCTCCAAACAAATTCTGCACGTTTGGGTAAGCTCCGACTTCATACAAACAAAAACAAAAATAAAGAAACAGTAAAACTTAAATGAAGCTCAACAAAAAGGAGATGCCAGGAAAGTAGAACTTATAACATGGAAATTTCATAGTAACAGATATAGCAAGAAACATTTGGTAAAAAAGCAAATGGGAAGCTACTGAATTTTAAGTCTGCACAGGATGCTAAGCTTAAGAAAATAAACTCACAAAATATGTGTAGTCCGGTTTCGTACCAGTCTCCATCATCATCCTTCCAAGCAGCTACCTAAACAATTGATTAAACCACAATCGTCAAACCAACAGAACTCCTTGAGGAAATGATATGCATCTATATGTTGACCGTGAAGGCTTGAGTCATTCGGTAAAAGTCGATATCCAATGATTACGTAACAAAGGCTTGAAGCACGTAGCTATATCTCGGTGAAGGGGACCAAGTAGAGAAAGTAAGGAAGCTACCTTTCCACCAGAGAACATCTCTTGCTTCCGGTGGTGTGGGTTTGTGTCCTGCATCTGCCAGGTACTTTGCGGTTGATAAACCAGCCAAGCCTACAGGTAAGTGAGCAGTGTGTTAGAATAACAACATTGAGAGATGTATACTAGACAATCGAGGAATTTAAGCCCGACAATCTATACTAGACAAGCTATGTGATAAGCAAGAAAATTCATAAAGCAAGTTAGATTTGATAGAACTCAATGTGTTAGAATTATCACATTGCAAGAATACTTACTTTTATAAGCTTAATGATCTGAAGACAAGAAATATCTTACTTTCTAGATCTTTTACACCTATCTTCTGCAAAAAATATTTACACAGGCCTCATATACACTGATACACAGATAAAAATGAAGTTAATTACATAAATCAGCGACAATGAAAATATTTAGAAATAGATAAAAGGCAACTCCAAAACTAGCTTTTATCAACGATACCCATAAAGCTTAGGTTAATTGTTAGGCGAAAAGTAATTGACTCATACGGAATGGTACCCGTAATGTAAGCAAATTCACGACATATCAAGCAAAGTAATTGTTAGCGAAATATCTATCTTGGGATACTTTTGGAAATCACATTAAACAACACGTCATAAAAACATGGTCTTTGAAACGAACTCAAATCTATTTCATTAATCACGCAAAAATAAGATTGCGGCCGACGATTTCGTTTGGTATCCTCATTATGCGAAAAGAACCAAACATTTCAACTGATCTAAAGAATTCTCTAATCAATACACACAAAAATATGCATCCAACATTCACACAAACAAAAGAATTCTACCAAATCATCTTGAAAAAAATTAAATTAAACCTCGAGAAAAGCGATTTTGCATAAAACCTTCCTGTCAAATTCTTAAGTGCATTAGCAGCATGTTCTTCCTGTCTAAATTGAACATAAACATTCCCCAGCATATGAACAGGTAAATTGTCACAGATATTAAGACATTCAATCTCTCCGTACTTGCTCATCTTGTCGAACAAATCTTCATTGAAATCCTTCAATTTCAAACATAACCCACATTCAGAAATTCACAAGAGATTAGGGTTTATATTACATAATACTAAAAAATCTAAAAAACTTCAAATCACGAGAGAAAAGGGAATAACAAACCTCATATTTGAAAGCGCTTCTTTGGATCAATCCGATTAAGGTAAGCTTAGGCGAGGGTGGAGAGAGGCTTACACGGGTGACGTTGAAACCCTAAAATCAGATGATGAAAGAGTTCCAACTCGGAACTCTCATAAACAACCTGAAAGAAGATGATGAAACCCTAAAATTTGATTAACAAACAGAACAACAAACCCTAGAATCTGATTGACAAACTAAAACCTAAAATCAGAAAAAACTGAAACCCTAAAATAGATGATGAAAGACTTACATAGATGATGAAATCGAAATCCTAATCTCGACTAACAGATGTGAATCTTCAGAGAGAGAAAAAAAAGAGATAATCGAAGATTATTGAAGATGGTTCTGTGAGAGGAAGAAGAGGGGCAGGAGCAAAATGAGAAGGAGAAAGAAAATGATAAATCGATTCATCGATTTCACAAGGCATGGGAAGAAAAGCAATGGCACGCATGTGAATGGCACTCGCATGGGAGGAAATATCTTCTAGTGTTACTCATCTTGGGTAGAAACAAAATAGTACGCGTGTGAATGGCACACGCAAAAACTCTAGGTGTTACGACATGGTGTGACCAAGCGTGTGAGTGGCACGCTTATAAAAAAATTCGTAACGGCTTGGCTCTGTTACGAAATAAAAAAATTTAGTAACGGCTTCAGCCTGTTACGAATTTTTGTAACGACCATTGTAACAAGGGGAAATTCGTAACGGCTCATAAGCCGAATTCACGAATTCTGATACGATTCGGGAATTTGGTGTAGTGAAGGCCTTCTTTGAGATCCAGTCGAAAGATGCATCAATCGAAAGCCTTTCGCATAGGAGATTGCACGACGGAGGTAGATCTCGAAAAGCTTTCCAAGATGTTAACTATGAAGAGAGCGGCTCTTGAAGATGCAAAGTTGACTTTCTCCAAAAAGCGAGACCTCTGTTGGATGATTTTCCTTGAATCTTTCTCATTAAACTTTCATTTAGGTTCTTCTTCTTCTTTTTCTTTTTTTTTTTGAAAAACATATTTGGATATCTGGTTCAAAAGTTAAATAGGTTTTGATAGGCAGTGGTAGCTTTTGAGGATCTTGGATTATTTCGGGATGAATGGTTTTGATAATAACTACGATTATGTTTTATGAAAGAAATATTGCTTTTATGAAAGTGTGTGCTAGCAATAGGCACAAGACGCAGATAGTATGACGGTTTTATTAAGAACCTAAAAGCAGATCGTATATCTTGCCCAGTCTAAATTTACTCACTCCATAGGTTTTTGCGAACACGCCCCTCTCCATGTAAAAAGCGGCTTTCTTTGTAGCATTGCCCGAGTAGTCCCCAATTGGTAGCATCTTGGCGAGTCCCCCAGTTTTCTGGTGTAGTTTTCTATTTGTGCGGGTTGTCTGGCGGTTGAGTCGGATTGAATCGCCTTCCCCTACCATCTTGACATGCGGGTGAAGAACGAGATCGTGATCGACATTATGTAGCCGATAGATCAATCCTCCCGCTGTGGTCGCCAATTGTTTATGGGTAAAAATCGTTTCCGCCGATTTCGGTAAATTCGGTAGGTGAGTGAAGCGGTTTAAACCCTAAACAAATGTGCCGCACGTGAGCACTTTATAGATTCGAGAGATCAATACGTACAAAAGTCGGCCTAAACAAAGAAATGGCCGTTCCGGACTTCACTTCGGTCACAAAGTGGAGGAGAAGGGTTGATTTGGGAGGAAGCAAAGAAAGGTGTTGAGACCGAGAATAGTGCAGGAGAGTATTGTCTCGACTTGTATCGAGAAAGTGAAAGCTTCGGAATCTTGCAAGAGATGAAAGCTTTTGAAGAGCTTGCAAAGTTGCCTTTTACGAGAGTGTTGTGTTTTCTCTGACCGAGGCGTTTGTCGATGGAAATAGGTAAGACCTATTTATACAAGTCGAGATTGAAAAATACCCTGGCCTCATGAAGGAAGAGAGTAAAGGGTGAAATAATGGGAGGAGGTGGTAACTGCAAGGTGTTTATGGGTGAAAACGTTTTCACCATTATTTCCTCATTTATTTGACCGCTTTATTCCTATTCACGCTTTCTTAATGTGAGCGTAGTGTCTGTACTGCAGTTGTGACCGCCAAACCAAGACCCTGGAAAGCATCCCCCGGTTTATGTTGATGTCTCAGTGTTGGTTTCACCTTGAGTGCAAGTGGCGCTGCTAGGGGCGCGTGTGGCATGTGCCAATGGCATGTGCGGAATGCCTTTGTTGCGGGTTTCACCTCGAGCGCAAGTGGCAATGCCAGAGCTGCTAGTGGCGTATGTGTCATGAGCCAATGGCATGTGTGGAATGCCTTGGTGGTAGGTTGTACGTTGAGTGTAAGTGGCAATGCATAGAGCTGCTAGTGGCGTGTGTGGCATGTGCCAATGGCATGTGTGGAATGCCTTGGCGGTAGGTTGCACGGTTTGCAAGTTAGGATACCGGCGTGGGTTTTGGCATGTGCCAATGGCACGTCTTGCCAAGTTGGCCTAGGTTGCACGGCTTGCAAGTTGAGCTACCGGCGTGCGTGTTTAGCATGTGCCAATGGCATGCGTGGCAATTCGGATCATGGCACAGTAAGAAAAGCTACCCGGCGGCGTGTTGGCATGTGCCAATGGCATGTGCCAATGGCATGCTCGGCCATTAGGGCCACGGCACAGTAAGAAAAGCTACCGGCGAGCGTGTTGGCATGTGCCAATGGCATGCTCGGCCATTAGGGCCACGCCACGGGTGTGAAAAGCTACCGGCGAGCGTGTTGGCATGTGCCAATGGCATGCTCGGCCATTAGGTCCATGATGCAGTAGAAAAAGCTACGTGACGGCGTGTTGGCATGTGCCAATGGCATGCTCGGCCATTAGGGCCACGCCCTGGTGAGAAAAGCTACCCGGCGGCGTGTTGGCATGTGCCAATGGCATGCTCGGCCATTAGGGCCACGACACGGTAAGAAAAAGCTACCGGCGGCGTGTTGGCATGTTCCAATGGCATGCTCGGCCATTAGGGCCACGCCTTAGTGAGAAAAGCTACCCGGCGTGTTGGCATGTGCCAATGGCATGCTCGGCCATTAGGGCCCATGACACAGTAGAAAAGCTACCCGGCGAGCGTGTTGGCATGTGCCAATGGCATGCTTTCGGCCATTAGGGACACGCCTTGGTGAGAAAAGCTACCGGCGAGCGTGTTGGCATGTGACAATGGCATGCGTGGCCAATTTGGTCTAGGTTGCATGGTTTGCAAGCCTAGGTGCGGGGCGCTACTTTGGCATGGCGCGGCTAGGGCCAAGGTAAGGGTGTTTGGCTTGGCGTGGCGTGACCCCGGCGTAGCTAGGGCCAAGGCATAGTGTGTTTGGCATGGCGCGGCTAGCTTGGGCTAGGTGTGTGGCATGATTGCCATTGGCACGGAGGTGCGGCTAGCATGGTTGGGATGCTTTGGCGCGTTTGGTGTGACTAGCATAGCTAGGGCCAAGGCTGAGTGCGTTTGGCATGGCGCGGCTAGCTTGGGCTAGGTGTGGCTGGCATGATTGCCATTGGCACGGAGGTGCGGCTAGCATGGTTGGCATGCTTTGGCGCGTTTTGGTGTGGGCTGGCATGATTTGCCATTGGCACGAGAGGTGCGGATAGCTTTGGGCTAGGTGTGGGTGGCATGATTTGCCATTGGCACGGAGGTGCGGTTAGCATGGTTGGCATGCTTTGGCGCGTTTGGTGTGGGCAGCATGATTTTCCATTGGCAAGAGGTGCGGCTAGCTTGGGCTAGGTGTGGTGGCATGATTTGCCATTGGCACGGAGGTGCGGCTAGCATGGTTGGCATGCTTTGGCGCGTTTGGTGTAATTTGGCATGATTTGCCATTGGCACATAGGTGCGGCTAGCTTGGGCTAGGTGTGGGGCATGATTTGCCATTGGCACGAGAGGAATTAGGGTTTTGTTCGTTGTAACCCTAATTTGAAAAAATACCCCCTATTAATTACGACTATATGCATTAAATGTTCTAATAAATGTGTCACCAGTGACATTAGGTTATTTGGGGTTTTACGATTTTACCCTTTGTTTAAAAACCACCATCAACACCAGGATTTCCTCAAAATCAACAAGTTCGCGAACTAGCTGATCACTCATGTACGTGAGTTAGCAAGAAATTTATTCAGCAAGTATATTATCAATATGCATCCACTACAAAAAACCTGAGAAAAGGCCACTAAAGTCTGGCAACTTCCCAAAAAAATTGGTTGCCAAAGGCTTTCGGAACTAGTCAAAGGCAACTAATAGTTCCCATATACTTCAGCAACAAGTTGATCGCAACTACTATTTTTCATAGTTTCTGAACTCTTCAGCAACAAACATATGCCAACAACATGAGATAAGCTAGTAGCCTAATGCTTCCGAAACTAGGCAAAGGCTACTGCTAGTTCCTGTATATTTTGGCAACATGTTAACGGAAACTCCAATTTTCGTTTGTTTCCAAAATCTTTAGCAACAAAGGTAGGCCAACTACGTAAAATACGCTTGTAGCCTAATTCTTTCGAAACTAAACGAAGGAAACTGCTAAAACTGCTAGTTCCTAAATACTCAGGCAACAATTTAATCGCAACTACATTTTTCCATTAGTTTCTAAACACAAAACCAAGTAGATTATGTGGTGGACTTGAAATGCGTCCTTTCACATGAAAACTCGAATGGGTGCAAGTCTGACATCAAACATTCTTGAACGGGAACATGAAAACTCGTTTAAATCAATGTTTTGATTCACTATGATCAAATACTTGGATGCACAAACTATAAAAAAAATTAACATGGGTCGACTAAATTGACGTGCCTTCTCCAATGTTGGTAACTAACCCTTTCAACAGTTAAAAAGCTAATTTTTCAGCAAAGTATTTTCGAGAATTACAACAAAATTGCATATAGATTCTTGTACAAAAACATTACCCAAAAAAGGGGTGATCACAAGTAGTTCAACAACGGTTCTATCTTTACTTTAAACTCCGATGTGGACTCTACAGATGTATGTATGTTGAGGTAGTTAAGAATTCTATGTTTTTGGTTATCAGAAGAACACTCCTGCGTAAAGATTGATCCTCCTGAAAGGAGAAAATACAGAAATTCAACTTGCTTGCGATTCTTAGAGAGGCCTTCCCTGCATACTTTGTCAGTAATGGTTTTCATCGAGACCATTTAGTGAGCGTCAACTACTGCAGTTTTTGTGAGCTCCAAGCCCTCTCCCTTTTATTTTGTTGCTCATTGAGAATATCATTGGCATACCCTCCTGCGAACACAATAGACCAATTGAAGAAGTTAATACATTTTGTAGAGTGTAACATACTCGCAAAAATAGAAGTCAGTAATTCAGTAACTGGTGCAAAGTAATGAACTAGTCTAAGAATCTAAGTTCCACAGCCAGTACGTGCTCTTTCAAGCCTTCCCCTATTTCTTGTCGTAGAACATTTAGTTTAGGACTACTGGTCATGCATGAAAATTCAAGGATAAAACAGAACACCACACGGTGATGTACTCAAACAGGAAGATTAAAAATAAATTATTTGCAGGGGTTTCTCCAATTGTGTCCCATTTGTCAAAAAGTATCTTTAGTTTTAAATTAAATTTACTGGTCCTTTTACAGGAACTTGCAAATATCAAGGCTTGGAGTGAGATTAAAAATGAGTAATAGAGAACAACTGCCAAAAGGAAAAAATGAATGAGTAATCTAAACTGAAATAGCAAGAACCACACTACATATTCTAATAGACAAAATGAATGAGTGAAGAATTTTCACGGTTACCTCTGAATGGTGGCCACAAAATAACTCCGAAAACTTTACAGTGTCCGGCTCATCTCCTCTGTCTGACTTTGATGACGCGCAATCCTTCGAAGAGCTTCTCAAATTCAACTTCCTCCTCGGGTAGAACTACTTTTCTGTTCCGCCCCAAACAGAAACCAAGATTATTTTCATATTTGTGTTGTATTTAAAAAGGTATAGATATAATTATTAGAACAAACGTGCATACGAGTTAAGACCAGACAATGTCTGAAGAAAAGCCTCTGAATTGGCCCATCTCTTTCTTGATTGTTATGTTGCGGATTTTATGTGTTATCAAACATACTGTTATCGATACAACAGTTTTAACTTAAAACTTTTATGTTTTTAAAAAGGAAATTCTCATTCAAAATATTAGAAGAGACTACGTAACATTTTTACTAGCCAGCCGAGCCAATAAACAAAAAAACAAGTGGCAAATAGATGTAGATCAAAGTAAAGCAAGAACCTCGTAGGAGAGGCAAAAATAAGGGTTGACATACGACCTTATGAAGTCACTGAGGACTCTCCGCACAGGACTCCACCGCAAGAGCCAATTAACAAATCATAAACTACTCTTGAAACCTTGCTATTTAATTAGTCATCATATTCAGGCTTATATACCACACTACTGTCAGTGTATTCTGACCAAGAATCCACGCTATGTAAATATCGATGTTAATCACTTACAAATGTCGAATTTTCAGGCGAATTGAGAAAATAGGAAGGGCAGCGTTGTATAACATGCGATGGCGGCCAAATGCATTGACGACCTACTAAATTTAATTTCGCAGAGTGTGTGCAATAAGCATTGGAAGGTGTACGTATAACCATGCATTGGAACTTACTATTCTATTTTTCTCATTCATCATGCCGTTGATAAAACTTGGTCAAAATTAAGCTACTGGAAAACTTCAACTAAATGTAAGAGCCAAACATGATAATTGGTTAAGTACATTTCCATGTACGGACCTTATAATGGACATATCAGTCACACAATCCTTCAACACAAAGAAGGAAATCAAAACACAAACAAATTTTGGAGTTTGACATGTAATCAAAAATTGTGCGAAAGATACAAATAAGACTTGGTATCACTAATACTAAATAAAGGGGATTTTTTATTATCAGAAGCATGAGTTGGTTGGTTATCAGATCGATTGGTCCAACATCTAATCTATACAAATGTTTTTGGTGGCTTATAGATTCTATGTAGAGCTTATCATACAATCGCATAATTCTCCGTGTGTGCCACAAAAAAATACAGTTAGCATAACTTGTACCTGCGCAGAATGGAAATGAGACCAATATTCTTTCACCAGTTGACCAAACAACGATCCATCCTCCTCCATCAACTTCATTGGTTCATCGTACTCCACTATTTTACCTGTAGGATAATAAATAACACTTAAACTCTCCATTTTTAAGCACTATGAAATTCATTTTTCAGGGTCTGATTTTAGTCTTAGGATAAAAAGGAACAATATTTAGTCTAACCCATTCATCTGCAAGTCATTGATTACCAGATACATCTGAACTATTCCACATTTTCCACAGACTACCAGATCGACCTCCATTCAACCTTTAGGTAACTGTCAAACCTAAGACAATGAGATCTATAAAAATCCTGAAGGAACACCCCAAAAGAAGCTTTTTAACAAAAAGTACTATAACCCCAAATACCCAATCCACATATCAATCTGATTAGTAGTTATTAACAGTAGGACCTCTCTTAGCAAGATAGGTTCCAAATCTCTTTAAGGTGAGTAGAGTCATGGGCATTCATAGATTTATAAATTTCAAAATTTATCAGATGACAATTTCAAAATATACCAACCATATAAATAGTAAAAAATACAACTGTGTATGTTTTGCTCTCAATTCCTAGACAAAGGTTCAACCACAGACTAATTCTGAATGCAGTCATCTACTCAACTATAAACAAAAATGCAAAAAATTGTAGAAAATTAACATCAATCCCATTAAACGATAAATCAAAAAAGAGTTTGATAAGTGAGTAAAAAGAGACTGTTCCAAGAAATAGGAAATGTAGCCGAGACAAATTAATATCGAGCTTTCAATAATTTCACTTCGGAACTGGATTGGAGATCAGAAATCTCTACTTACACGCAGATTTCTTAGTTCAAACCAGCGCCCCATCTTTTTCACCAAGATAACTACTGTTGAGAAAGCAATCCATCGCATTTACAGGTGAGACATTATCACAAACAGTTCACAGGTATCAAAATGATGAAAAAGATTAGCTCAAACGAGAGGGGAAAAGAAAGATAATAAGAAAATTACCACAAAGTGGTGATTATTTCAGTTGCTGATGGATACCCAAACGTCCAAATCCTTCAAACGAACCAAAACTCGCCTAACTGCAACAAAATAAAAACCCAATTAGCAAATCAATTTATTATTTTCTTTAGATCAATACACGACTCAAATAGATTTCTGAGAAGGGAATCATAAGAAATCAGAAAAACAAAGATGTAATCGCCACCAAAGCTTCAAAAGATTGAATCCATATAAAACGTATTTCAACTAAACAGATGAACATATCAAGCTTTACTTAACAGATTAATGGATTTGTATAGTTACAATCGGATGAACTCTAATTTCCTTAATTAGATCGAAAAATTGCAATTTGTAAATGATTTGACTATGAAAGCGTTTTATGGGTAATATAGATTACCGCATACTGATCACTAATCTGAGGTCACATGGGTTAAAGATTTGACTGGGAAAACAAAATTCACTCACCAACATGCCCTAAAGCTTTGATGTGCATTCTATGTTTATGAAGGGAATTCTTTTGTGGGTTTTTAATCGGAAGAAACTCGTTGTTGTTGATGATGATTTCTTTTTGTCGAACAAAAATCATTCAAACGAAGATTCGAAGATGGGGTTTCGGTTTAGGGTAGATTTTGGTGAGAGAAAATTATGGTATCAACTATGAAATTCTATTTGTGGGTTTTGTTACAGCTTTGAGTCGCAATAACGTGAAGAAGAAAAATTATAGCCAAAGATGCAGCTAGCTAGGGTTCCAGTGGAGGGAAAAGAATTCTAGAAAAAATTTGGTTGAAAATTTCGCGGGATTTATGGCGCCAAAACTTAGTTGTTCCCGCCAACAAAGATTGCAATTGTGAAACACCTTGACCAGTGCATACAGATCGATGACTTGTCATAGTTTGTTGTCGTTAGATTTGAAAGAGATGGGACGAGATATGAAAAGATACGAAGGGATTAGTGAAAAAAAAAATGTGGAAATTTGGAGAGCCAGTTTTATGTGAATATTGTATGTTTTGGGGAAAAAAAAAGTAAAATGGATTTAATTCCCTCTACCGGCTCCATTTTAATTCTGATATAGGCATCGTTAATGTAAATACGTATGCTTCTGAAATAAAAGGTAAAAATATACACGGGCCAAATATATTTGTGCCCCATGTTTATGGCTTGGTCAAGAGAATAAAGTAGGGTTGTTACGCTACCAAATAAAATTGACGGGATTAAGTGAAGACGGGATGGATAACAAGAAAATTTGGTTGATGGATAATAGGAAAAGTGAAGGAATCCAAGTGAAATTGAGCAATTTCAAGCTGGCGTTGGGTAATATTGATAAATAATCAAAGAAATTGATGAAATCCGGTGAAGTCGGTGAAATTGAGTAAGACTAATGGACATTCGGTGAAATAGATGGATAGTCGAGGAAATGGATGGAATCCCAATGAAAGCAGTATGGTCAAGTGATATTGTGTAAGCTAACTTAGGCAAAATGAGTCTAGTTGATGAACATTCGGTGAAATTGGTGCATCATCGGAGAAACAAATGAAATACGAGTGTAATTCAATGAGGCGTTTTAGAATTCGTTGAAATATACGAAGCTCAAAACCCGTTCGATCCCATTGGATATGCTTAGAGATTTATATAAAGCTGGCTACAAGACAAGATTATACGACTCTATGATCTTTTCAATCTCATTGGATGCGCATAGAGATTTACATAAATCGATATCGAGAAATATTTATACAACTCTATAATTTGTTCAAGACAAGCATATGACTTCAGAACTCGTTGATTAGTTCCTTAAGATGCACCACTAAAATTTTAATTATCATATAATCCAGAAAGAAAAGAGAAAACCTAAATAAATATGTTTCTTTTGTTTTTTCTCTTATCCCTCGTCTCTGTTTTGTTTTCCCTTAACCTCGCTCAAAGAAAACTAAACATGAGAATAAAGAACTCTAACTCGACATTATTCTTTTTAGTTTAGACTCATCAAACCAAACAACGAAACTTTGGTCGAGAAGAAAGACAAGAAAAGTGAATTCACTTTATGATTTAGACCATCAAAGTGCACATACATATGTATCCTCTCGGAGTTTAGCGACCCTTGAGGTCGTCTTGAGGATATATCGAGACAACCGCATACAAGATTTTATTCGGGATGCGAAAGTCGTTAAACGTGTATGATTCGGGTTGTAGTACTATTACATCTAGTAGTGGATTCATATATTGGTGGATTAAGTCCATCTAACTCAATTAGGGTTGTCTGTGAGCACCATATTACCAGAAACCTGCTGACACCAATTGATCGGGTTCCAAAATTGGGCCCCTGAATCTAGATACATGATCAATATGCCCAAGCTGAACCCGAAATCTCGGTGTCCTATTGGTTTATGATTTTTTTAGTAAAAGTCAAAGCATTTTGTCTAGTTTGATTTTGATTTTTTCTCATTTCCTATTTCCTATTTTTTGTTATGTTTAATCTTTATTTAGAACACAAATAAAAAATAATAAAAATAACATTGATTAAAGCCTAAAAGAGGAAGTTATGTACCAGCGTTTATGAAAAAATTGATAGCCTTCCTATACCCAATGGGTACATAGAACTGATGGGCACCTGAGTATATGGTATGGAAAACTATAAAAGTCACTATAACAAATTTGAGCTTGAACTCAATGCTCTTTTCTGTGCTTATGAAACCAACACTACATCTCCAGATTATTTTGATACTAGAATGCATTCAGCTGGATTTGAGATCCTTGGGTACAACAACATCATATGAATTTGGTTATGATGATTTTATTATGGAAAAAAATATGTTTGAGGTTGAGAAGTCGGGGTGGAGACATACTTAGCAGAACCAGTTCTTCCTAAAGGCACGCCCTTTGAAGAAATGAGGTTTGATTTCTTAAGTTGGTGGAAGAATCATGCTCTAAGTACCCAACTCTCTCAAGGATTGCAAGAGATGTATTGGCGAGTTCCGGTGACAAGTGTAGCATCAGAATCTATGTTTAGTATTGGTGGCGGGGTTCTCACATCTCACAAGAGTTCATTAGCTCGAGAAATTGTTGAAGCATTGCTTTGTTTGGGTGATTGGCTCCAAATCTCACTCTCAAGTGTGAAGTGATAGTTATGTTACTAGTAAGTTTCCTTGCATCTTAATATTTTATTTGCTTTTATATTTATTGGCTTATTGCACTGACATTGCCAGCTTAAGTTGCTTAACTGTCTAACACTTTTGATTTTCCTTTCAAAATGCAAAAGTTGAGGACTAGGAGTAAGGAGGAATGCATTTGCGAGATGCGGTTGGAAGTGGATAAATCTTGAGATGGAGGAATGCATTTGCGATTCTTTGTGACAAATGGAGATGGAGTTCCTTTAATCCTTTGTCTTTTCTTTTGCAAAAACATGGTTTTTTCTTTTGCTAGAACATATGAAGATTCTGAACATGTAATTTGGTTTAGAACATTAACATATGTATGTTTTTTTTTTTCTTTGTGTGGCATGGATTTAGAAGTTGTTATGTGTTTTAAACTTTGTTTTGTGTTTGTTTGTCACATAGGATGAGTACTTAGGAAAAATATCACATTGTCAGGTAAGTCCAACGTAACGGTAATGGTTTTGAATTTCATATTTCCTTGAAACTTAACGGATATCGATTAACCACTAATTTTAATGGCAGCGGCGTGGAGAGCCAATATACATTACGTTAAGTGCCGTTGTGAGCCTAGTTCGGCATCCTGCATATAAAAAGTTAGAAACCAACGGTGATCTATTCAAAACAAAATTTGATCTTAATATGTGTACACTTATAAAATCATGGCTACTGATACGATTATTGGTTTATTCGGGAAGTGATACGGGTATCGGGTACCCGAAAAACGGGACACTTTATCAGGTTCAATGATGTCCAAAGATTCTTTAATTTAAATTAGTTGAATTTGATGTTTGAGTCCTTAATTTCTAAAATCAGGTTCTTCATTAGATTTAAGGTTCTAGGATTTGGGGAAGAACATGATTGATCGAGGTCAACTGGGTAATTGATGGAGTTTGTGTTGGGGTTTTATTTATAGTTTGAATTTAGGTTTTCAATTTTGGGTTTTTACGGAAGTTTGAAACAGATGAAGATGAAGATTAAGATGAGTCAAATCGTCATTAAGACAGACGAAGATGAGTCATTTGTTGAGTCAAATCGCCATCACTCGTAGGATCAGACCAACTCTAATGAATTTAACTGCGCTATTACCGTTTTTTTGAATAAAACGGTCAAGGTGAGGGTACTTTGACAAATTTCAAGAAAATAGGTATATTTTTCTTTGTAATATTGAAAGTAAGGATGCTTTTTCAAAATCCCTTAAAAATATTTTGGCTAATATAAATGATTTTTGTTAAAGGGAGAGCAAAAAGAGATCCGAGGAGAGCAAAAATCGTAATCAACTCGTTAACTAGGTCCAGTTTTATATTTTTACGCTAGTCGGACAAAGTTACCCTTAATGAAACACAAATTCTTCCCACGATTTATGTAAAATGAATCAACCTAACGCGACACCCACCTGTTTCCTAACCCTAACCCTCCACAACCTTGATTTGTGGTTTCATGGAAAATAAAAATGTTTCACCGTTTAAAAATGATTCGTAGTATTTTAAAATAATCAATTAATTAAAACCACTAATTATCGTTTGAGAACAAATTCAAGTACTGGATTCTGTGACCAGATTGGCTAAGATAAGGAGAGCGCGAGCGTTTGCTAATGAAGATTGTGGGAGTAAGAGAATCCATCCACTTGAGTTTTAAGCAAATCGATCATATTGTTCATTCTCGTTAAGTAAAGGAATTGGAAGAATTCTTAAAGCGAAAATTAATTGAGTTGGAAATAATATTTGCTACTAATTGGGAGGATTTAGTTACCTTAAATATTCAATTTGACCTCTTTGTTCTTTAATAAAAATAGAATAGCCATAGATTCACGGGGTTTCCTCTGGTTGATGAACCTCAGTATAGTTATTACAAATTAAACCAGGTTCGATGATAAGCATTTAGGGAAGAAGAGACCAACAAGGCGAGTGAGTTAAGGTTAATATATGGTGATGTCGTGTGTGAAAATTATGTGCGGTTAATAAGGATAATTTTGTCCGACTCGCCTAAAAATATAAAACTCAGCCTAGTTAACAAGTTAATTACGATTTTTGCTCTCCCCAGATCTCTTTTTGCTCTCCCTTTAACAAAAATCATATAAATTTTGGTCAAAGAAAATAAAAACGCAAAGGCTTAGTAAACAAAAAATTCACTATAACCGCCTTAAGCCCAATAAAATTATCTGCTCGCCAATGAATTGCCTGTCACACGATTTTCTCGAGATGTGAGCACTATCCGGATACCTTATAAATAAGATAAAACCCTAAATCATTTCCCTAATGGAAACCCAATCGGTTCCACGCCGCTCTCTTTCTTTTTCCTCCATTTACCCTCTTTCTCTTCTTTGTTCATCAATTTTTGCCTAAATTAGAAGAAGAAAAATGGCATCAGGCAACAATTCCTCATGTGGTCTTCATTGTACTCTCCATTTAGTCTTACATCTGCTGCTTTGAATGATTTTTTCCACTTCCTTGTCTGTCGATTGGTCTTATTCCACTTGCTACATCAAGTAATACCACCGCCAAGCTGAAAATACTGTTATCTCGGTAATTGCCTTTCCATATCAGCGTTTCTCACAATTTTAACATCTCAGAGTTAAGGATGTGCATCTAATGTTTCTTCCTTGCAGGTTTTTTTTTTTTAAGATCTGGTTGAAGCGATTCTGATTTTCATATGTCTGGTGGTGCTACATCGTACAATTGAAGTTAGCGATGCCGAAGGAAACCAATGAAACTGAACCATCAAATATGGGTAATCGTCATATTTCTTCGTAATCCCTTATTTCAATTAGATTTTGAAAGGATTTTAGGCTTTGTTCTTCCATAATGCACTGCTTCATTTTAAGTGTTTGGTTATATGCCTCAACAAAATTAACATCAGCTGATAGATGAATACGTGAAGTGGTGGTGGTATTATTTTACAGTCAAAACGAACATAAAAATGATTGTTTTCCAATAGTTATCCGTGATTAGTTGTTGGTGATGATCTCATTTGCTTGAGGGGGCTTAAAAGTCTTTTTTAAGAGATGTCAATACCATGGTTTTCTTTTTCTTCTTCATTATCTTGCTTTTTCTACTATATTTTAATCTAATCTAAATGATGAAAATAATTTGCTGTAGAAATTCTTTTATATAATTTACATGTGATCTTTTCATTGAAGTATCATTGCTTATGTGTTCTGAGTTCGTTGAATACATTTTAACCATAAAACGAGATAGCATATGCAATTTTATGTCACATATAGTGATGTTAATGCAGCGTTTAGTCATTTTTCCCCTTTATACAATTCCATTGCTTTTTCTGAAAATTTATTGTTTCTAATTAGGAATGTGTTCTTTACTTTAGGGGACGCATTTGTACTTATCATACTATCCTACCTTGTTAGAATGTCTAAAGTCGGCTTACTTACGATAGTTGTGCCTGAATGATGGAATGGAGGGTGATGCTGAGGTCTGTGGGCGAGATGAGGATCTTGACGTGGAAGGTCAAAATGATGAGGATGACTATGATGACATGGAGGATGAAAATTTCGTCCTGGACTATCCTGACATGGAGCACCCAAATGTGGAGGCTGCTATGATGATGAATGACTTTCTTTATTTCTTTTGGAAGACTAGTGCGGACGGGGCCAAGTGATGAAATGTTTTCTTTTATTAAATTTTTTTTTTTTTTTTTCGCATGAAGGATTCAAGATATAGGGTAGGGAGGATGATGACACGTAGTATGACATCTTTTCTTTGTAAAGCATCCTGTAGTTTCATAATGAGTTATTGGTTTTGGGAATGAAATGCATATTTTTTTAATTTATCTTATTACTATTTACTACATGGAGTCTATATATATGGTTTCTACATATTTTTTTTTCACATATATATATATATATATATACTACTGCAAAATAGTAATTAGAATATTAATTACAATAATTAATTGCCATAATTTTTTTTTTTACTAAAAAAGATATTAATTACAATATTAATTGCCATATTTAACCACAATATTAATTATAATAATTAATTGCCATATTAATTAAGAAAACTGTGATTACGGTGTATAACCATATTAATTACAATAACTGATTACGGTGTAACCATATTATATTAATTGCCATCCATCACCAAACAGTTCTGGTTACGATGTAACCATATTTATTGTCACTCATCACCAAACCGCTCTGATTACGATGTAACCATATTTATTGCCATCCATCATAAAAACCAAACAGTTACATCGTTGCAAGTGCCTGGCCCACAAAAAAATTACTCCCTCTGTTTCTGAAAGACCGTCCTCTATTATTTTTTCGTCGAGTTTCAAAATTGTGTCCAACTTGTTTATAGTTATACTTTTTTCAAATGAACTCTCTAATATACCCTTGAATTCTTTATATTCATAAATCCATTTTAACGTGGCCTAATCTAAAATATTAAAGAAATTAGTATAATTAAGAAAACAAATATGTCCTTCATTCCTTTTAAGAAAATATACATTTAACTCTAAAAATTAAATTTCCTATAAAGTTTATACTACATAAATTCGATATCTTTTAAATTTTTCTTTTATATTTCGTATTTATAATTCTCACAATAATTTTGGATAGTCTTTATTACCAGCATTTTTATTAAAATAAAATAGGTAAGCAACTAAGGGTAGTCAAGTAAAATAGTATGGTCTCCTTAATATTTTGACAAAGTCAAAGCGGACTGTCTTTGTGAAACGGAGGGAGTAGTTGTCACAATAGCTGTGGAATGATTTGGGAACCACATGCCAACTAGCGAACATAGTTGTGAAAGGATTCGGTAACTATCTGTCAACTACAACTTAGTTGCCTTAACTTATTGCAATTATGACATTAAGATATTTGGCTATTATCCAGTTAATTGCTAAATAGACTCACAACAGTATCTAATTTTGTTGCCATATGTCGTAGCAAGTACCTGACAACTACAAAAGTTTAGTTGTTAGTATGTTTGGCAACTCCATAACAACTTTTAAAATCAGTGGGCTTAATTTATAACATTTAACTAATCACTTATTTGGCTACACAACATAAGTTGCCAAAAGTATGCATGGCAACTAAATTTTTATAGTAGTTGCCTTAACATTTGGAAACAACCCATACGGCAACTTAGGCTCCGCAACTACCACTAGTTGCCTTTCTGTTTGACAACTAAAATCTCATTTTAGGCAACTAAATTGGTTTTATTGCCATTGCTCAGATTTTTTGTAGTGATCATTCAAATTTTCTTCGAGCAACAACAAAAAACAGAGAGCATCTTTTCAAATTTTCGGGTCCGAAAATTTTAGGGTTTTTCATCAAGTGCTTCAAAGATTTACAGTTTCAGTCCACATCCAAGTTAATCAAAGAAGATTTTGAAAGATGTCAAAGAAGGCAGATCTTGTGAAGATGACAGAGGAGTATATCAGAAGGCATGGAGGCGGTCCAGTTCATGTTGGGAAAAGCATAGCACACCAAGAGCACAAGTTCCAGACCACTTTACAAGATCCTCCGGCTCCTGCTGTTTTAAGAAGAAGTGATGAGTTCTGCCCATATTGTCAAGCATATGAAGTTTTTATTATGGATATATGCCTCTCACCTTCTAACCAAGAGTTCTACAGAAAGGAATGACATGTTTGTGGAAAAGTATGGACCTCTAGAATTTACAAGGACATGAAAGCCGCGGTGAAAGAAGGAGAGGAGGCATGAACTAATTGCAGAAGTTGGTAACTAAAGTTAGAAATTGAATGGAGAATCAACAATGTTAGCGGAAGTACATTTATTGGATTTTACCTTGACTTTGATCAAATGAGTTTGATAAAACTTTTGTTTAGATACATTTTCTTGTGATTTGATAAAACTTTTGTTTACATATTTACCACTCAACTAAATTTGAGGGGGGGGGAAAAAGAAAAAGGAAAAAAAAAACATTATCAATATGCTCAAATTTCGTGTATTTACCAAATCATTTCGTGAACATGAATATAACTTGATGTCACCTATAAACTTCTTGTGCAATTATGATATGTTGAACAATTATGATATGTTGAACAATAAATTGTTCTTAATCTATTTTGTGATAAGTTCTTCAAAACTTTTATTGCTTGAAAAATAAATCGAGATTTATCAAGTACTAGCTTGAATTCGAAACATCTGTTAGAGCATTACCTGGTTGAACTCACTAAGCGTTGGTATGTCACGTTTGGTTGTCATATTTATGTTTCAAAACATGAAGATACTTGATTTGATTACCAGAGTCATCTTCGTTAGGTTAGAATAAGAACACATAAATGTTGAGACTTTCTCTTGTTACTCATGAAGAACCTGAAGACGTATCGACATCAATGGACGCGTCATCCTTTAGTTCGAGGTTAGTACCACAAACTTGACTTGTTCCATTTTTATTTACGTTTTTTCAAGTCACTTAATATTGATAACATAACACGAAGTATAGTTTGTTTACTTGTCTCTAGTATTGATGACTTGGCCATTCTATGATCAAAGTTTCAAGGAAAGATATATAGTAGTTATTTTATACAACTTCGGTATATTGAGTTACGAAGAAAACCCTCACGAGACTTCAACTCGTCCACTAGGTACACTTAGTGGTTTATAAGGCTTACTGCATTTGCTAAATCCAATCGAGAGATCAATGATAGTGGTGTGGGTAGGAGTTTTTTTAGTTTTTGTTTTACTCGTGGACGAGCAAAATTTAGGTTTGGGGGTGTAAAGAGTAGACATATGGCTATCACTATGCTATAAATGAATCTGAACTCTGCCACATAAAAAAAAAAACATTGAATAAATAGTTGAGTTCATCTATATTGACCTGTGATGCATGCGCATATCTACTATATTAGAGTCCTTGATCAAATAGATGAGTTAGACTAAGTGCTAACTTTTGAATCTGAACTCTACTATCCTTCTAATCAAATGCACATGCATTTAATTCCATTGTTTTATTTCCAAACACAAAGCAATTAGTAACTTTTATAAAACTCTCAAAAACATATTCAAATGAGCAAGAAAAATGAGTAATTGAAATCACTGTTTCTCTTATTTTAATTTATCTCTACTCTTTGAAACCTATAAGGGTAATTAACTTCATATCACAAACTGCAAAGCTATTGAGCGTAAAATTAGTAAACCATATTATAATTGAAATTTTAACCATCAAAGAACGAGGAAAAATTCAAATCAATTGTCATTAAAATTGATATGCTCTTGGAAGGGGAGAGATCGAGGAAATTAATCAAACGGTTGAACCGACTTTCTCGTCGTCCTCCTCTTCAATGTCCAGTTCCGTAGTATGAAAAAAAGATCGAAAACCCAAACCCTAAATTAAGTTTTTTACCTTTTCTGTGATGGAACAATTAAGGATTGAAGATAGCTCTGATCAATTCTTCAATGATGTTGTTGGATTTGGGTTATAAAAATGTGTCAAAGATGTCAAATTGATGCTCATGTATCTGACTTCATATCAAATATGTGGAGGTAGAAGTAGTAATAGTAATTTGCTAGAGAAAGAGGAAAAATAGTTAAAAGACACCAAATTGAGTTCAGCCGAATTCGTACATCTAACCATTACATCGATAAGTTATATACAATATTTCATTATTACTCTCTGTACCTCATGTGTTCGATTGTAAAAATTATAAGGTTGAGGGTATAGAGGTAATATCAGGGTTAGACCAAAGCTTCGCCAAAATGACATTTTTCTTTATATTAGTTAGATTAGATAAGTAGGGATATTTGGTAAACTACTAATCCGGGTTTCTGAGCTTTAGAATCTTGGGGGTATATAATAAGGTTGGGTTCAATAAAAAAAAAATCTTTACAAAAAGTACTTTCGAAACGTGTATATGTTAATAATTTTTTATTTTGGTGTTTGGTAAAAGATTTTTAAAGTTCTTTTTATCCAAAGCACTTCCAAAATTCCTCAACTTTTAAAAGTTGCGGAGGAGGTTTATAAATTTACAAAAGCATAAGCTTTGGCGCCACCCAAATTTAATGCTCGATTTATTTATTTTTATCCCTATTTTATTTTATAAATGACAAAAACACCTTTAATTTTATATTCTATATATTTTATTTTTAAAGATTATTATTTTGCCTTTCAAATTATTTTATATACCATTTCATTGGACCTTTTGTTTTAATTATCAATAATAAAAATAAGCAAATGTTAAAAAAAATACTTATAGGCTGTTTGGATAGGCAATGGGAAGTAACTTTTCGACTTTTGAAAGTCGAAAAGTTGAAAGTTAGTATGGGTGTCATATTTTTAACCAACTTCTAGAAGCAAAGAAACAGCTTCTAAATGAAGCAAAAAATCTGGACTTCTTGCTTCTCTCAAAAGTAACTTCTTTGCTTCTCCTCAATCCATGTATAATAAAAAAAAAAAAAACCGCTTCATCTTCTTTTTGTATACCCCAAACCATGACCTAGAACTGTTCATCAAAGGTGATGAAAACGCATTAATCTCATCATGAATTTAAGGGAGAAAATATTCAAATTTCTTTACTTGTGAAGGTACTGCATTAAATTTTCTCTCTATCAATTTGTTCTTCGGATTAACGGAACTAAATGGTCTAAACGTATATACTGACAAATTAAGATACATAAGAATCTAAATATAAGCCCCTAAAGTAATTAGTGATTATGAGTTGGGATAATTTAACCCATTATCATGTCATGCCATATAAATCACGGATCTTGATGGCGCTGATTTTTAGTTTCATTACAAATCTGTCCTTATTTAAAATAAAAATATCATATTTACAAATTTCAAATTAAATTTTATTAGTACATCATAACAATGAAATTCCTACTTACTACAGCATGAAACTTCTTGTCGTGATTCATATTTGTTCACATTGAAGATTCAATTTGTGTGCTCCATACGTTTTAATTTTTATTTTCTCGTCAAAGATGCAATTTATGTGCTTCACAATTCTTATGTTCTCACCTTCTTCTTAATGCTATGATTTGGATAGACATTGATTAGTTCCTCATTGAAAATATTTTGATATGTTTTTGGAAGGTTACAGACGACAACAAGGATCAAATAAACATTTTTTTTTTTTATTTTGACGAACAACTTTATAAAACAACCAAAATATCTTACTGACAGGGAAGAAAAAAAGTTTGTTCACTATTTGTTACATTGTGTTGTTTTCCAACACAACTTATTTGTTTCTCAGAAGTACTTCTAAGAAGTACAGAAGCAGAAGTTACTTCTCCTTCTATATATAAACATGCTATTAATCTTAGTTTGACATTTTGTTTGATAATTATTATATCTATAATAAAAACTGGTTAAGTATAATAATCTTCTTTACTATTATAAATAAACATATACAATATTCATTCATATTCAATAGTAAAAAAAGTAAATATTTTTAAATATATATACATAAATATATGATTGTTTTCGGAGATATGTCTGTTTTGTCATATGCTACAACTGAAAATGCGGGGGTACAACAACCACACCCAGCAATTCGTTTGGCAATCTGAGAGGACTTACTCCAATATACTTTCTGAAGAATCAACTAGAAAGTCAGACTCAATCTAGCGTAAAGTATATACAAGAGTTTATATCTCTATCCCTCAATTCAATCTGCAATCAGCAAATAGAAATTTGCGAGCCCGATTGAATATAAGAGTAGTAACTTGAAAGGTACCAAAGACCAATGTTCAAGGATCAATCAATTTCAATCAAATGATGAATGCCGTGAAGTCTAAGGCTCAACTACACAATCTATGTCCTAGTCCGAGACATCTATAAGTAGACTAGAAATCAAGACTTATAGTTTTGATCACTAACATTGACAAATATGCTTGAGATAGCAACACATGCGAGTTCGACCGAGCAGTGCTCTAACAACAACAACAATAGTTGAATATGATATTTAACCGAGTACAATTTGATCGCTTTTTTAATTAGCTTTAACTTTATATTTTACCAAAGCGTCAACTGTTTTTTTTTTTTTTTTACATATCACAACACAAAAACGCGCAACAAAAAACCGATTTTATAAAAAAACACATTAATACCATACTAAGCATAGGTTGGAAAGGTTATTTTTTAAGGGGACAAAATCCTGAAGGTATATAGGTAATGTTCCCTTAAGATTTTTATCTATAAAAAAATCAAAAAGAAAAGAAAGAAAACATAAGATCTTGAGCAAGACATCATGCCCTTCGTACTAGCTCAACAACAAACAGACCCTAACCCATATAATTGCTGATGAAACCAATTACGTAATAGAAGTGTGTGACACGTTACCAAGCAAGACAACTGATCATAGGGGCAGCCAAAGTATCATAATAAGAAACTTACACCTTGTTCATGAAAAAGCGGGGGTACAACAACCTCACCCAATATTTCGATTAGCAATCTGTATGGACTAACTCTAATATACTTTTAAGAGATTCAACTAGACAGTCAGACTCAATCTTAAAAAGTATATCAAGGAGTTAATATCTCTATCTCTCGATTTGATCTATACTCAAACAAATAGAAATATGCGAGTCTTTATCAAATACAAGAGATATAAACTTGGATGGTACCAAAGACCAATATCCAAGGATCAATCAATTTCCAATCAACAACCAAAGGTTGGATTTCACAATTGATCGATACAACGCCGCGATTCTGTGATATTTCAATTATATAACAAAATATAATGCGGAATAGAAATAACACAGACACCAGAAGTTTTGTTAACGAGGAAACCGCAAGTGCAGAAAAACCCGTGACCTAGTCCAGATTGAACACCACATTGTATTAAGCCACTACAGACACTAGCCTACTACAAACTAACTTCGGTCTGGACTATAGTTGAACCCTAATCAATCTCACACCGATTCAAGGTATCGGTTGCGCTCCTTATGTCTCGATCCCGCAGGATACTACGCACTTGATTCCCTTAGCTGATCACACCCACAACTAAGAGTTGCTATGACCCAAAGTCGAAGAATTTAATAAACAAATATGTATCACCAGAGAAAAGTCTATGATAATAGATAAATATGTCTCCCACGAGATAAACCTATGAGTTTTTGTTCGGTCTTTTGATAAATCAAGGTGAACAGGGAACTAATTGATAACCAGGACTTATATTCCCGAAAAACAACCTAGTATTATCAATCACCACACAATAATCTTAATCGTATGGTAGCGAAACAAGATATTGCGGAATCACAAACGATGAGACAAAGATGTTTGTGATTTCTTTTTATCTTTCCCTATCGGAGATATAATCTCAAGTCAATTGTTCAATTGAACTCGTACGATAGAAAATGGTAAGATCAGATCGCTCAACTACAAGAGAAGTAGTTTCGTCTGGCTTCACAATCCCAATGAAGTCTTTCAGTCGTTAACCTACAGGGTCTCGAGAAGAAACCTAAGGTTAAAGGAGAATCGAATCTAGCAAAACCAACTAGTATCACAGGAGGTGTGGGGATTAGTTTTTTTTTTTCCAGTTGCTAGAGTTCTCCTTATATAGTTTTCAAATCAGGGTTTGCAATCTAAGTTACCCTGGTAACAAAGCATTCAATATTCACCGTTAGATGAAAAACCTGATTAAATACAAGCTAATATCTTTCAACTGTTAGATCGAAACTTAGCTTGTCACACACAAATGAAATGTATTTCATTTAGGTTTGAGTAACGGTACCTAAACGTGTACACTTAGTTGGTTCACAAATAGTTAACCAATGGTTAGCCATATGAGCACTTTCATATTAACCGTATTCATCTTTCTCATAACTAGTTCAAATGACTCATAAGAACTAGTTGAAGAGTTGTTCAATTGCTTAGGTCTTTATTCATAGACACAACTGATACAAAATCGGTTTGATTCGTTTGAATCAATTCATGAACAATATAGTCACGGTTTGAAAAGATTGCATTTCTTATAATTTATTGTTTTAAGTTCATGAACTACCGATTTGAGAAATAACCAGCTTGCGTACGCGTACGGGTATGCGTACCTTAGTTACCGGATTTGAGTTTACAAACTGTTGAGGAAATTTCGGTTCGAAAACTTCCGTGAGTACAGCGTACCTAAGGTGGTATTGGTTTAACGGTTTGCAAACTACAAACTCAGCAGAAATTTTCAGTTAGAAAACTTCCACCAGTACGCGTACCCAACCTGTATCCTTCACCAATACCGCATGCAAACATATGCACGCACTTGGTTTCCGGTACATGGATTTATGCACTAATTTGCGAACACACTATATATGCTTATATTCATAGATGGTAATCTCAACTCTACATTTCAATCATTGAAACATTCTTCTATAATGTTATAACAATCGTTATTCACGACTATCATCATCAAAGCTATTTTCAAGATTGAAACGTCATCATGACTTTCGTCACGGGTAAAGATGAAAAATGGTTTAAGCGAAAGCTTACCAACACATATTTCGATAAAAAGATAGGCGAGTAAACTCGTCTCGAAATAACAAATGTGTATGTATGAAAACTATCATACTTATACGACTTTTGTCTCAAGAGTAGGAGATAGAGTAGACTTTTGAGTGATAGATGAGTTCAAGTCTCCTTATACCTTTTAGTCGGATGAAGTTCCACTGGTTCCTCGAGTAGTTCTTCGTCTTTGTAAGATAATCGCCATGGAGTCTGGAGCTCAACTATACTTAACTATCCTAGACCGAGACTTAGTCATAAGTAAACTAGAAATCAAGACATATGTTTTGATCACTAATATTGACAAACATGATTGAGATAACAACGCATGCGAGTTACACCGAGCAATGCTCTAAAAGTTCACACAATACATCTACCAATCCCAACATGTCCTTCGGCTTCCATAGTTTGGCCCATCCATACACTTGCATCCCCGCATTAGACCTCCTTTTAGGTCAGGCTTTAACCCTAGATTTCATCGCCCCCTCCACAAATCTCTCACGTTTTAGATTTTTATCACTTTTTTTTCACTCTCTTGCTTTGCTTTGAATCAGCAATGGCTAACATTGCTGCTTCTGTTTTCACTAATCTACTCATTCGTGTGTGGGATTGTGCTGCCGCGCAAAGAACTTATATATGGAATTTTGATGAAAATGTTGATTCCTTGAAGAGTTCATTCTCAAGATTGATAAATCAGAGAGATGATGTGAAGGAAAGTGTTGATAGAGCAGAAGGAGACCATACAGATCCAATGAAGTGTATGCATGAAGTCAGTGGTTAGCTCAATCGTGTAAAAGAATTATAAAAAGATGTAAAAAACATCTTGGAAAAACAAAAAGCTGCACAAAGTGAAGATGGTTGCTATTGTTATTGCTTGAGTGGAAAAAATTGTTATAGTGGTTACACACTTGCAAGATTAGCAGCGAAGAAGCTTATTTTGGTAGACAACTTATTGAAAGAAGCTAGCTTTGCGTCGGTTGTTGAAAAGGCTTTACCGGTTCTGTCCGAGATATAACAGTAAATCAAGACATGAGCATGGATTTACTGGTCGAGGTGGTTAGCTAATATGACTAGTACTGTGAAAGTTATAGGGTTATGTGGAATGGGTGGTGTGGGTAAGACAACTATTCTTAAGAGAATCAATAATGTTTTTATGAATAGAGACCATGGTTTTGATTACATAATTTGGGTGGTGGTGCCTAAGGAGACGGATACAAAAAACATTTAGAAACAAGTTGGCAGGTCACTTGGGTTATCATGGAATGGAGAAGTAGATATTGATTATCGTGCCAATATTATCACCCAGTTCTTGAGAATGAAGAAAGATGATCTCTGGGAAATACTTGATTTAATAAAATTTGGAATACCAAATAGTGATTTTTGTAAGGTTGTTTTAACTACAAGATCCGAGGATGTGTGTGTGCTTATGAAAGCTAATAGAATCATCAAAGTAAAATGCATGGAATGGGATGATGCCTGGAGATTGAGGTTGAAGAAAAAAAGTTAAATTCTCATTCTGCTATACCAGAGCTAGACAAAGCAGTTGTGAAAAAATGTCATGGTCTTCCTTTTGCTCTAACTATTGTTGGGCGAGCTATGGCCAACAAATCTACTCCCGAACAATGGCAACACCCAGTCAGACTTCTGCATAAACCAACATCAGAATATCCAGGCATTTCTCAAATCAAGTATTTTTCATTACTCATTTTTATGTTGGTAAATTATGATGGAAGTAAATACGAGTTAACATATTTGCTATTACTGTCTTATGTTTTCTTCATTGAATGTGTTTTAGGCTATTTGGTTTCTTGGAACTTAAAATAGTCTGCTGGTCGATACTTGTTGTTATCGGTGTTATTGGGGTTTGGGGATGCGTTTTAGGGTTTTAACGGGAAATAAAATGAGAATTAGAAAATTTTAAGAATAACTGAGGTGGAAGAAACTTCTATTAATTGGATGAAAGTTGCCTTTCATATTGTTAAGAAGTTATTATGCAGTAAAAGACTAATGAGAGATTAATTTCCCTTCAGAGGCAATATTTCACTAAACTCTACAAATGAATCAGAGTTTTGGGGGTTAATATTAGTATCTAACTGAAGATGAAGTTCTTAATTTCTAGAAATTGGGAGGTATTTTGATAATATTATTAGTTTTTTGGGGTCAGTTAATAGATATAATGTCTACAAACAGTTCAGTTAGATTCTCACATTCTTTGCCAGGGAATGGATATCATGAGAACGAATGTAGTGAAATTATTACTTTTACAATTATTATCTTAAACATCAAAAATATTTAAGTGGAAATTTCAGAGGAACCCAAGTTTGGTCCCTCTCTCTTTTAGAAACCCACCATTAGGATGGTAAATATATATAGCCCAAAAAATAAGATCTACGGTTAAGATTAATAGTTCTAGATTGAATTTATACTTTCACATTTTTAGAAAGACTAAACTAACCTTTATTCAATCCGTAGTATTAGCAAAATATTTTCCTTTTATTTTGCGAACAAATTTATTCAAAACTTCCACATTAATCGGTCCACTTTGTTACCAAAAATTCCGGTAGGTTATGAGAATATTATCTTGTGATTCTCTTCTTCCTAATCGTAAGAAATCACGGCTCCACAGTTTCTTTCTGGTATTTCCAGTCGGCTATGGGATTCTCCTCTTATTATTTTCTTCCCAATCAAAATCATCCTAGAAAACAAAGAACGTGGGAACAAAGAAGAATTAATAATCACATCAAAACTCGTGATCTTTGTTTCTTTGTGCCGTAACCCAAGTGATGCGGGAACATATTTGAGTTTGAATAGGGTACACGCGCTTATTATTGGAGAGTAAGTCGATAAACAACTACAAATTGTAGAGAGTTGATGTGGACACTAATCCAAGTGTTCAGCCATAGCTAGACATTTAACTCAAATTCTTCTTCTTCTTTTTTAGGTTTTATCTTGATATGAGAAATGTGATAATCACAATCATCCCATCTTGTGATAATTGCTGTTTTTCACAAGGGATAATTGTATTTTCACAATCAATATTGGGATAGGTGATAATGCGATTATCCCAACTTGTGATAATTGTGAATTTCATTGAGTACAAAACTTTTTAAAGCGTATTAGATTTCTAATTCATATCAAATCCACGAGATGTCAAGAGTTTGAATCTCTCGAGGAGACATATAGGCTTGGTTAAAATGATGGATGTGCACTTACGCATGGTAAAACTTACATTCTCCATAACAATAATTATGCTCTTAAAGCCTACAAATATTTTTCCCCAATTGGAAATTTTCATTTTCACTCTAGGCAAATATCATTCACATGTACTGACCATAGCGAAGATCATCGACTATTGGGGTAATCGCCTATTGTAATATATTGGACGGGTTGTTTTCGATCCTTGGTGGATACTGGATACTGTGATATTGCTACCAAATCTGAACATGTGATAACTAAAGATTTCATTATCCATAATTGTAGGGTATAACGGGTGAAAGTTGCAATTATCACCGTAAAACAAGATGATAATTGCAAATTTCACGAGTTTCCAACTGATGAAAATTATTTTTATCACACACGATAAGGAAATACCCCATTAGTCATCGCAAAACACGATATTAAGCTACTGATGAATTGTTTCACATTCCAACCATCCAAAACTAATGACAAACTAAAGAAGGTAATAGCATGTTCTAGTTAAATGGACCAATGGATACTTCCATATATTTTCTTTGAAAGTTGATAATGATACATAAAAATGGAATCAATAATGATTAACTCTGAAACTCTAGTTTCTTTCTTGGTTGTGATGAAATACTAAAGAACTAATATTGGAAACCAAAGTTAATATTATTATTGACCTTAAAACTTGAAAAGTCTTGTTGTAACGTATATAGTCTAAGCTCTAAAGAGCCATGGTAGAACGATGGTGAAGAATGCGTTTCTCCGGGTGTGATGAGCAAAGATTATCGACGGTGAAACTAATAGGTTAGTAGAGGAGAAATACAAGGTGTGATAAACAAAGAGTAAAAGACAGATTTTTTGGGAGATATTTTAGGAATCATATCTATCTTATTTACTACTCATAACCGCTTTCCAATGGGTTAGTCTTTGTAAGGACGATAAAAATTAGGTGAGCTTAATTTTTGGGATTTTCCTGAATTTTTGGTTTTTGATTTTTTTTTCACCATAGACCAAAATTGGATAATTACTAATACAAAAATAAGATAATTACTATAGTAAAAGGTCGGTATAGTAAAACTAGTAGTTCTAAACTAATTTTGGGTTTTTAATATAGGGTATCTTAACGGTGGGTTCCTAATATAAGAAATTTCAAAATTGGGCTAGAAATATTTTTTTCCCAATATTTAATAATAACATCATCTAATTACATGTATACAGAAGCGCAGAGTTAGCTGTGAAAAAAAGATCATGGAACTCGAAATTATTGGTATTTCTTTTTAAGATTAGTTTTTCAATACATTCCTGCTGTTACCATAATCTTCTAATTATGACAAATTTTTTTCCTGTAGGGAATGAAAGCCAACTTCCAATCTTGGAGGATTTTTTTCCTCTTCAAAATGATTTTCCTATTTTACTGTCATTGACCTTTTCTAATCACCTATTGAAAGTTTAAAACACACAAGTGGTGTTCACCCAAAATTATAAGCAAGGGTGCACAAAATGCTACCACAGAGAACCTAGTCGGGAAATAATATTCGTTACCGGAAACTGGAATTTTCTAAATGTTACAGCCAAACTAAGCTCTGATAGACGTGAACTTGAGAGAAACAGAAGCAATTTAATTGATGATGTTGTTCATGAAATTCTAATGTAGTAGATCTAACTTGCAATTTTTGAGGTATTTGTATATTAGATGAGGTATTTAAAGATTCAGAAACTTGTATTTCAGAAGAGGTAACTGGAGATTCAGAAACTTGTATTCAGATGAGCTATTTATCGATTCAGAAACTTGATTAACAACTTCAGTTCCTTGATCTTCTCTTACCAAAGGATCTGATGATGATTCCTCTATTTTAAGAATTGAATATGGAGATGCAGAAACTTGGTGGTGAAACCCCCGAAGGAATGAAGAAATGAATGATGAGAGATAGTATGGAGGTCGCCTTTGGTATATATACGGCTTTCCTTGAAACTAAAATGTAATAGTATTGAAATAATTTGACTACTTTAATTTCAATATATATATATATATATATATATATGAATTAAATTTTTCCAAATTTGGTCTATCTTTAAAGTTTGATTTCATGATATTTATTGCATTTGATTCCATAAAACTGTTTGAAATATTTATCTATCCATATTCTTCGATATCATTGTAAAAATCATCATGTGTAAATGAAACTTGCCAGCACCAAATTCTTTGCCGATTAAAAAAAAAATCACCATGTGTAAATGTATATAGATTTTTCCAGCCCAAACAACATTTCACTTTTGTCTTACTAGGAATATTTATTCATATCTAACGTTTTATTGCAAGATTTATTTTCTTGATTGTTAAAGAAATTAATTAGTATTTTAAACTGGTATTATTTTTATATAAATTTAAATAATTCATCCAAAAATTCCTAAATCCATTTTTTTTATATGACGTACCTTTTATATGCATAAAAATAAAGACACGTTATACAAGAATAAATTAGATGTGACAACAAGATCCACTTGGAAACACTCAAATGCAAAAAATAAGTTTGTATCTTGAAACACCGTACGTTTTCGACATATGAACATATTTCATAACTAACTATAATCAGTGCATATAATAGGTAATTTAAGATAATATGGAGATACTATCGAGTTTTATCATGATCGTTAAGTTTTCCATATATACGATTCATCAAATAATCATTTATTCATCTTTACGAAAACAATGTTGCATTACAATCTTCAACAAAACAAATTTCTAGTTCCACTACCGATCCATTGCAAAAGTTGAATCATAAAGACTGGTTAGCCCCAAACTAAGTATTAAAAATCTTCAAATCCATTGGAGAACTTGATTCAATTATAATTTTTTCAAATTTTACTTCATTGTAACAGCGATAAAAAGGTGTCATTATAGTACCATGGTAAAATCACTGGGTGATGATACCAGTGACCTCGTAAGTTGGAAACTCGTTAGCACCAAATTCTTTACGGATCAAATGGAAAAAAACAGCAATAAAACAAGGATTTTACAACTTCTCAAGAGTAATAAAAAACTATGACTAAAAAGCCCCTGGCATGACATTCCAAAACAGGGCAAAATTGAAAGGGTAAAATAGGCAAAAGCAAGAAAACCTCTCCGACAAAACAACCAATCAGTTGTATCTACTCGAGAGAGGCTTCATAGTTGTTGTCGATTCATTTTTGGAATAAAATGGTGATCTGATTTCATTTCTAGAGCAAAATTGATTTTGATGTTGTTGTAATAACAGAGACGGAGATTCATGGGGCTGGTGGTAATGAACAGATTTGCAAAATGAAAAGGGGGAATTGGAAATGCAAGAGTGTTAGTGTTGATAATGATTTACAGTAATGTGTACAAAGATTTTACAACCAAGAAGAAGATGGAGGAGAAGGATCTTCCTCCAGATGAAAAGCGTTGTTGTCAAACTAGTAATAGAGGTACATGGAGATGCAGGAATTTTAAAATGGGTCATGGTACTGCTGCTGCTGCTACTGATGATGATGATAGTTTTGTTCCTAAAACCAAATTTTGTGAAAAACATTACTATGATTATGCAAAGTATTATAAGAAGAAGCTTTTTAAGAAGAAGAAGACAAGTGGAGATGGTGAAGATGCAGTTGCAGGTTGTAGTGCTACTGGTGGTCCTATAGAAACTAGGGCTTCCAAACGGAGGAAGAAGAAGGTCACAGAGGAAGATGACTGGTCAGTTGATGAAACAGGAGGAATTCAATCAGCTAGTAGTGATGATTCCTGTGAGTAATTCTTACATACATTTCTCTCTGTTCAATGTGATTTTTGATGATGTTGTTTTCAATTAGTTTATCATAATTGAGAATTTTGAATGTGATTTCATATAAGTAATTTTGTATGTTGTCGTGTTGGTTTTTGCTTGCATACATGTTTAAAGTAAGAATCGCTGATTGAGAAATTTCATAGTTTTGTCTGTAAAGTAAGAATCGCTGCGTTGTTTAACTAATTGAGAATTTTTTATCCAGCTGATAGAATTCTAGAAGGTGGTTCTGCAAATATTGGGAGGAAGGGGAAAAATGTCGAAAGAGCAGAAGGGCCTGGAGAACCTGAGTCATTGACAAGAATTACGGAACCTATGGTCGAATCGGAAAGTCTGGAGCATTATAAGAGTAAGTGTTTTCAATTGTCTGTGGAGCTTGACAAGATGAAATTAGAGCATGAGAAGATGAGAGTGAAGCTTGAGAAGAAGAAAGTGGAGGCACTACACTCCAGGTTAAATTAACGGAGGCAGAAACTAGAAAGACTTCTGCTACAGATGAGACTGAATGGGAAACCGCAAATGCAACTGAGTGTTGTATGAAAATGATGTCTGATTTCGAGAATTGACTCCTGAGGATGGAAAATGAAAAGTCAACAATGGGATGTTTAGAGTCTCGGATTTCAAATTTGGAGAGACTAAACCTGAGAATGGAAAATGAAAATTTCACAATGGGATGTGTAGAATCTCGCATTTCAAATTTGGAGAGACTAGTATTGAGTAGCATAAAGGAAAGTTCAATATTGAGATGTCGAGAACTGCGTGATTCTGAAAAAATAGAGTCTGAAGTGCTTGCACAATGACGTTACTCGAGGTGGTGAAAAGCAAAGAGATCAACACTGCAGGGGCACACCTAATGCTGAATTCAGCAGTGAAGGGAGGAAGGATTCTTATGTGTTTAAGTTTAAAACCAAAGAGAAGGTACTGAATGCATATGATGTTGACGTCAATAAACTTCATGAATCAGAGTCTGAATTTTCCAAATACTCTACTATGAACATTTTGTCTGGAAGTCTACATTTATCAAGTGGGGGAGAAAACATTGAGGAGGGGAACTGTTGGGGCTTTTCGGAAGAGAGACCATCTCAACATGGATCATCTTCTCAAGGTCTACTGGATTTAAGAAGGCTTCTGTGAACTTGACAGCATATATCTGAAGACAAAATATCACTCAATGTGTTGGTCATTAACAGTGACAGGCTCAGGTATATTAAGAATTCTGTACACATTTCGTTCATTTTCCATTATGCTGAATTAAAGTTAAACTGCATGAAATTACTATTAGTGTTTTCGCAGTTACAATACATTCGCTTGTTCAATGGTGCAAGAATCTCTTAGCTTGCTGGTTTACATTTATATACTGTCTATGTTCAATTGTTCAATCTACTGCATGGACTCTATTCATAATCTGCTGCGAAATTTCTTTATTATTTGGAGAAGTATGCCCTCACTTTGGTGGTAATTGAGCATTATTACTTGTATAGCACAACATCTGAAGACTTACCTTTATTCTTAGGAATCAAAATTTGTCGACCGTATCATACATTTTCTCATATCCCAGTCATAATATAGCACATTTTATCCGTACTGTAAACTTGTAGTTGTAAATTCTCATTACAGTTAGTGGAGATATAATTGGAAGATCCTGTAAATAGTTTCAGTTTCCGTCGACACTACCTCACTCATAAATATGAATTTTCAGTGATTTCATTGACTGTGGACTTTGTATATAAATATCAACAGAGTTATATAAATTTTAATTAACTGCATTAACTGTGGACTTTGTATATAAATATCAACAGAGTTATATAAATTTTCAGTAACTGCATTTACTGTGGACTTTGTATATCGATATCAACAGAGTTGGGTGGCACAGGAAAGTTTAGTGGTTGGATTTCCCATGATTGTCAGATAAAAAATATGCTGCCTTCCCCAGATTTCATATCTGTAGTTGTCATGTGAACTGGGAGCAAGTTACTTTCTTGCTTGCGGCTTCACGTGCACTGGGCAGGAAAGCTAGCCAGCAAACTGTTCATAGTTATTTCCAATTACAAAATGGAAATGAGAACATTCAACAGTAGTATCTTTTCTTGGTTTTCGGTTTTCATCCAGTTTTGGCGTAGATTGATATTTATCTTAACAGGTGTACTACTTTGGCCAAGTTTCTAATGGATGAGGACAACGAAGGTGACCTAAAGAAGTCCGTGAAAGAGTTGGAGACATTAAATTGTAAAGAGGTTGACAACTGCAAGAAGCTGGCTAAAAGATACATGGTCTATTTATTCTGTATCTATGAAAACTGAAAAGATCCTTTTTTCCTTCCAGCTACAACTGCCAGCCATGGAAATCAAACAGCTAAGTGATAAATTGTTGTGCAAGTGGCCTTCACTTTTTTGACTTGGCGTTGCAATCTTGCATCCCTTTTAACCTTCTCTACTTTTGTACACACGAAATGGAAAACTGGTTCATATAACAAATAGTACACTGGATATGTATTGACTCTGCAATGTGGTAATATTATGGTAGTTACACTTAAGGTTGTTTTAGTAGGTGTATATTATGGTAGTTACAACCTCTGTTTAGCTCATGGAACTGATTTCGTTATGCCTAAAATCTTACTACTGAATTTAAGGCTAGATTACCCTTTTTTTTATGTATCGTAATGTCTCTTAATTTTGTTAATAGAACTAGTTGCAATCATAAAGACTGGTTAGCCTTGGAAAGAGTCTCACAGTGTAAAGATTACAAACCTAATGAAACACTTTTCACTCCGGTATTTACCGAGCTTTCTCAATCGAAGAATTTTGATGCAATTAATGATATTATGAAGAGAATCAAAACTGAAGAAAAAAAAGTCGGTGTAAGCTCTCAGATGATTTCTTTTACCTTGTTATTAAGGTTTATGGAAATGTTGGTGGGTATGTTGAAGAAGCTGTTAGAACTCTCTTCAGTATGCCAGATTTGCCCATCTACTAGAACTTTCAATTTTGTGCTTAACTTGCTTGTTTCGTCGAAACGTTACAAAATTGTTAATGAAGTTTATATGGATGCTTCTAGATTAGGAGTAGTTGTTAATACTTGTTCTTTTAATATACTCGTCAAAGGTTTATGTAAAAATGATGATGTGAAAAAAGGTTTTGAATTGCTTGATGAGTTCCCTAAACAAGATTGTCAGCCAAATGTGATAACTTACTCCACTTTGCATTGTCTATGTAGAAATGGAAGAACGGATGAATCATTTAAGTTGCTTGATAGAATGGAAAATGAGGTTTGTGATCCAGATACAATTTCATTCAGTTTACTGATCTCTGGACTAGGGAAGCAAGGAAGAGCAGATGAGGGAATTGAACGTTTGGATAGAACGAAAATGAATGGGTTCAAACCAAATTCGGGGTCATATCAAGTTGTTCTATACAGTATAATTAATTCTAAGAAGTTCATTGATGCTAAGCATTACATAGATAAGAATAGGACGACGTCAGAGGGATTTTCGCCCAGTTTTTTTGTCGTACAAGACGGTGATAGAGGGACTCTGCAACAATAACCGTTCGGGAGATGTGGATTTCTTTTTGAATCAGATGATGCACCAAGGATTTGTTCCGAAGATGGGAACATGGAAATTGTCGAAAGCATTTTTTGAGGAAGGGAAGAACTCGGTAGCCGTAATGGAATATGTCTATGAGTTTTTGCATTCAAATCTTTCTCCTGTTGTTAAGAACTCTGGACTAAGATTCTGGTATAGAAATTTGAGGGAATATGCAAATTGTACCCTAAAAGCTTCATTTCAACCACTGATAGGGACTGCTGGTAAATCCCCTAGTACTGGTAACTCTTGAGTGAGAATTGGCCACTCGCTGCTAATGTGGCTCAAAGGTTACCCCTCCATGTGATTGGCGGTAACTTGAGTTTTAAGCTCGATCATCTTTATTGTTTGGACTTAAGAGTCTTGCCCAGAATCACATGCTGCTGTCTTTCTGACAATCCTTGCGGCAGAGAGCTCTAAATCGGTATTCTTTTATTTGGAGGCACAACATGGCCAAGGAAGATACGTGATACCATAAATCACTTTGAATTGGATTAATAGGGTAAGAACAATGATAAGGTGGGAGGTAATGAAGCTGATCAATATTTAAATTAGATTTCAGTGTTTTTTTCTACTCAAGAATTGGATAAATAGGCAATAAGATGTACTTTTCTCACAGTAATTTCACCCTTTTTAACTATATGATTCCTGATATAGCATTTGCTAACTATACCTAATTTGTTGGATGCAGAGTAGCAAGTGTCGATGTGCTTTTTCTTTCCCTGATGAACAATGATATACATAGCACCAAAAGGCTTTCAGGAGAACCAGATTCAATTCTCTGTTGAGCATAGTGTGCCTTCAGGATGGCAGCTTTTGAGACATGATGTCAATTTGTACCGAAGCCAGGTTTGGAAATTTATAATTGGTTAAAGATACAGATTTTTTTGGATCCTTGATACATCGTGTTTTCTTCTTTGCCTTACTCTGAAGTTTGTAACGACATGGTTCAAGGTATAGAATTTTTAGACACTTGCACAGTTGCCGCAGCTCTCTGTTGCTGTCATATAGAAATCAGAAAATGCACAATGATTTTTCTAAATCAAACTTTTATGCACTAGTATGCACTTGAGTTAGAAATCAGATTAAGCGCTCAAATTATAGGGAGACGCCTTAATGGAGAAAGCCATAAGAACTTAAGGCAGTGCAATACTAAAGATTAAGTGCCTGATATTATTATAAAAACTTGTATATATGTATATGTAAACATCCGATTCCAAAGCCGAAAACAAGAAATCGCATTATATAAGTTCTTTATTCATATTCTAGGCAGACATTATTAGGTGGCATTTGGTAAACCAAAACCACGGTCTAAATTCCCCAGGCTTTTTAGGTGGCAGTAGTTTCGACAAAGAGTTGAACATCCACAATGCATCAGAAACTAAACGGTACGTAAGCGCAGAATAGAAGACCCGACTATATCCCGGAGACGGACAATACTCTTTGTGTAGGCTACAGCGCCTAAGTTATTATCAGCTACTCTGTTGAAAACCGGAGCAATCAATTTTTGACGTTCTGTATCATAACAAGCCAATCCTTTCCTGTATTTCAAATAGATCTTTTTACGTCGCATGCATAAGGATTTAATATGGATGTTTTTAAGTCTAATGCGCCTCGTACTAAAACTATAGCTCTTGATCCATGTAGGTTGTTCGTCGTCAGAGTCCTTTTGCATCTTCCATATACATACCATTCCAGAAGAGATACCATGCGTCATAAGACAAAGACTCCTATCTAGTTCTACCAAGAACGTCGTGTAGTTGTCCCCACACTCTGCCTTCTGATGATCAGGTTCAGGAATCATTTTGAACTTCTCAGCTGCAACATCGAAACACAAAATGTTTTTGAAAGCGAGCCAATATATGGATCCTTCAACAAACACTGGTTCCGGACGCTCATTGGGTTCTCCTATAAATGGGTAAGGAAAACTGGGTTGGTGTTGAATTTTTCTCCATGACATGGTGGTACTTAACTCTAAGACCTCACACACCAATGAAGAGTTAGAAAAACATCGTTTCAATTGAACCACTTTGTATACATTCTTTTTTGCGTCAAAACCAAATCCACATGCGCTTGCCTCCTCTTTTTCTGCTTCAATCCGAGGTTTCGGAACCTCTAGTATTTCCTTGGTAATTGGGTTCACCATAAGCAAAGGAAACTTCGTATGAAAGCACAACAAGCCGTTGCAGGAAGTCAGTTTCGATATCTGAGCAGTTGGGAGAAATACTCTGAACTTGTCAGTTGTTGCCATCTCATTACTGGGGACATCTCCGTAATCCCACAATTTGTTGAAAATTGTCAGATAGAGATAAAACTCTTGAGCACGATTTGCATAGATGAAAACAATACCGATAGATTGATTATTTGCTTTGTGATGATCAAAATGCTGTTTGACGAATGTTGGATCTTTGATTAATGATAACCAATCTTTGCATACACTCTTGAATCTCAATAAAGACTCTGCCGGACTTCTTAACAGAATTTCATGGATGAGATCAGCGGCGAAGCTAGAATCTCAACTAAGGGGAAGCAAAATTCCATTAGGGGTAGCAAAAAAGCAAAATTAGGTTTGTAAAAAATTTTGGGCTTCAAAATTAGGCTTGGAAGACTGATGGGAAGGGGTCGCAACTGCGCACCCTTGTTACACTCTGCATCCGCCACTGGATGAGATGTGGAGGAAGATCTTTACAATACTGTCTCTGAAGAAATCTATGGTAATAGGTTCATGATGGTCACTGTTGTTTATTTTGTATATTTTGATGGGATGACCTAACCAGGAATTCATCTTTGAAAGAGTTTGAGAATCTCTCCTGCCGGACTATGCTTACTTATATAGGCTCAACTTTTAACTTTTCAAATTTCATTTTCAGAGTGAGACGTGCAACAGTTTCTTTCTTGGAGTGTGTAACTTATACTACAAGCTCAGGCTGGTCGGGCCAACTTCGGTTGCATTTTCCATTTTGGTGTTTGTTTGTTGAACTTGAGAAGCATCCTTTTGAGAATTGTTTAAGTTTATTAATCACAAACTGAACTTTACAGCTTTACTCACAAATCACAATCAGGTTGACTTTTCAAATTAAACACATTTCCAACTACCACTTGAACCTTAACTCTCACCTACTCACTTATCTCAATAGTGAAACTGACTGCTGACTTCACTCGATCACTCAATCTCGTACTCTAGATATTTCTGGAGTATGATGAGCAACCTAAAGATATCTACTCTATTCAAAATTTCTAATACATGAAAGCAATGGACCATAAAAAAAGAAGTGAAGCTGTAATTTTTACTTTTTTATTTTCCCTGTCCCGATTTACCATGTGTGTTCTTAAAGAAGATAATCCAAGATATAATAGTAGTAATTTAACTCTAAAGTATTAAAGGATTTTATTGTTTAACACTAAATGGATAAGTTTAACTTTTTGATGTTTTGTGGGTGTTTAAACCCTATGGCAGAGTGAAGCCCGATTTTCTGATTTTTTTTCACTTTTGCCCATAGTGAAATGAGTGGAGGAGAATGATCGGGGAATATTATTTCGCAAACTAATAAGAGCACGATCCTTGTAAATGGACCTTGTTATAGCCAGGGATGTATAGGGGTCGGTCGATTTGGGGTATGACGTGTCACAATCTAAATGATGAAGAGGGGAATGACTATAGCATTGAGATTGGTAATGAGGCAAAGATGGAAATGATCAAATGTTGAGATTGATTGTCCTAAATCTGACCCATGTTAATTGTCCCAGTTTTAGAGTTTTCCCTTGTAAATGGAGACCGAGATAGTTCTGAAAACAGTGTCAAAGACATTTATGGAGACTAACAGAAAAACAAGAACTGTATGGACACTAATAGTAAATCAAACGGAAAGAGAAGAAAAAAACAACACTCATAGAAATGATTAATATCAACACGAGTGATGAATACACTCGTACTATCCCCCTAAAAATCGGGGCGGTGATTGAACTTTCATCTTGTCACGCAAAAATCAAATTTAGCAAACAGATATCCCTTTTGTAAGAACATCATCTACAAGAGAGTTGGTGGAGACATGGTGAATACGCAACACCTTTGACTGAATGAGCTCCCTGATAAAATGAAAGTCGATAACAACATGTTTCATTTTTCTATGAAGAGTTGGGATGGAAGCCACTGAGATAAAACTCTTATTATCACATCCAGGAGTAGGAGGAGAGGAGATAAACACATTTAAATCTATGAGAAGTTGATAGACCCAAATAACTTCAAATTAATATGTGCCGAGACCCGTATTTAGCTTTTGTAGAAATCCTAGCAACAATAAGTTGCTTTTTAGATGACCAAAAGATTATACTACCACTAAAAAATGCATTAAGCCAATTGGTGGATCTTCTATCATCGTGGTTACCATCCGAATCAATCAGAGTAAGGAGAAAGAGCAGTTAACCCTTGCTGAAGAACAATGCCAAAATCCAGAGTGCCTTTCAAATACCTTGGAATCCTTTTAGCAACTATAAGATGGACAATGGTAGGGTGACTCATACGTTGGCATACTTGATTCACAACTGTAGATGGGGAAAAACAATTTGCTGTTTTTTTAGAAAGTGGAGAGACGACCGTGCGGCAGAGGCTCCTCAAACGAGCAAACTTCCTAACCTCAAACAGATGCACTGCACGGGAGTGCTTTGAGTTCGAGAGATCAATCTGTAGGACTCCGGCATAAACCAAGACAATGGCCGTTCCAGAGTCAATTCAGTCACAAAGAGGGAAGAGGGTTGATCTGTAGGAGGGAAGCTAAGAAGTGTTTGAGATCAATGATGATCAAGGATTGTGAATGTGTATAAGGTTTCTGCAAGTTTTCTTTCAACTGTTGAGTTCGAATAAGTTCTGGTCGATTGGTCGAATTCCTGAGAGTGATTTCTCGGATCAGAAATCTTATGTTGTTCAATCGTGGATTCAGAGACTTATTTATATTTCCAGAATAGTAGACACATTGATCTCCAGTAAGTGTGACGGTTGCTCGAGTGATAGAGTGGAAAAGTGGGAAATCGTGGTTTAACCAGTTCCAGGTCGTGCGGAGACTTGGTTGATTGTCCACCCACTACTTTGCTAACTCCCTCAACTGCTTTCACAACTTACTCACATTTCTCATCGTGGATGAATACACGTGTCGTAGGCCTCCAAACCAAAACCCTAATTAATATCCCCCATGTTACATGATTGATGTCTCACGAACGTGGAGTCTGCAAAGCAGACGTGTATTTGATTAGTCAGTCATTGACTTGATTAGACGATGAGTCTAGGTATTGTTCAGTCGAGCATGATTGCTGAATGCTCTAGGATTCACGAATTGAACATGTCTGCTGGGACGTATAGTTCTCGAATGAATGATGTTGGTAGTTGAATCAACATAATGAATATTGATAGTCAAAGAAAATATTGCTCGAATTACTGAATATTGATGGTTGAATCAATATTCGAGCATCTGAGCAAGTATTTCTCATTCGATAAATTAATAAATATTGATAGTTAATCAATATTCGAGCATTGAGCAAATATTGCTCGTTCGGTGAATTACTGAATATTGATAGTTGAATCAATATTCGAGCATCTGAGCAATTATGCTCATTCGATAAGTTATTGGTAACTTGAACAAATAGAATATTAATTAAAATATTGGTAGCTGGACCGAATATTATATATTTAACCCAGATGCTGGATCAACATAAATTTATTAGTGTTTGAACTCGCTCAGAATTATGATTTACAGAGCATTTGTTCGAAACCTTAATTTTGATCAATTGATGATTTACTGAAAACAAGTCACTGAGTGAAGGAGTAATCGGCTACATAGGATGATGGTCGACCATGTAGCGTCTAAGTGAGCATGCACCAAAGTTCTTTGTTGACCAGTTGGTGAACGAATGATCAAATGCTGGTTTAATCATTTATTAAATAGTGGTCGTACGAGCATTAGGTAGTACAACCTAGTTATGGAGAGATGAGGGACTGACCAAGGGGTCATGGGACCGGCCCTTGGTGGTCGTGGGACCAGCTGATGGTCGATTGAGCAAATCCTAAGTTGGTTGGGGAGAGTTTGGACCCAATATGAACAATTGACAGATAATTAGGTCAAAATTATAAAAGAGTGTGGGACCGGCTCCTTGCAAGCCTAAGGGCCGACCTTGGTCGGTCAAGGTGGCATGCCCGTGTCTCAATCCTGAGAGTTTTGGTATTTTCTGGTGTGCGTTTGAGCAATATTTTGGATTTTTAGAAGAGTTTGATCTTGACTGAAACTCTCAATTTTGCTCGAATGAGCGAGTAGAACTTTGCTCATGCGACCGATATTTTGAGAATATTAAAATAATAATATTTTAATTTTTGATGTGAGAAGCCTAGTCGGTCATGTAACCATTTGACTTTTTGGCCTTTTCATGGTTTGAGCAATATTTGAGAAAATATTGAAAAACTAGGCTTTTCGCTCAAACGATGGAGTTTCATGAGATGAAGGAAATAATAATATGAGAAAATAAGGGATTTTAAGGTGTGGGACCGGCCATGGCTAGGGCATGGCCCGACGGTTAGGTGGTCTGGTCCCGTGACACCTTTCCCTATTTTTCGTATGATGAAAGTATGGAGAAACTAAGAGTTTTGCTCAAACGATGGAGTTTGCTCAAATGAAGGAGTCTTCATGAGATGAGGGAAATAGTAAATTAAATTAAAATAAAATAACGGAGGGGGGATGACCGGCCATGCGGCATGGCCTGCCGGCCGGTGGGCCCGGTCCCACGCCTCTTGTTTTTTTTATTCAATATTATTTTCCTTCATAAGTTCCTTGTTCGTCCATATTTTTGAATGCTCGTTCGCGCGTTCGGGTGCTCGTTCGTGCATTATTGTCAAGTACACTTGCACCATTTTCTCTGGGATTACTCGGTGGTGGCCTAGACGCCCGATTGTTGAATATTTATTACTAATTCATGAAATTCAGCTAAGAAAAATTCATGAAACGGAATAATAAAAATTACTTGAGTATTTATTACTAATTCATGAAATTCAGCTGAGAATGATTCATGAAACAGAGTAATAAAATGAGTTGAGTATCTATTACTAATCCATGGAATCCAGCTAGGGATTCAGGGAACGGAGTAATGAGATAAAATGGTTATCTATTACTAATCCATGGAATCCAGTGAGGATCACCTTGAACGAGTAATGAGATACAAATGATTATTTTCTAGGAATTCAGTTGATGAATGACACACTATAATTAATCTATTTGCAGAATCGAGATATGATATAATTGAAGCATCATACACGTTCTGAGGGGGTGTACAGTCAGGGAACAACGAGCAGCGTGACGTCCTGAAGGCGTTAAGCTCTCTAACAAACATTATGTATAGGAATCGCTCAATCATTAAGAGATTCTATACACGGTCTCTCTACGTAGTCAGGGAACAATGAGCAGCGTGACGTCCTGAAGGCGTTAAGCTCTCTAACAAACATTATGTCTAGAGAACCGTCCAATCATTTTGATTCTATATAGAGGTGATGATGAAATGTGTGAAGCATCGAACGCTCAGCTGGGAGACCTTTCGAGAAACATATTCATCATAGCTCTGAGAGGAATGTTCGCTCAGTCAGAGATCGTGAAACAGTTCACGGATTATAAAATATGAATCGCCACATACATTCCTGAAGCGGGTCAGAAACATGCAGTATCATGATTTTACAATTTCAGATCTTGCTGAAAATCCACCATCAACGACAACATAACAAATCTCTGGCCTAGTCCAAGTGACATATTGTAAAGCTCCAACAAGATATATAATAAAAAACATCAGCTAAAGGGTCACCATCGTACTTGCTCATCTTAGTATCAGTGGCTGGTGAAGAGCATGGTTTGGCATCTATCATGTTTGTCTTTTTCATAAGGTCAATTATATACTTGGTTTGAGAAAGATGCATAGCTGTGTCATTTCTCTTGATATCTAAGCCCAAAAAGTAATGAATGGGACCCAAATCTTTAACAGGGAAAGTAAGAGATATTTGAGAAATGACCTAATCACAAGCAGGGTGGGAAGACCATATGATGAGAATGTCATCAACATAGATGAGAATGATGATAATAGTAAAACCATGCTTGTATGTGAATAGAAAAGTATCAGCTTGAGATGCTTCAAAATCAAGAGAGAGCAAAGACTCCATAATCTTTTCATACCAAGCTCTATATGGATTTATGTAATCTGCAGACATAGTCAGGCTTGTCTGGACCTTGAAAACGAGGAGATTCATATTTAACAACTTATTTGAGATTAACATGAAGGAATGAATTGCTGATGTCAAGTTATTCAACATGCCAACTGTTATAAACAACAAGAGCCAAAGTAAGTCTTATTGTAGTGGGTTTACTGACAAGACTAAAATTCTCTTCATAGTTAATACCTTCTTGCTGGTGATATTATTTTGCAAGAAGTCTAGATTTGTACCATTCTATACTAGCATCTGGGATGTTTGATTTAAAAACCCATTTGCAGCCAACCAAATTTTGAGAAGGATGAGGTGGTTCAAGTGACCATGTACCAACTGTTTTAAGAGCATTGCATTCATTGACCATAGAAGTAATCTATTATGGATTCTTTTTAGCCTGAGCAACTGAGGTAGGAACAAACTCTTCAACAGAAACAAATATACAAGCAAGAACTGGATACTTGGTGGAGAATAGAGCTTTTGGTGGCACAGATTATTTGGATATGTTCATAGCCTTTCTGCCGTTTTTTTATTTTCTTTTCTGTACTATACATTGGACATAGGGGACCAAGAAGGGAAAGAGAACATAAGAACACAGTGTCAAAGCCACAAACTCATAAATAGTCGCCTATGTCCAATATATAATATATAAAAGAAAAGAAAAAAACGGCAGAAAGGCCATGAACATTCCATTATTATATTAAAAAATAAGCAAATATTAAAAAATTACTTAAATTTAGTTTGAGTTTTTGTTAACAATTATTATACATATAATATATTTATTCATATTTAATAGTAAAAAAAGTAATTGTTTTAAATCGAATATATTCGATAGTAAAGAAAGTAATTGTTTTTAAATCCAATATATATATAATTATTTTCAGATATATGTTTGTTTCGTCATATGCTAAAATAACAATAGTTGAATATGATATTTTACCAAACACAATTTGATTGCTTTTTCAATTAGTTTTAACTTTAATTTGTATTTTACCACACGTTTAACTGTTTTTTTTTTTTTTTACATAACACAGGACAGCAACGTGCAATAAAAAACTGCTTTTATAAAAAGGAACTGTAATACCAAACTAAGCATAAGTTGGAAATGTTATTTGTAAGGGGACATAATCCTAGAGGTATACAGATAATGCTCCCTTAAAATTTTTATCTATAAAAAAATTAAAAAATAAAAGAAAGAAGACATAAGATCATGAGCAAGACAGCATGCCCTTTGTACTAGCTTAACATCAAATAGACCCTAACCTATATAACTGTTGAAGAAACCAAATAAAGTTGTAATAGGAGTGTGCACACGTGTGACATGTTAAAAACCAAGACAACTGATCATAGGGACTGGCAAAGTAACATAATAAGAAACTCATGCTTTGTTTACACAATATATCTACCAATCGCAACATGGACTTCAAATTCCATAGCTTCGCCCATCCAAACACTCGCATCCCTGCATAAGACCTCCTTTTAGGTCAGGTTCTTTAACCCTAGATCTCATCGCCCCTTCTGTAAATCTCTCATGTTTTAAATTTTCATCACTCCCTTTTCACTCTCTTTGCTTTGCTTTGAATCAGCAGTGGTTAATATTGTTGCTCCTTTTTTCAGTGCTTGCGCCAATCTACTCATTCGTGTGTGTGGGATTGTACCACCGCGCAAAGAACTTATGTATCGAATTTAGATGAAAATGTTGATTCCTTGAAGAGTTCATTCTCAAGATTGATAAATCGGAGAGATGATGTGAAGGAAATTGTTTATAGAGTAGAAGGAGACCCTACATATCCAATGAAGTGCATGCATGAAGTCAGTGGTTGGCTCAATCGTGTAAAAGAATTATAAAAAAATGTAGAAACCATCTTAGAAAAACAAGAAGCTGCATAGAGTGAAGATGGCTGCTATTGTTTTTGCTTGTGTAGGAAAAATTGTTACATTGGTTACGTACACACTTGTAAGATTGGTAGCGAAGAAGCTTATTTTGGTAGAGAATTTATTGAAGGAAGCTAGCTTTGCGTCTGTTGTTGAAAAAGCTCCACCCAATTTTGTCCGAGAGATAATGGTAAATCAATGAGCATGGATTTACAGGTCGAGGAAGTATGGAGGTTGTTAGTTGATATGACCAACACTGTGAAAGTTGTTAGTTGTAAGACAACTCTTCTTAAGAGAATAAATAATGTGTTTAAACAATAGAGACTACGTCTTTGATTACATAATTTGGGTGGTGGTGCCTAAGGAGCCGAATATTAAAAACATTCAGAAATAAGTTGGCAGGTCATACGGGGTATCATGGAATGAAGACATATATCTTGATTATCGTGCCAATATTATCACCAAGTTCTTGAGAAGGAAGAAATTTGTGCTGATGTTAGATGATCTCTGAGAAATACTTGATTTAATAAAAGTTGGAATACCATATAGTGATTTTTGTAGGGTTGTTTTAAATACAAGACCCGAGGATGTGTGTGGGCTTATGGAATCTAATAGAATCATCAAAGTAAAATGCCTAGAATAGGATGATGCCTGGAGATTGTTTCAACAAAAGGTTGGAGAAAAAGAGATAAGTTTTCATTTTGCTATACCAATTGCGAAAAAAATATTTTGGTCTTCCTCTTGCTCTAACAATTGTTGGGCGAGCTATGTCCAACAAATCGACTCCCGGAAAATGGGAACATCACCTTAATGAGAGAACAAAAGGAAATGAAGAGAAAAAAGAGAGCATTACCCACAAAAAGAAGCATCTAATGTACCAATGCACATTGTTACTGAGTAAATTTTTACCGAATAGATATTGCAAAAGTAGTAAATAGGTATAAGATTCTTAAGATATCCACCTGCAGGCACGCCAAGGATTTGATAGATGTAAGATTTTTATGATATCCAGCTGCAAGACATGCATATGTAAACAAAGAATCCTACACTTCCAGACAATAGATGCATCTATCAGTAATTATCTCAACAGTTCCCTAATGAACCAGGAAGTTGTATAAGTGCAGAGTAGTATAACATCTCCTGGACATTGAGGGATCCAATTAGTGTGGATTTTCTGTTGACACACTCACTGTAAAATTGAAAAAGAAAAAATTTTGGATACCGCAGAACAATATATCACCTATATAATCTAGAACCTACAATCAGAAATAAAATAAATTAGTCAACATACATACATTATCGAGATAGAATGCAAAAAAGGACTTATAGCTTTATGACATCACAATCAGTATACCTAAGATTCCCAATTGATGGGTATAACATATATTCAGCAAAAATATATTTGGTAATTAGAAATTAAACAAAGTTCTAAACGGCAGAGTATGGTATACCAGTAAAACTTTATAACATACGAAGTGTTCTCAAATTCAACTGCCTTATGATTTATAGTGATTATAGTCTAAGCTTTGTTCCATGTGATTCCAATTTGACGTTACTATAATAATAAAGTGTCTAGTTCAACCAGCTTGCTAGTTGTGGACAACATCCCATTTCAAAATGCTCAAGATCCTCGCTTTATTAGTAATTCCATGGGATTTATCTCCAGTGAGCCGTAATCATACTGGAAACACAAGAAGGGAACTTTTTGATCGAACCAGTTGCTTAAGTTTTTTTACTAGGAGATGTTAGCTAAAAAAATATCATAAAGCAAGTAATTTGATACTGATAGAACTTCGGCAATCAAGGTTTAAGGTCTAAGTCTTATACATGTACTTATACAAAATAAATCATACTTAGTGGACTAAATTTCAACCATGACTCCATGAGTTTATAAGTGGGTCAAACCAATCCTTATAATGTATAGCTGGTTCATTATATCATTTAATTGGCTACATTTCTACACAATGTAGCTTTAAAAATACAAGCACACACATTAACCACTTTAGCTCATATCCATTAATGAAGCCACCCATGACCAAAAGACCAAGATGTACCATCGTATTCCATTTGTGTCATTTAGACAAATTCACAAACAATTACAGTGCCCAACAAGAACGGAGAAACAATGAATTTTGTAAATTGTTTAAACTACAGCCAAACATCGTCATTTTCCACTTATGACTATTTATATTCACATGGTAGTAAATTTTTTTATTGATGTGGTCCTGTACTAAGGATCAGTTTCAGCATGCATGGACACACACTTGAAATTAAAAGCGGTCAACACCCATTTTTCTGTTTCTTATAAAAACCCCAAAAACAACTGCAAAAAGAGCACAAAGCAATCGGATTTCACTTGAATACCAACCTTGATGCCATCCAAAATCTTGATTAATTTTCAAACCAAAGCAGATTTCCTTAGCCTGTTTTATATGAACAAAACTCTAGCTTTTCTTTCTCTTTGTTATCTCTAGCTAAATCCAATGTAATTCACCGACCCTCACTAATAGATATTTTTCTTCAAAATGATATATACACCCACTCACGGTAACTTATCAAACCCTCATTTCTCTAATTCTGTCAAAACATGGAACGGATCAGAACATGTCAAAATCTCTTATAACCTATATCACAAGTTCCATGATAGAAAAAAAAAAGCTCAGTTCCCATAAATTTAGTCACAACCAGTTTCTGAGATTATTTTATTTTTATAAAGAGGGGAAGAATTTCTCTTAGAGAAGATTTTAAGAGAAAAATGAGGACAAACTCTCATACTTAGTTTTTTTTTTTTTTTTTTTCATACACAGTCTAAGATACTACCAATGTCATTCAAATGGCTCACCCTGCAACAACCAAAAAAACTGAACACCAAATTGTAACATCAATGATATGAAAGTGAAATACATATTACAAAACAAGTACAACGACAAGTTTGAAGTCTAAACAATTGGCTGTTTAATTCCAGAATGTCATAATTAAGACTTCAACTAGGACAACTAGGGTAATTTGGGTGTAACATTAAAAGAAAAATCTAATGTATTGCAAACAGATTTAGAAAAAAAAATACTTACATCCTTATATCCATGAAGCTTTTAATGAGCACCATCAATGTCATCAACGTCTTTTCTTTTGGTTGACAATCAATAGAGACTTGAAATTTTTCAAGTGTTCATCCACAGACCCTACTTTCAAAACCAAAAGTAGTGGATTAGTAAATACAATGACTCTGCTTTAGGTTCATAAATTGAGTAGAAATCAAGCTTACCATGAAGTTTGTTGTTCTGAATGCCCCCAAAATCTAATTCTTCCTGCTTTCAAACTTTTGATTGCTCAAAATCAAGAAATCACAAACCAAACTCATTATAAATCCAACAAATTTCAGATCTAAGTAATGGAATACTGTTAAACGAAATCAAAAAAAAAAAAAAAAAAAAAAAAAAAAAAAAAAAAAAAACCCTAGAAAATCAATACAACAGATGTACACAAACCTAACTCAAAACTCAAATCATAAAACTGAAATTAGAACCAAACCCATGATTTAAACTCTATGAAATCAAATGAAGAAACATAAAAATCGCGAATACTTTTAGACTCACATCATCGTCATAAACAAAGAAACTAAGGTTTTCTAAACTCATCTTCTTAGACTGGTCTGTAATATGTAGCGCAAAGAATGAGAGATTGGGTTATTCTCTGAAGATTGGATTATGTAAGAGAAAATCAAACTTCGTTCAATAAGAGATTTGGATTATTAAAAGATTGGGTTTGGATTCTGAAGATGGATTTTGATCTTTGTTGTTAACATATATTCGATTCATGGTTTCAAAATCGAGTGATGAGAATTAGAAACAGAAGAAAAGGAAAATGGCTTTGAGCAGAGAGGAGTAAGAGAACGAAGAGGAAAATATATAATCTAGGGTTTTATCCTGACTAAAACCAGAACCTCATACATTATTTACAAAACTACCACTTATAGTTACGACTTCCACAACAACTTGTTCTGGTTTTCCTACGATTAAGACTACCTCTGGAAGCCCAATTCATTAAGAAAGCTCACGGGTAGACGTTTTTATGAAGCCCGGGAAGACTTACAAAACCCATATTCCACTAGTGATATAAAGATCGTACCAAGAATCAATTTTACAAGGAACATTTGAAAACTTTCCTTTAATTATATAATATGATGGTTACCAAGGACAAGACATGCATCCCAATTTTCACATTGATCGTATTTTATAATTTGGATCATGTTTATTTCACATGGATCACTTGTCATATGCCACCATCCTCAGTTAATATAAGGAAAGGATTACTCGAAAAACCTGAAAATCATATACAGAGAAGGAAAAAAAAATGCAAGAATGATCTAACAACCCAAAAATTGACATGTTATACTTATCCTAATTGTCTTATGCCAATCTCATGCGTTTCTCAACGTGCTACATTACACTTGAAATTGAAACACTTATCGCATCCACAGTTTCCACGCAACATAGCAAACCACAGATCTAAAACCACTTAATAAGAGTTCCTACTGGTCAAATCCGCGTGGTACGACAAACTGGAAAGAACTAAAGACGATATCTTGGAAGATCAGACTATATATCGTCACTTCAAGTACTAACTATTAAGCCTCGGGCATTGACCAAATTATACTCCACTACTTTTCCATTAAATAACAAGTTAGCTAGGATAACACAAAGTCTCTCCTCTGAGTTGCCTATGTAGTAATAATCATGATGAGGACCTTACGCACCTATTACTCAAATGCTCTTTCTCTACTGTGATGCCTTAATTTTGATAACAATGAGTGATAGAATAAAATTATACATATGGTTTTCAGTCGTTCCCTTTTTGATTTTTAATGAAACGATATTTCTTCTCTAAGAACAGCTTTACGTGATTTTTGCATCTTTCGTAATATTTCGTAGCCAAACTCTAAAACCCTTAAAAGTCATACAATCAGTATCAAAATTTAAAACCCCTAAAAGGAATTTGATGGTAGTTTATTAAATTTAGTTGACTGTATATACAATTTTTTTTTCACTATTCTTGTTGATCAATCAGAGAGTTGAAGAGGAGGAAGACAAGATTCAATTAGTCTTTTCGTGCGTTGTTAATTTAGCTCTCCTCAATGACTTTCTCTAAAAAAAAAATTGCATTCTCATTTTTTCTCATTATTAATCAATTTTTGTTTAAACATCTAGCCAATATTATTAGATCGCTAAAGAGATTTGGGAACTTGGAGATAATAAGACTTACTGTATCATCTCTAGCATCGGTTACAGACTCAAAGGGGAGAAGAGGTAACCATGGTTAAACATATGATTTGGTGATGTCATATATTGGGAATCCAACAGATATGAAGCTGCTAGTTCAAAGGAGGCTCTAGCGCCGCCTAAGCAAATTTTTCCCCCGAATATATATCAATTACTTTTGCATCAACAATCTAAGTTTTGCAAGTTTGAAACTTTTTCTAACCTATTTTTTATATTTTGTATTGGAAACTCATCATCAAGATTATATACCAAAAACTCACGATTAAATTAATTATGTCAAAATAAAAGATGATTATAAATATAACTTCGTGTTTTTTTTTTGTATTAGAAACCCGGCGTCATGCGTATATTAAACACCGACAATTAGTTTAGTTCTTTTAAAATAAAACATGATTACTATAAGAACACCGCTCAAGTTGTACTCACAAATTTTTATTTTTTTTTGAAGCAACAAGTTTTGTTATCTCATGCTTATTATCAATATTAATTGCACAAAACTAAATCTTGATTTTTAGTCTACTAAAGTCAAGTCTCGGTTTAGGATTAAATCATGGTAGTTGAGTACCAGATATCACCTAATAGCCTCGAAGATTGAAGACTGAAGGAAAAATAAAGATGTTTGCGAGAATTTCATTAACAAAGGTATGCGAAGACTGATTTATCATATTTACTCAATGTTTCCACCATTCTATCTTGTGAGACTATGTCGTATGATTTTATTGTGATTTGAATATTGCAAAGAAAAAAACTTTTAGTTAAATATGGTCTTAATTAATCTCGACATATGATTCAAGCAATGGTTGTTCATAGATCTTTTGCAATCTTAGTCAAGAAGAAAAATCTTACAAGTTTAAGATGTTCCAAACTCTACCCTCGCGCTAAACTAAAATTAGCACATTGCCATTGACCAAAATTTGCCAATAAAAGTATTAAAAATTTGTATGGTGGTCAAAATCCGAGTGTACGCCGATTCATTCCAAAATAAAAAGGCCATTTAGTTGTTTGTTGGGGAAATTGATATTTTGATAAATTCTCAATTTTCTTCCTCTTCCTCTTCTTTTCTTTTTCTTCTTCTTTTTTCTCCTCATATCGTATTATAGATGATTTGATCTTTATTACTATACGTTTTTGAGTTGTATTGAAATAAATCTAAGACATCTTAAGTGATGACCGAACTGACAAAATTACTATCACCGGTGGAGTCTGAAAATCCAAAATGTCGATTGGGGATTCTAGCTAAGTGTTTTGGCACAAGAGACAAGTGAGTCTCTTTGTTTTATGTATTTTAATTGGCACATTGATGTTTTTGAGCATCTGTATATATGTGATGCACGTACATTTAGCTTTTTAATTACAAAATTATATCTTTACCATATGTTCAAAGATAACACAAAACTACTATAAATAGATAAAGTGTACAAAGTGACAATTGTCTAGAATAAGATCTAAAGTCTTGAATCTCAAGCTAGATAAATTATTAGAAAGATTTTAAAACTTTCCGTACAAAGGAAATTAACTAAGAAAAAGTAATTCGTAAGTGTGTGAAAAGTTCACCTTGGAAATTATAGAATAACGGAGTTATAGGAAATATTCAAGCCCTTGGGTTTGCGAATTCAAAAGATTAGGTTCACGAATACGAGTGCTCAGAAAGTCACAAGAATTTTTCTTGTACTAGCTTAGGGAACTCACACCTTCAGGTTCGGGATGGTGGTGGTGGTAATTCAGAAAGAGAAGGAAAGATAATTGTTTTTCCAGATCTGAAATTAAAACATAAACATTGGAATTCATCACTCTACTAATATATGGAGGGTATTTAGGGAATGACAAATAAAATAATATTCACCTCCATGGAGTGCAATCGCCCAACCCATCACTAAACACTCTAAATCCAACTACTTCCTCCTCTTTGCATTTATAGCACATAGAAACGGAGCAGAATCTTATGTAGTAGTAGACTAATAGCCAGTCTTCTTCTGGGAAATGACAGAAATTTATTTAGATGTTGCATTACTAGACCACTTGTATGTGACCAGTCTTTGTTACTTACCTCGACGAAGTTTCTTCAGATTGATGTCTTCGTGTAATCTTCAATTTTAATTGTCGTTAATTAGTGACAACACTAAATATAACTGCACATAAAATTTTACCTTTGTTGAATGGACTAACACGCCTATTACATTGACTAGTCTATTTTGTATTCCCTATTTCTCTCATATGCTGAATTGTATTGCACTCCACATGCATTAGGTTATTTGAGGAGCAAGATCCTTATATTCGTCATTATGATATAAGATGATACAAGAAAATCACCAGAGTTTATTCATGTTGGAGTGTTCTAGGGATTGTTATGAGAGATCAAATATAATTTTGAAAGTAAATCACAATGCATGCTTTGTTATGGAAAATGAAATCCTTAACAAATATTTTGATTTCGTTGATAAACTTTAATCATTCTCCATTTTAATTAGATTCATAATTACTAATTGGTACCTCGTTCAATAAAGTGATATGTCTAGTCTAGAGTCTTTAGACCATATACTTATAAAAGTACTTCAAATTCAAAAAAACGGGATGTCAGGTGAACACTATATTGGAAGAATGCACACAATCAGACTCTAGCACACCGGTGAACATACACTTGAGATGAGTGTAACAAATGTTGGGTTGAAATATCGTTTCCTGAAGTTCCAAAAGAAGAAGAAAAATATAAGTGTGTAAACCAGTTCCAGTTCCATCGATAAATTTCAGTATTTTCTCCGTTTGTGATCCACTTCACCAGAGTAACTACTACCTCATTTCTGCCTACGCTGCTGAGCTTCAAAGACATACTCTAAACATATAATAAATTCCTATTTTCTTTTTCCATATACTGATTTTATTCATGACTCATAATATTTGCTCTAGGGTTTAATATTATCACTCTGATTCCGAGGTCCTGAAATGTTAAATTTTTAGTTTTCTATCTATATCTAAGGTTACACCAATTTGAATATGATTGTTGATAGTAATACTAGTCGACTTTGCAAAAATACAGAAAATGATTAAACGTGGTATTGCTCGTGGACCTTTGGTGATGGATTCATAGGATAATCATTTATTCATCTCTATGAAAACAATGTTATATTACAATCTTCACAAATCAATTTCTAGTTCCGATACAGGTCGATCGCAAAAGTTGAATCATAAAGACTGGTTAGCGCCCCCAAAGGAAGTCTTAAAATTCTTCAAATCCTTTGGAGAACCCGATTCGATTACTATAATTTTTTTTTTTCAAATTTTACTTCATTTTAATAGCGGTAAAAAGAAAGATTTTTACAACTTCTTCCACTGTAAAACAAAAATTATGACTAAAAAAGTAAAAATCCCCTAGATTTACATTCCAAAACAAGGAAAACTTGAAAGGGTAGAATAGACAAAAAAAAAAAAAGGAAAACCCCTCGCAAAACAACCAACCAGTATCTATCTGGAAAATTTTTTGCTCTCGCACTGCTTGATCTAGCAGCAATTAAGCCAGCCATTTGGCTATCTATTACGACAGTAAACCCTTGGGTTAACGGCAGTTAATGGCGATTTTTTTGCTGCCGTATTTTTATAGAAAATATACGAGATCTTTTAGTTTTCGATTTAGTCTTTTGTGCGAGTAAAAGTCTGAAAAATCTTTATAGAGAATCCCCTAAGATCATCGTTTGGTGCATATTTAAAAGAAGTATACATTTTTAATTATTCCGATGTAGAAGAAATAACCTTTTCCCGGTGCCATACCTCCAGTTGCTTTGGAAGTTGATAAAAATGGTGTTCAAGATGGATGTTCTGCCATGCCATCAATCCCTAACTACTTGTCCACAACTTCACATTGGGTCATGCCCAAACCTTTTTCTACAGAATAAACAACCTTTTAGTTCCGTTGTTAACTATTGATAGTGGATGATTTGCTTACCTATTGTATGCCTGCCTTGTTTAATTTTTATTTGCATAAAAAAAAGAACGCAAGAGTACTGCAATTGTCTATAACTTTGACATAATTTAGTGAGTACAGTAAGATAGTTTTAAGGAATTGTGATTGTTTATTTGTATTGCTTAGAGCTTTTTTAGCAGTTATGCTGTAGCATCCTTATTCCTGTTGACACTGTAATATACAGCACTTCTCCGAATATGAGCTACATATTATGTAGGTGCAAATAATCCATGGAGCTAGGTGGAACCATCCTGACTAAGGGCGCACCAGGCGAAACGAGTACTAGAAGCACTGAATCACCTCATCAGGCCTGGGCACGGGGAAAGAGGAACAGAGACAACTCGAGAAGTCGACATAAAGGGGAAAAAGCTTTGATGTGATGCTCGTCGAGTTCGAGGACAATTAATGCACTGACAGGGTCGGTAAGGAGATGAGAGAAGCTCGGCCGAAACAAGACTCGACCAAGCATTTGAAGAGCGATGCCGATCATATCCACCCAACGGACGACATCGGGCGATGACACCACTCGGCTAAATGACTCGGCTCGATAAAAAGTAGAGATCGACCGAGGCACCAAAGAAGTCGCCCGAGAAGAACATCCAGGAAGCTATACCAGGCTCAACACTGTAATATTGATGTATCACCGCCTGTAGCTATAAATAGGGATCGTGTAGGAAGGTAAGGGAGAGGATTTTTTGGAAAGAAAGGAGAGAGAAAGGAGAGTATTATTAGGTATTTGTGAGCATTATTGTGTGTGTTGGATCCTTGTAATCTTGCGTGAAGTAATAAGATCATCCCTTAACCCCCGTGGACGTAGGTAACCATACCGAACCACGTAAATCTTGTGTTCTTTGATGCCTTTGTTTGTTTACTTCTTAGTGCACTTCATTCGGATGTAGTAGTAGGATTTTCTACATCTACATTCTGGCGCCGACTAAGGGGACCGTATAACATCTTCGGATACCTTGAAATCGGTTACCATAAGAGGAAAGTCCAAGCTCCTAAGCCACCTTGCGTCTTTAGTTGACGCTAAGAGAGAAACTCTTTTGGTTTTTTTATCTTTGTTGCAAAACCTTATTGAGTTCGATATAAGTTCGCTTTGTGTTCTTGCTTTTTATCTTTGTTTTCTTAGCAAAACCTTATCGAGTTTGATATAAGTTCGCTTTGTGTTCTTGTTTATTATCTTTGTTTTCCTAGCAAAACATGTCTTTCGTTTAAACAAAGTCGTCAAGACTGTTTCATTAAGCTAGGTCTGTTTGCTTAAGACACCTCAAACGAGTTATTGGAAGATCCGTGAGCTCCCGAAATAACATCTTTCGATGTTGGTAGAAGCTAGAAGGAAATCCCATCTCGCTGGCCGTCATCTATTGTTTCAAACCTCGTTAGAAGAGAGATTCAACAGCTCCTATCAACATCTATTGAGGATAGTTGATGCTAAATGAAAGACTCTAACGGTCGTAACGCATAGGTTGCTAGATTTATCATCTAAAGATCACCTCCATGATTTAAGGATAGATATCGTTACATTTGTCTTCATTTACTCAAGTTTCGTTTAGTTTAAACCCTTCTTTTTTAACAAATTAAAAAAGGCACAATAATGGTGGAAGCAAGACTAGCTCAGAATCATTGAGACTAGTTATCGGAAACCATGGTGGAAGGTTTATAGTGAGCGGTTCGTTAGGAGAATCTCATTTTGATCCTACACTAGAAGCCTCACAGTATCAGTAGAAAACTGTAGGAATCCTACGGTTCAACCGTCTCCAGGGAATTCCGGCAACTTGTATAGGAAGGCCATCAGCACAGCAGCTGTTGAGGGTTGTCATTACTATCCATCGTCGCCAAGAAAGAAATCTTCCGATTTAACGTACGGGTGATTAATGACTTCTGGCGCTAGGAATGTTAGGACAAATAATGATTAATGCATAGGAAAGTACCCGAAAGCGATGTGTCAAGACAGACTTTTCAAAGATTGTCCTTTACGGCCAAAACAACTTGATTTGAGACCAACACGCTAGCGTAAATGGAAGTGTACTATAAGAACTTTTCCCGCCTTGCACCGTGAGAACCGCCAGTACTCATCCTTAACCTTTTCGAAAGCGGTTCAAGTAAGTTGTACTTTTCGACGTAGGTACGAGAACGGGCGGGCGAGCCGAGGAAAGAGGACGATATCGAAGGTAATGGCGAGCACCTCCGGAGACGAGCGGGATCCCGAGAAACCGAGTCACGGCGGGATCTAGTGTGCAAGAAGGACTCACGGATTCCCGACACGAAGATCATCGGCCAAACAACCGGGCGAGACTCGGGGCATTAATCAAAGGCATGACTACTGTCGACGAGGAGGTCGATTTGGGCCGAGACGACGATCTACCACCCGGGATGCTGAGGATTAACCCGGGCCAGGTGGGGCAAGGGAATGAGGACAACATGGAAGACGGAAGAACTGCATCGGATACCGAGGAGGAAGAGGAAGTGCAGACGATACAGGAGGAACGAGGGAGAGAAAGACGACCGACAGAGCACCAGCTAGAACTAGAACAAGAAGGTGAGAGGCTTAGGCGAGTACATTTGGCAAGGGGCGACCACAACCGGGACATCCCCCCAGCAGCGGCCGACTATCCCGTAGCTCCGATCGTCCCCCCTGTCGTTCTCCCGACGAGACCTCCAACTACACCCCCTAATATAACACTACCCCAAGTGAATGGCCACTCTAGCCATGAAAGGACCGACCCAATGTTACTCGCTATATTGGCGAGCCAAAGAAGGCAAGAAGACCTAATGAGAGAACTGCAAAGGAGGAACCTAGCTTTAGAACATGAAAACTACCAACTCCGTAACAAGAGAACGGGGTCGAGAGGATCATCAAGCCGAGGCGCTTCTAGCAACCATACTCCGTCGAGGAACACCCCACCCCCTCCCCAAGCCGAGAACGCATACCCGACCCTAATCGGCCAAGAGGAGGGTATGGGCCAGCCGAGGATTCTTCGACCGAGGAAGAAGCAACCAATGAGGGTATGGATGCGACAACCAAATAAAAGATCGAACAACTCGAGCAAATGGTCAAAAAACTGACAGGGAACAGCGAGGACGACAAGCTAGCAGAAGTAATCGGTGAAGCCCGAGAAGACGCCGTTCTAAGGAATTGGACCGACTCCATTCCCGCCCAAGTGCACGTTACCAATCTTCCCGTCTAGGTTTGGGCACGGGTGATGCGGAGAGCACATCAAAATATACGGAATGTCCTTGTTGCGGTGGAAGAATTATGATGTGGTCATATGCAAATTCTTCCCGAAGCAAGTCGGAGGGCGAAGCAAAGAGTTGGTTCTACACCGCCCGATGAATCGTTGGAAGCTATGCAACCCCGGGTGGAAACCTTTCTCGAGACTTACATGCATAAAAGATAGCTCGGCCCAGTCAATAAGTTGTTCACACTTGCACGAAGATTCGTGGAACCGCCGCTCTCTCTAACGGACGAGATGGAGAAAGTTGTGTACGGACATTCGAAAGGTACCGGTCGATCAACAGATATTCGGCTTCGAGAATTCATTAGGGAAATCAGATCCCATCTGGGTAGCAATGTACACAGAGAAGCCTAAAACGCTAAGAGAGATCCGGAAAATACAAGAGCACTACATCGCCTTAGAGGAGATTCAGGGAAGGAGCACAAGATAGAGGAATACAAGAGACAAGCGCCACAAAGAGAGGCCACCCCGCGAGAAGCCACGAAGCGATCGAGAAAAGGCCGAGCACTCAAGATCTGGGGGAAAACAAAAAGTTTGGGTCGAGAAAGGAAAGAAGCCTCGTCACGAGCCTAGGTCTTATACTCCATTAAATGTACCATTAGAAGAGATATTCAAGGAAGTCGAAAAGAGGAATGATATCCGATATCCCAAGACTCGGGAATTGATTCGACGAAACGAGGAACCACCGGAGTTTCCGCCATTATCACCGATTCGTGGCCATTCGACTAACGATTGTAGGGAAGTGAAAGACATCGTCCAAACAACTAATCCGAGATGGATATTTACGGCATTTTGTCAAGACATCGCGACACCTTTCGGCCAGACGTCCCGAGGCACCAAATAAGAATCAATCGTGGCACCCAGTTCGCCCGCAATACCATATCGCACTCAAGAACTCGTGGGGTACGACTTGGGAACTGGTATCACCTCGAGAATTTATAAAAGGGATCGATCGGGCAAAGAAATCCTCGGTGTGGCCAAGACCCTACCCATGGAACCATGGATGATGCGGCTGATCACATTCTCGGAAAAGACGTCCCATTGAACGGCCAAGCACACGGGGATCCCTTAGTAATAACTCGCTGATCGAGGAATGGGGCGTCGCAGATATTAATGGGACGGCGGTTCGGTCGAAGTCCTGTTTTATGACACTTTCAAGAGGATGGAATTGTCCGATGACATCCTGATCCCGTCAACCTATCGAATCTACGGCTTCAACGGTACGGTGACAGTACCAAAGGGAGAAGTCACCCTCCGAGTCTCGGACGGAGAGGGATTCCTTGACACACTCACCACCTTCTGCGTGGTCGATGTTGTGTCACCATACAAAGCGATTTTGGGTCGGCCCTGGCTTGCGGGAATTAAGGGAGTCGCCTCGGCCTATCATCAAAGATTGTGGTTCCCATCGTATCGAGGAGTGGTAGATGTGCTAGGCGACCCCCAGGCGGCGAGGCAGTGCGTGCAGATAGACGTCCAGCAGAATGAGGAGAGGCGGACGAGGAAACGTCAAGAAAAGAAGAAGTCTAAGGAAATAAAGGCGGGAGAGGAGATGGAAAGGGTAATGTCACAAGCCATCGCTACCTATGAAGCCGGCGAGAAAGAGACCTTATATCAATCACATGAGCCAGAATAACAATCGGCGAACCAAAGCAAAATTTCTACCCTAGAACCAACCCGACAAGTCAACAGGCACCGAGGAGGAGCCAAGATTAGTGAGAATAGTGTCTCTCTTAACAAACGAACAATCTCAGCAGTTGATAACTCTTTTGAAGGAGCACATGGATATATTTGCTTGGCAAATGCACGACATGGAAGGAATTGAGCCGGAAGTCTGTTCGCACCACTTACGGATAGACCCCAAGTTCAAACCTATCAGACAAAAGATGAGAAGAATCGCACCCGAGTTACAACCGGCGGTGGAGGCCGAGCTGAAGAAGTTGTACGCGGCAGGAATCATTCGAAAGGCCCAATACCCACAATGGATATCTAATATGGTGATAGTCCCCAAAAGGAATGGGGGCGTTCGAATCTGCATCGACTATAGTGACTTGAACAAAGCATGCCCAAAGGACAGCTTCCCTCTCCCCAACATCGATCATCTAGTGGAATCCATTGTCGGGTATAAGGCGATAACGCTCATGGACGGATACTCAGGATATAATCAAATACCCGGCCTAGAAGATCAAGAGCTTACATCCTTCTTCACATCAAGAGGATTGTGTTGCTACACCAAAATGCCATTTGGATTGGGAAATGCGGGCGCCACCTATCAAAGGTTGGTGGAAGACATGTTCGAAGATAAAATACACGACACCATTGAGGTATATGTGGACGATATGTTGGTCAAGAACAAGTTGGCCAACAACCACATCGACGACCTCCGAGGCATATTTCAAACCATGAGGAGATACAAGATGAGGGTAAATCCGGCCAAGTGCACTTTTTGGGTCACCTCGAGCAAGTTTTTAGGATACATAATCACCGACAAAGGAATTGAAGCGACCCAGATAAAATCGTGAGCCGTCGTGGAAATGCCATCGCTCGTAAACAGTCAAAGACGTGCAACGATTGAATGGGAACTTGGCGGCCTTAGGGCGATTCATCTCTCGGTCGTCCGACAAGTGCAAGGACTTCTTAGGGACATTACGAAAAGGAGAGAAGTTTAAATGGACTGAGGAGTGTGAAGAAGCATTTCAAAAAATAAAGAAACATCTCGCGAGTCTGCCGGTGTTACAGAGACCCGAGCCCGAGGACATACTAACACTATATCTTGGGGCAACCGATCACGCCATTAGCGCCGTACTAGTCAAGAACGCGGGAGGGGAAGAAAAGCCGGTGTATTTCATAAGCAAGACCATGAATCCAGCAGAGAGGAACTACACCAGGATCGAGCAACTAATATTAGCACTGGTGTTTGCAACACGAAGCTTGGACGTATTTCCAAACCCACAAGATTCGGTGCTTACAAAGTCCTCCATAGAGTCAGTACTCGACAATGCGGCCAGTCGGACGGATCTCTAAGTGAAGTGCGCAAATAAAGCAGTTTGACATCGTTTACGAAATGAGAACAGCGGTGAAAGCACAGGCAGTGGCCGACTTCCTGGAAGACTTCCCCCTCAGCGACGAAGACGAAGTAGAAGACATACCCGGAATGGAGGAAGACCAAGAGGACCCGTCCGACCGCTCGAGCCATGCAGCCCGACGCGATGGGAGGTTTTCGTGGATGGGTCATCCAATAAAGACGGATCGGGTTTAGGATTGGTATTCACGACGCCAAAGGGGAAAAAGATGGTCCACTCCTTTAGGCTTGAGTTTAAAGCAACTAACAATGTCACGAGAATACGAGGCGGTAGTACATGCTTTGCGCTTGATAGTGGAAATGGGAATCCAAGAAGTACGGCTTACAAGCGACTCCCGCCTAGTTGTCCGACAAATCGGGCGGCAATACGCCATACATGACCCTCTACTACGTAAATACGGGAGCTCGTCCAATTCTACATCGGCCAGATACCGAGCATCAAGTTTAGGCATATCTGTAGAAAGGACAATCGTCACTCGGACGCCCTGGCATACATTGCTTCCATGTTGACAGATTCAAGCGTCGAAGGCATCAGAGTTATGAGTCTTAATGCCTTCAGTACCTGAGACCGTGGATATCGGCGCACATGTCGCAAGAACCACTACCGATCAATATCGGGCCGATGATTGGAGGAAACCGATTCACGAATACCTCGAAACAGAAGGTTGCCCAAGGGGCGACCCGAGATCAACAAAATCAAAAGCAAAGCGCCTACGTACGAACTTCGAGACGGCACCCTATACGACGTAAAGTCATACACGGGACCATTACTAAGATGCCGAGCAAAGAATAAGGGCATACGATCCTCAACGATTGTACTATGGGGTCTGCGGAAACCACAGCTCAGCCGTAGCCTAGCGGCACGAGCTAAAACCATGGGATATACTCGGGCCGTACATGAAAGAGGACGCGAGGCATATGGCCCTCGTCACGACGAATGCCAAAAATTTGGAAAAAGATACATGCACCAGCAAAGTGAAATTAAATTCCGTTATCGCCCTTGGCCTTTTGCTAAATGGGGGATCGATATCGTGGGACCATTGCACGTCGGATCGGGCGAAGAGGAAGTACCTAATTGTAGCCACCGACTACTTTACTAAATGGGTTGAGGCCGCTCCATTGAAACACATACGGGATAAAGATGTTTTCCGATTCATCCGGGAACACATCATATGTCTCTTTGGAGTACCGCGGCAATCAATCGTCTCGACAATGGGAAACAATTACAGGCAAGAACATCGACCTGCTATTCAACACCTACAACATCCGAAATAAGAAGTCTACGCCCCTGTACCCCCAAAGCAATGGACAGGCCGAGATTACGAACAAGACCATCGCCGATAACATGAAGAAGAAGCTTGACGGGGAATATGGAGAATGGTGCGAAGAACTTTATAACGTTTTTGTGGGCATATAAGACAACTCGCAGAGAGGCAACCGGATTATCGCCTTTCATGTTAACATATGGGACCGAAGCCATCCTTCCCACAGGAGAGGCAATGATACCCACCACAAGAACCGAAGCATGTATACGAAACATCTCAGCAGATCTTATCCTAGCTAAACTCGACGATCTAGAAGAAACAAGAGAGATGGCCTGCAGAAAATGGAAAATTATCAACGAAGAATCCAAACGAGAATACAACAAACGGGTTCGACCCAGAGAATTTCAACCGGGGACAGCTTGGTACTAAAGCATCTACCCAGTTATGAACGTGATAAAAAAGGCGGAAAGCTAGCACCACGATGGGGAGGACCCTACACCATTGTTGAAAAGGTTGGTGAAGGGGCGTACAAGATACTAAAACCGGACGGAATACTGAGCCACGACCGTGGAATGCTACGCGACTAAAGCTATATCATCCATAAAACCAGGTATGATATCTTGCCATTTATTTCCGTGAAAGGCCACGTGGGGTTGGAAATATGACAAGTGCGTCTTAATGGTCGTTTCGAACCCGGGGCGATGGCATTTTGCAAGTGCCGGGGCGACTTACACTAAGACGGACTATTCGAACTCGGGGCGACGGCAGTGTGCAAGTGCCGAGGTAGTCCTAGGGCCCTGGCGGTTGGAAACCAGTGGCCGATTGTCGAGGCATGAGTACTCGACAATCGAGCAGTCAACATTTCTCCCCTCGCAAGTGGCCGAAATCACTTGCCCAAGAAGGTTAATCGATAACTTCTTGGGATATCGATCCTGTAGTTGCGGGAAATCCTACACTACACACCTCACTCGAATTTGCTTAATCAATACATTTGAGGATGAATAATAATGTGTTTTATTAATTGTTTTCTTGAAAGGTTTACAAAGAAATGTAGAATGTAACTAAAGAAATCACAATCACTCTTAATTTTCTCTCTCCTAATGACTTGCTTCACAATTCAAAGAGACCCCCTCAACGAGACTTACTCGACCCTTTATATAGGGTATTACATAGCGGATGACAACTAAGTCTGTCCTTATTTTGAACGACTCGCGAATCCTCGCGAGTGTGTAAGTGCTTGTCCTCGCGACACCCTAATTCTCGCCAAGTCTTCACACTTTCCTCATGTTTTGACCGTCATCATCCATTACGTCATTTATTTATTTCCATGCGACTCCTTCGCGACGTAGTCGTTTATTAATCTCGCGAAATATTGCCTTCGCGATATTCTCCGGTCCTACATCTTGCCTCTTCTCATGTATTCTCTCAAGAAGAGAGTATCATGAGAATCAATATCTTGAAATGCCGCAACAACTCATCCTTATCTGCTTTAACCCAAGAATTTTTACATAGAATTTATAATGATATCTTTTCTTCCATTCCTTTCTTGACACGTTTCATCCAACCGCTTATTTCGACCATTCGTGTCCCATCTCGCATTAAATGCACTTACTTTCCCAAAATCTTTCTCTCTATATATAGTTTTCTCCTCTTTCTCTTCTTTCTTTTATTTTCTCTCTCGCAACTTTCCTTCAACTTTTTTCTTCCGCAAATTGCGCTTCGCTATCGTCTCTTTTCGATTATTCACTTCTCCCTTCATTACCATACCCCGATAATGGCTTCACTTGGTCGTACATACGCACCACTTTTCAATGACGTTTCCGTAAATTAAAGGAAAAAGGTTTCACTTTATCAACCATTCCAAATCAAGAATCCTCATCTATGATTTCGCAGAAATTGTTTTCTCGATCATCAATGTGATGATCAAACTCATAGTCTCGCTAGGTCAACTCCCGCAGGCTCCCATTCCTCTATATAATCCCGAAATACCATTGTTTTATGAGATTCTTGCTCACGAGAAATTCTCGCGGCTCGTTTATCAATTGAATGGCGACCGTATTCGCTCGATGCTTGAATTCGCCTATCGTGGCGCCAGAAAGGATCTTTATATCCCGATAATGTTAGAGATCCTCAATTTGCGATTTACTAATAATTGCCGAGAAGTATACCGTGGATAACTTCTTTGCAAATTATTCAAATCATAACTATGAGAAACGATAAATCTTTCGGGTGTTCGATTGAAGAAAAATGATAACGTTGATGCCGACAAACCGCATCATGTGACATTGATCGGCATTGGGTAAAAATAATACCCTCGCCACCCAAAGATGAAAAGTGGTGGGTTGTACCTCTCTTTCGAGTGGACTTTATATCGCAGCTCACATGCACTCCCAGCCAATCTCGCCAATTATTATCCTTGGGAGTTTAAGTGGCCTGAGAAGACAAAAGAGGTATATTTCTTTTCTTTCTTTTTTTTTTTTTTTAAATTTGCTTTGCTATGTCTTCCATTTCTTTCATTCATTAACTTTTAGAAAACTTTTAGATCACCAGAATGAGAAAGAAATACAAAGAGAATCCACACTAAATATCCCGGGCGATATTTCGATCGTCACGGATGAAGTAAGAAACATTTTCTTTGTTATTTTAAACAATATTGTTGCCTCTGTTTCTTATCTTTATTCGTGTGTGAAGATTGGTGTCAAGAAGTTGAAACCGCAAAGATTAATGATGAAGAAGCTAATGTCGCGAAAATTAAAGGCAAGAATAAGGTCATTTCTCGTAAGGAAAAATCTTCCGTCCATCTTCTAAAAGATTTAAAAGTTCAATCTCCCTCCCATTCTAATTCCCAAGTCATCGAGGACTCGTAAAATGAAAATGAGATCGATATCTATTCTCATAAGGGGACTCATTCAGATATCGCTATGTCGCTATTATCTCGGTATTTTTTCCGATCCTATGCAAGGACCGGGAGATGATAATTCATCCGCTACTTGCGAAGCTCTCGCCAAAATCTGCGACGCCCACTATTGGAGGACACTGAATCTTTTCGTGGAATTTCCCGAACAATGACTCCTAGTCTTTTAAATGCTCTCAATGCTTTGGTTTGTTCATATTCCTTTGTTTCTTTGTGATTTCACTTTTCAGTTTTGTTTTAATTATTTTCTTTATTTTCTTCTATAGTCGGGGAGAGCTTCTTTTGTTGTTGCCTCGGCACTTGAGAAGAGACGCAATAACCTTGAAAAGAAGAACCTTCAACTTAACAAGAAAGTCCGAGAATTAGAAATTGAAGTTGCGTCTTCTCGCGATAAAGATGAGAGAATTCAAAAAATTAGAAACCGAGCTTGATTCTCTAAGACTAAAGTATCTACTCTTCAAAGTGCAAATCAACAACTATATGGTATAGAATTCTTTCTCTTCAAATCGTTTTCATTTTTCCATTTGTTTTTTCTACTCCCGATTTATTAATGACATATATAATCTCTCAAGAAGCCATTCTTCTTCATTCGTTTCCCGAGCCTATGGATAATGATATTCTTCTTACTTATCTCAACGAATCCTTAAATAGCTCATCAAATAAAATCGATTCCCTTCCATTAAATAAAATTCAAACCAAACATCGCCTCTTAGAGATTGAACATAGATCCAGCTTTGAATTTAGCCAATCAATTTAAGCGAATGTACCTTGATTCCAAGAAGAAAGCCAAAACCTTAAGGAAGAAAATTAGTGATCTCATAGATGAAAAGATCGCATTACTAACAAAGGTGCACAGGCTTTAGCAAAATTTCAAAAATCTCTCCTTGATGTGCAAGTTGAGCGAGATGAACTCCTTCGTCGAATACCATACTTAATGAGCGAGAAGACCAAATTCGCTCACTTTTTGTCATAAATAATGATGATGAATTTGCCTGGCTGCGAAGGTTCTAGATAATGCTAGAAATAACTTAGGTGTCGATGTTAGTCTTCGCGCCGAGCAAACTACCTTGATCAAGGATATGATCTTTGAAAGAGAAGGTTGTTTATTACACTTTTTACTTTTCTTGTTTTTTTTCTTTTTGTACTATTATCATTAACTCATTTTCTCATCTTTTCTAATCCAAAAGACATTTGTGCAAGGATTCGAGAGCTTGAAACCTAAAAAGAACGACCCGCAAAGGATCTCTTCGAGAATAAATATTCTAAATTGAAGCAAAGAATTCCAAACTACAAAGGGCAAATTTTAACAATGATGTCGTTTGTTTTCGTAATCAAGCTATGGAAATAGTTTGTAATGATCACAACATTCCTCTTCATTCATATCCTTTTCTTGTCAAGAAGTTCCCGAGAACTTACCCGCCCTGGGATGTTTCGATAGTGAAGCTAATGAAGAAGAAGAATCTGGCGACAAGAGTGATGGAACCAAAGAATCAGATGAAGAAGAAGAACCAGCAAAGAAATAACTTCTTTTTCTTCTTTCATTTCTTGTAGTATCTATATACATATATCTTTGACTATTGAATGTGAATTTCAACTTTTGCTTCCTTTGTTCAGATATATCAATCAAACAACCCTTCTTTTATAACTTCACACTTGCCTCTGTCCATAAGATATAATCAACTTTGCGAGTTACATAAAATATGATTATTCTCGCGAGATACATATATATATTTTTTTTTTTTTTTTTTTTTTTTTTTTTTTGACTTTGCACATTATCAATGCGACAAGATCGCAAGATATCTTCATGGATTAAGAAATCTATTGATCTTGCCTTATCATTATTTGTGTGGTCTTATTATGCCTTCCTAAGTAAAGGTCTTATTTTGCCACTTCTCATTGCGACAAGATCGCAGCCGTCTTTACACTTTCATATAATGACCCATTGACCTTGTCTTATCATTTCTTAAGTATTTTTGCCTCTCGCAGACATTATATTTGCGACAATATGACGGGTTTAAATGTTCTTGCGACCATAAAATCCCGTAACATTGTCGTCTTTGCGACGAAATCGCAGGACGTTTCTTACATTTTCATGTAAAACCCATTGATCTCGTCTTACCCTCGCGTTAGTATTATTGCCTCTCGCAGATCATTGCACAAATATGACAAGCCTAAATTTTCTTGCGAAAATAAATCCTCATGACATTTGCGTCTTTTGACACTTATCAGCTCCCTAATGGAGGGTGCCGCCTTATCTTCTCCCCGGTTGCCCCTTCAAGGAGGCGTACATCGGCCATACAAGACTAGCTCCTCCCATCCGGTCTTAACAACAACAGCTTGTTTTGTCAGCTTCTCTTATCCCTTATACCTACAGGCTTATGGTTACGAGACTGCACCCTAAGTGGAGTTTTCTTCGGGCCGAGTGCAGCATGCCAAGACTTGTCAAGAGTGGTAAGGAAGTTCCATGCTCCCCGCACTCTTGACTCAACCGTGTACCCTCGCGCCTTGTCATACACTCGACTTGGAAGAGACCCCAAGGCCCAACTGTGGGTATAACCTTATATATATAGTTGGAAATCCAAGGTATCTCCCAGGATAGGCTTTCATTGCCCCAAATTTCCATGACCCGAGGTTTCGAGGAGTGTAACCTTCCACCTGAGCCATGTTAAGAGATACTCAGATACCCCCTTATATGACGTACTTTAGGTCTTACATTTGCCTCTTGCGAAATATCATTCGAGAAAAATCTCGCAGATATTACAAGAGAAACCGAGAACAATATCTCGCAAATCAATTTATATATTTCCCTTAAATACTTGCTTTGTTTCAAATGAGAATGATATCCAACATGGAGAGTAGTAGCGGGCAAACCTTTATGGCGTACACCCTAGTTCGCGAATTTACCCTATGATTTCAAGAGGCAATGTACCCTAAAGTGCGTCATATAAGGGGGTACCTATTAGGATCATTTCCATGAAGGATGTTTTATCGGATGAAATGAAATGAGTTATACAAAGGAAATCAAAACAAAAAGAAAAATGATTTGAACTTGAAATTAAATAAATATCTTTGATAAAAGAAATGTGGAATACTAATCTAAATTTTTATTTGCATTACAAGATAGCATGAGGCAAAGAACATGGAGCGGGAGTTTCGCATGATGGATTCACAATACTTCTTATATTTAGAGGATTAAGTACTTCTTATACTTCTCAAAGGATACTTCATATTTCTTATATATTTCGAGGATTGAGTACTTCTTATACTTCTTCAAGGATACTTCATACTTTCGCATACTTCAAGAGATAATACTTCTTATTCACTTCATCAAAGCTTGAACTTCGCAAAAGAATAGAGGCAAGTACGTACTTTTCAAGTCCAGTATTCTTCCGCTCGTTCCTTCATCAACAAAGATCAAAGATTACTACAACAATGATTTTTCCTTAAAGATCGCTTCTTCAAGCAATATTCAAGGAAAAAGAGGCAAGATGTAGGATTCAAATATCGCACAACATATTTTGTTAGCGTGAGAGATTCAATTATTTCCTTAACTTGCGAGATGAGCTTGCGAGATTCATTATTTTCCATAACTCCGAGAATGTAGCAAGACTTGCGAGAATGTCTCGCGAGAAGGTAGCAAGAGCCTCGCGAAATTATCAAAGAGCTCGCGAGAATATGAGTGTCATCCACTATGTAAACACCTATATAAAGAGGAGAGCGAGAGAGAAAAGAGGAATAATTTTGGAGAGATAGATTTTTTGTAAAAGGGAGAGACACATTTTAGAGAGAGAGAGATATTATTTTTTCTTTATCATCTTCTTTCCCCAAATAATTAGATCTAGAGCTCTAGAAAATATCCATTAATGGAGATTTCCAATGTAATATTAATGTAACCTCAACAATCATAGTGAAGAATCGTGGATGTAGATCACATTGATCGAACCACGTAAAAAATCCTTGTGTCCATTTTATAATTTTAGCATTTTAATCTTTATTTTGATTATGAAATAGATTTAGATCTATGAAATATTATGAGGGGTGTAGTGTGGGATTTCCTGCAACTACAGATCCCATAGAAATTAGGAAAGACCAACTACCCTTCCACTAGATCTCGAAAGACGGTGATGAGATACCTCAATCGGGACATGGCATTGGGCCCGATGATCCTCCTTGTTGAGTGTGTTCGATGAAACGACATTTATGATTAACCTATCTATTCATGCAGGCATACATAACAAGGTCACAAAAATAAACCACACATCGTCGCCTTAACATAAATAAGAACAAGTAACATGCACAACAGTGTCGGAAGCAAGAAAGACAACCAAATCGGCGTATAAACACCCCATTAAAAGTTTACGAGAAATTACAGGTGTTCGAGCGGATTACAACCCAAGGGAAAGGGTAAGAAAGTTTAATGTAGCCGCAAAAAATACATGTTCACTCCTTAGAAGAAGGAACGGGAATCTCCTTCTTAGCAAAGAAGATCGCCCGCTTCTTATCAAGCATCGCCTTCACACCGCTTTAACCTTCGAGACGAGCTCATCATTAAACTTCGCCTTTTTCGGCAGTAAGATTTTACTTGGCCGCATCGACGCCGCTCGGCAATGGCCACCCGCTCGAGCAACCGAGACTCCCTCCCCTTCAATCGGGCATTCTCTTCTTCCAACGATGCCGCCTTCTTATGCTTACGCCAAAACAACAAGGACGGTCGATCACACAATAACAACACTAAGACAATGACAAGGAAAGCACAACACGAGGCACACCACCTTCCAACAAAGGGGTAACTACTCTAATGGTCTCTTCAGACTCAGACGAGGCTACACTTTAGAGAAGACATATTTGAAGAAAGTTCTAGATATCACTGTTCGTTAAATTCATTAGTGGGCAAGATACTTCTCTGATCACTCCATTCGGCCCCTCTCGCCGGGAGTGGGCTATCCGCAAACACGATAATTGAGCGCGAACCCACCCAACTCCTCAAAACCTTTTTGGACTCGTTAAGCTTCTAAGGGATTCTCGGCTACACTTCTCGCGGCATCCCTCTCCCCCAAGATCCGGAGGCGATTGCATGCAAATCTCGAACTCGAAGTCTCAGCCACCACATTGACTCTCTAAGTTGTCGGCCAACAATGTTTTATCGGCACGATACCTTGAAACCGAGCTAAGTTCGCCTAAGATTATCAATTTCCTGGGACATACTCAAAAGTATCGTAGCGATGCAGTTTTGATCAAGATCTTCAATCTCGGTCTCTAAACGATCGATCTTAGCATCCTTATTAACTATTCTGTTGTAAGTTCGAAACATGATCCCGTTCTATGTTCACTTCCCTTTTCAACAAACGACACCTCGTGGCAGCGTCGGCCTCCAGCACTAGAAGATTCAGCTAGGCGGGTAGTACTAAGCTCGGGATATTGGCACTAGAAGATCAATCATAACTAGTCGAAAGTAAAATAAATACCTTGGGTCTCGCCAATTGCTTCTCGACTTTCGAGATCGTTCGCGTTCCTCGTCAGAATAAGAGACGAAGACCCTCCTTCTGGGCGGCCTCCTTGCGTTGAAGGGCGCATTCAACAACGAGCGATTGATATCCTACAAACACCATTGTCGTTAGCGGTTACCCCATGGCGTGAAAGCATAACCCGAATAACACAAACTTACCGGCGAGATCAAAAGTGCTTTTCAAACCAGATCATAAAACGAGACACTGGATCTTCTTCATCCGACAGAGAGGAAAACTCGGGAAATGAGGGCCCCAAAGAGAGTTGCACATAGGACCCGAGACAGTAAAAGACGTATTGCTGCCCGAGTTAGGAACTACGGAGACAGAGGCTCCAGACAACTTCGCTTCCGGCGAAGAATATTTTCTTCACCACGAATAACCGCATTATCCCCACCACCGAGATATCTCCTCCTCACCACCTTGAGATCATCCTCCTTATCAAAAGACCATCATCGTCATCATCATCGGACTCGAGATACACAACGCCATCGGCAAGAACAATCCCTTTATCGGCTAACTCCCGGCACAGTTTTCTCGGGGCAGATAGATCATCCTTGGTTTCATTTCCTTTCCCTTTGGGCTTTCCACCTACAAGGGTAGACGAAACATCAGAAGATTTCTGAGGCGACTTCCTCATGAAATGTGATAAAGGCAGCCGATCATCGGGATCCTCACCGTCCCTCGCCGAAACACCACCAACCTTCTCAACCTCGGCCTCTACAAGATGAGCCGATGTCAGAACCATGCAAGGCAACAAATAGGGGCACGTACATGTACGTCGAACAAAAAAAAAGAGTTTATTTGTTACCTTCCCTGTTTCCTCCTCGGCTCCTGCAACCCTATCTCTCTTCCGAGGAACAAGAGACTCAGTAGGAGCACCCTGGGACTTAGTCTGAAAAACACCAAAATTAAAACATCACCCCACGAGTCGCCCGAGCCAATCAATCAAGCTAGAAGACAGGGAAATAAACTTACCCGATCGATATTGACCACCCAGAAAGGATAAAACTCGGCCGGAGGAGGAAATTTGCCACTCAGAAGAGGACCAGAAATAACCAATGGAACCCGATCCCAAGCCGCGTCACTAGTATGACGGGCATGCTTGTTGGAACTCTTTCCCTCGGGATCCTCATCCAATAGAAGTTTCCTGACACCTTCGGGAAGAGTCTTATGGCGATGAGGGCTGGCAGCAAAAACAGCAAGATCGCCATTGGTAGTGCGATCCCGCTTCGATAATTGTCGTAAACCGGGTGGGAGTATAATCACCCGCTGAGAAGGATGATAAGTGGACCAAGTAGTAGGAGAACACTCGCCTCGGTTGCGCTTCTCCCACTCGGACAAAATACGAAAGGTATTGCCATTCCATTGAGCTAAGGCACGAGACTGACGGATCTTGGAGAGGGCTTCATACCAAAACGGTCGGTTGGGATCATACAGAGGAAAACGAAGCCCGAGCTCCAATTGGCCCTTGGTGACAATGGTCGCCTCGGCAGAGTGAGGAAACTTTAGGACATCATCTTTCTTCAAAACGCCTTTTTGACCCGACAAGAGCCTGACGTCATAACCATGGAGGTCGAACTCATCTTTCAGTTGCTGAATGAATCGCTCATCCGATAAATCTTTAGCAACCCTCTTATCATCCCTACATGAAAACGAAGAGGAGTTATCAGAAAAGATGGAATCTAGAGCACGATAATCATGCTTAGAAGGGCTCTCTATAGCAAACAAAGAATCGAGCGATACACCGTCTTCATCAGAAAACACATAGCTCACGCACCTTTTGTCCGTCATGGAAGGAGTCGAAGATGCCATGAAAATTGGCAGAAAAACGACCCAGGAGAGCGAGAATACGACGAGAATCGGAAGTTGCGGCGGTGAGCGGAAACAAGGAAGATGCAGACAATGGAGGAAAAAGGAAAGAAACTCGTGGAAAAGATAACTAATGATAATGAAGGAGCTTGAGACAAAAACGGAGAGAAGGAGGAAGAATGGCTAAGGAAAAGTAAAGGGGAATGAGGTTTAAGAATCGGGTTTATAAACCTCTCACGTTGGTAACCGACGAGGAAGGTAAACCCGTTTGCAACGCACGAAGGAAGTGGGAACAAGATGGGAAAACCCGCATGACCAGAGGACATGGGAAGACGAGGCGGTTTCTTCCCCACGTGTCGATCACACGAGTGGAAGAAGGGGCATAAATGTAGGTGCAAATAATCCATGGAGCTAGGTGGAACCATCGATAAGGGCGCACTGTGCGAAACTAGTACTAGAAGCACCGAATCACCTCATCGGGCCCAGGCACGGGAAAGAGGAAGGCAGACGGCTCGAGAAGTCGACATAAAGGGGAAAAAGCTTTGATGTGATGCTCGTCGAGTTCGAGGACAATTAATGCACCGACAGTGGTCGGTAAGGAGATGAGAGAAGCTCGGCCGAAACAAGACTCGACCAAGCATTTGAAGAGCGATGCCGATCATATCCACCCAACGGACGACATGAGCGATGACACCACCGGCTAAATGACTCGGCTCGATAAAAAGTAGAGATCGACCGAGGCACCAGCAAGTCGCCCGAGAAGAACATCCAGGGAAGTTATACTTGTGCTCAACACTTTGTAATATTGATGTATCACCGCCTGTAGCTATAAATAGGGATCGTGTAGGAAGGTAAGGGAGAGGATTTTTTGGAAAGAAAGGAGAGAGAAAGGAGAGTAGTATTAGGTATTTGTGAGCATTATTGTGTGTGTTGGATCCTTGTAATCTTGCGTGAAGTAATAAGATCATCCCTTAACCCCCGTGGACGTAGGTAACCATACCGAACCACGTAAATCTTGTGTTCTTTGATGCCTTTGTTTGTTTACTTCTTAGTGCACTTCATTCGGATGTAGTAGTAGGATTTTCTACATCTACATATTACTTGGTAAGTAACCTTGCCACTTTATATTTAGATTGTATATTTCATTAATTCTATAAGCACTCAAACTGAACTAATAATTAAACACTTCTCGCGGCAGGGTGAGTGTGTTAGCTTTGATGAGTTGCACCATTATATCTCTTATCAGGTTGCAGTACGCTTTAGAGTTTTATGTTTGGTTCCGAAGTTATATGACAGTAATTCAATGAAAGTTCATCCCGAAACTTAAAGACATACGGCAGCTGTTAATTAATTATTATGTTTTTTTTATGCGATGTTGTCATATCATCTTCTCGTACAGTTCTCTCGTCCTTCCTAAAGTTTCAGTTTTTCATTTTCAAGGTAATCTTTTTCAAATTTTGCAGTAGAAAGAACTGGTGTATACAAATTTGACTATATATTCATAATGTGTTTGTGAGATGTTGCTTACTTATCCATGGATTGAAATGTCTTGGTTGGCTTACTTTAGTGGTCGAGTAGTTAGTCTGGCTTCCCATTCTCCCTAAGTGCTTTAACGGGATTGTAGGTCAGAGCCGTCAGATGCCAGTATTTTACATTTGTACAAGCTAACAATTTTCAGTGAAAGCTCATCGGTGGTCAGATTATATTCTCTTTTTAACTAGTACGACCGTTGCTACGGTGGGAGGGCCGACCGAAGAAGAATATGAAGATGGAGTTTGTCCACGACTATTTTCGTCCCGTTTCAGAAAAGGTAATACTTTCACCTCGTTTCAGAAAAAGTGACATTTTTGCCCCGTTTCAGAAAAAGTGATACTTTCTCCCCGTTTCGGAAAATATTTTCTTCCCGTTTCGGAAAAAGTGATACTTTCTTCCCGTTTCGGAAAAAGTGATTCTTTCGCCCCGTTTCGGAAAAAGTGATACTTTCTCACCGTTTTGAAAAAGTGATACTTTCGCCCCATTTGGAAAAAAGTATCAAAGTGATACTTTTTCAAATGAACAAAGTATCATTTTTTTCCAAACTAAAAAAAGTATCACTTTCCCAAACAACGAAAGTATCACTTTTCCAAACAGTTTTAAAGTATCACTTTTCCCGAAGCGAGCGAAGTATCACTTTTTCCAAACGGATGTGATAGTATCATTTTTCCTGAAACGAGATGTGAAAGTATTATTTTTTCTAAAACGGAAAATTAGTCGATCCATAAACCAAAATATGGTTGCATGATGTGTTATGCATCCTTTGTGGTGGTTTGCATAATGGCTATGCATTCAATTTTCGAGAATTGTGCCTAAAAATGATAGTATCATTTTTCTTGAAACGGATGGAGTACATCGTTTTATTAGTTGCAATGGAAAATTAGTTGATGCATAAACCAATATTTTGCTACATAAAGTATTATGTATTTTTTGTGATGGTTTGCATATTTCTAAAATTGTGCCTAAAATGATATATATATATATATCTCCGAATTTTTCGTAAAAACTCCAAATTTGATATTGTTGTCTGTACTTGTTGCGTAGAGTTTTTTATAACCTTTCTAACGAGATAAAATTTGTAAAATTCTAAGGCACGGATTTTTAGATATATTATATTAAAGTTTGTTTTCCAATTATACCCCTGAAAAGATAGGATACACAAGGAGTTATAGTAATTGGACTAAAAGGGAGGGACATTTTTGGTTTTTCGGCCCTAACCATTTCCAATCTTTTTGTGGTAATTGATCACTTAGATTTTACAAAAAGGTGGCCATTTAAAGGACCCCTCGCTTCGCTCGGTCGGCCCAAAAATACGGCAACAAAAGAAAATCGCCAGCTAAGAAAGGAAATGAACTGCCGTTTAACTCAAGGATTTGCTGATGTCTTGGATAGGCCAAATGGCTGGTCTTGGGGCTGCTAGATCATGTTTGATCTAGCAGCGCGAGAGCAAATTTTTTTCCTATCTGTCTCTACTCGAGAGAGGCTTCATAGATGTTGTCGATTCATTTTTGGAATAGACTATTGATCTGATTTCATTTCTAGGGAAAAATTGATATTTTTTGTTGCTGTAATAACGGAGATGGAGATTCATGAGGCTGGTGGTGATGAGCAGACTTGCAGAATGAAAAGGGGGAATTGGAAATGCAAGAATGTTAGTGTTGATAATGAAATTCAGTATTGTGAAAAACATTGGAAAGATTTTACAACCAAGAAGATGATGGAGGAGAAGGATCTTCCTTCCTCTAGATGAAAAGCGTTGTTGTTAAACTAGTATTAGAGGTACATGGAGATGCAGGAATTTTAAAATGGGTCATGGTACTTCTGCTGCTGCTGCTACTGATGATGATGATAGTTTTGTTCCTAACACCAAATTTTGTGAAAAACATTATTACTATGATTATGCAGAAGTATTATAAGAAGAAGCTTCTTGAGAAGAAGAAGACAAGTGGAGATGTTGAAGGTGCAGTTGCAGGTTCTAATGCTTCTGGTGGTCCTATAGAAACTAGGGCTTCCAAACGGAGGAAGAAGGTTACTGAGGAAGATGTCTGGTCCGCTGATGTAACAGGAGGAGGAATTCAATCAGCTACTAGTAGTGATGATTCCTGTGAGTAATTCTTACATACATTTCTCTCTGTTCAATGTGATTTTTGATGATGCTGTTTTCAATTAGTTTATCATAATTGAGAATTTTGAATGTGATTTCATATAAGTGATTTTGTATGTTGTCGTGTTGGTTTTTGTTTGCATACATGTTTAAATTATGATAACTAATTGAGAAATTTCATAGTTTTGTCTGTTAAGTAAGAATCATTGCATTGTTTAACTAATTGAGAATTTTTTATCCAGTTGATAGAATTCTAGAAGGTGGTTCTGCCAATATTGAGAGGAAGGGGACAAATGTCGAAAGAGCAGAAGGGCCTGGAGAACTTGAATCATTGACAAGAATTACGGAACCTATGGTCGAATCGGAAAGTATGGAGCATTATAAGAGTAAGTGTTTTCAATTGTCTGTGGAGCTTGACAAGAAGAAAGTGGAGTGCACTACACTCCAGGTTAAATTAACGGAGGCAGAGACTAGAAAGACTGCTGCTCCAGATGAGACTGAATGGGAAACCGCAAATGCAACTGAGTGTTGTATGAAAATGATGTCTGATTTTGAGAGTCGACTCCTGAGGATGAAAAATAAAAAGTCAACAATGGGATGTTTAGAGTCTCAGATTTCAAATTTGGAGAGACTAAACCTGAGAATGGAAAATGAAAATTTCACAATGGGATGTGTAGAATCTCGCATTTCAAATTTGGAGAGACTAGTATTGAGGAGTAGAAAGGAAAGTTCATTATTGAGATGTCTAGAACTGCGTGATTCTGAAAAGATAGAGTCTGGAGCGCGGGGTTTGCACAATGACGTTACTCAAGGTGTTGAAAAGCAAAGAGATAAACACAACTGGGGCGCACCTAATGCTGAATTCAGCGGTGAAGGGAGGAAGGATTCTCATGTGTTTAAGTTTAAAACCAAAGAGAAGGTACTGAATGCATATGATGTTTTTCCAAATACTCTACTATGTACATTTTTTCTGGAAGTCTACATTTATCAAGTGGGGGAGAAAACATTGAGGAAGGTAACTGTTGGGGATTTTCGGAAGAGAGACCATCTCAACATGGATCATCATCTCAAGATCAACTGGATTTAAGATGACTTCTGTGAAGTCGACAGCATATATCTGAAGACTAAATATCACCCAATGCGTTGGTCATTAACAGTGACAGGCTCAGGTATATTAAGAATTCTATACACATTTTGTTCATTCCAATTCCATTATACTGAAATTAAAGCTGAACTGCATGAAAATATAGTTTTCTCTGTTACAATACATTCGCTTGTTCAATGGTGCAAGAATCTCTAAGCTTGTTGGTTTACATTTATATACTCTGTGTTCAATTGCTCAATCTACTGCATGGACTCTTTTCATAATCTGCTGCGAAATTCCTTTATTATTTGGCTTTACCTTGGAAAAGCATGCCCTTACTTTGGTGGTACATAGAGCATTATTACTTGTGTATCACAATATCTGAAGACTTATCTTTATTCTTTGGAATCAAAATGTGTCAGGGGGAATGACCAAATCATACATTTTCTCATATCCCAGTCATAATATAGCACATTTTATCGCTACTGCAAACTTGGTTGTAAATTCTCATTACAGTTAGTGGAGATATAATTAGATGATCCTGTAAATAGTTAATTGCCGTCTACACTACCTCGCTCATACATATGAGTTTTCAGTAACTTCATTGACTGTGGATTTTGTATATCGATATCAACGGAATTATATAAATTTTCAGTAACTGCATTGACTGTGGACTTTGTATATCAATATCAACAGAGTTGGGTGGCACAGGAAAGTTTTGTGGTTGAATTTTCCATGATTGTCTAATAACAGATTTGCTGCCTTCCCCAGATTTCATATCTGTAGTTATTATTGTTATTTTCTTGCTTGCGGCTGCACGTGCACTGGGCAGGAAAGCCAGCCAGCAAAATGTTCATAGTTATTTCCAAGTACAAAATGGAAATGAGAACATTCAACAGTTGTATCTTTTCTTGGTTTTCGGTTTTCATCCAGTTTTGGCGTAGATTGATATTTTATCTTAACAGGTGTACTACTTTGGCCAAGTTTATAATGGATGAGGACAACAAAGGTGACCTAAAGAAGTCCGTGAAAGAGTTGGATACATTATTAGAACTTTCAATTTTGTGCTTAATTGCTTGTTTCGTCAAAATGGTACAAAATTGTTCATGAAGTTTATGTGGGTGCTGCTAAATTAGGAGTAGTTGTTTATACTTGTTCTTTTAATATACTCATCAAAGGTTTATGTAAAAACAACGATGTGAAAGAAGCTTTTGAATTGCTTGATGAGTCCCTAAACAAGATTGTCAGCCAAATGCGATAACATACTCCACTTTAATGCATTGTCTATGCAGAAATGGAAGTACAGATGAAGCATTTAAGTTGCTGGATAGTATGGAAAACTATGGTTGTGATCCAGATACAATTACATTGATCTCTGGACTAGGGAAGCAAGGAAGAAATCATGCTGGGGATTTTGTGTTTGCTGAATCTGGAGGTTTGCGAGTGGTTACAAGCTACATTGCTGAGTTCATAGCCAGTTTTAGTGCAATGGAACGGGCAACTGATAATCAGAAGTCTAAGGTAGTTATGCAATCTGATTCAAAAGCCTGCATTACTGCTTTCATGAACCATAAGCTTTTGTGGTTCCTTTGGGCTACAATGACATTCAGTGTGTTGTGTGCTTCACTTCTTTGCTAAGGGATTTCACTTACAGAAAGGGCATGAAATGATCTTCACTAGACCTGACAATTTGTTAAGACTAGAGTTCCCTGACCAACCTAAGCTTTTACTTGAGTCGTTTTTGTTATGTTGTCCTGTTTTTCTAGTTTTGGGCCTGTGGGCTTGTATTGTTTTTTGGGGGCCTTATTTTTATAACTATTTTGGTTTTGTTTTTAAAATAAAATAAAATAATAAAAATGAAATAGCACCAGATTCAATTTTCTTTTGAGCATAGTGTGCCTGCAATAGTTTTTTTCTTGCTGAGAAACACACCATAACATTAACTAAGAAGAAAATTACAAACACGCTTAAAGGTTCTTTCCTCAACAAAGAGTCCAAAAGGGAGGAATAGAAACCCATAAAGTTTTCAAAAGAAACTTTCTAGCCCGACGTGCAAGCCGGTCCGCTACCTTTATTTTTGAGTCTCTTAATATGCACAACATTAAAACTAAAACGATTTGAAAGGGAAATCCGACATTCTTCTAAAAGATCACTACTACGCCAATCCACTTCACCTTTGCCTTCTTTGACGAATTCCACTAATTGAAGGCAACAATGACAAACGTAACTTTAGACAAATTCATCTCTTTCGCCCAAGAGATAGCCAAAATTAGCATTGCCGGCAAAGACTAACAACACCCGTAATCACCCAAAGTCCGCTCTTGACCGAATTACTCTTCCGCATTATCACATAAGACAATTCCAATACCCATATTAAGATCTTTATAAGAACCATCAACAAAAATAACAAAGTCAACATCCTCGCAAATGGAGTTGTAGTATTCACTCTACTTAAAGTATTCACTCTACTCAAAGTATTCAAAGAAGGAGGAGCAATAAATGTATTGAACAACCTTCTAGTATCCATAATAACCTTGTCCAAGTTAATAGTGGAATTTTTAAAGATCACATCACATCTAAATTTCCAAACGGCACCACATAACTATAGCGCCAATACTAGGCCAATCAACCGCATAAGGAGAGATACCCAGATTATTATCAAACCAATTCGAAAAATATCATCCACCCAATCAAAATCCCCACTTACAATATCTTGCAAAGAGAGGGAAAACCATATATGGGACACTATAGGACATCAAAAAAACAAGTGCATCACTATCTCAAGCATTCTTACATAGACATCAACAAATCATCCACCGCAGATTATAAAGCATAAGAAGAGAGTTAACAGGCAGCATATAAGCAAAAATTTTCCACATGAAATACTTAATCTTAGGAAGACAATCTAAAGACCAAACTTTCTTCCAGAAATAAGCATCTTCAGCAGTTATAGATTCATTCATATACACTTTATAAGCAGATTTTATAGTAAAATTTCTATTTCTTGTGTGAGCCCACATGATATTATCTTGTTTGGTTGTATTTATTCTAAGAGAAAGAATTTTGTTGACATCATCCTGAGAAACAAAGAAGTAATAAGACCAATATTCCAGGAGTTATTCCCGCACATCAATAAGTTCCTGAGAAAAATTTGAAGTTTGCAAAATTTGGGTTAATCGAAATCGGAGGAGAGCTACGTAAAGGTAACCAGTTAGAGGACCAGATACTTGTAGCCTTACCATCATTTATTTTGTAAACAATATTATCTTTAATAAATGTCAAACCTTTTACAATACCCTTCCAAATCCAAGATGACGTATCTGCAGCTTTTACAATCTCTAACAGATTTTGATTTAGAAAGTACTTATCCTTGAAGAAACTAGTTACTAAAAGATCGGGCTTCTTATACATTCTCCAACCAATTTTTTCTATAAATACTGGTAGTAGCATAAGATTTTTTAATACCAAGACCACCATTCAATTTTGATTTACCACTATCACTCCAAGAGCGATAATAAGCAGCTCTCCTAGGGCCTTTCTTTGACCACCAAAAGGTTCTTCGAATTGAATCTATTTTAGGGAAAGGGAAGCAAGACATATGATAAACAAGCCTTGGCTAGAAAGGACATGTTTTGTGACAACAGTTCTACCAAAGAACATTTAAGTTTGTTTTCTTACAATTACTTAACTGCTATAGAATTTATCAATGAGAAATTGAAAAGTCTTAGTCTTATCCCTATTAACAAACAAAGGGTTACCAAGATACTTCTCAGAAGTGCTGAGAAATTTAATTCTGAGGGTTCTAGCTAATAATTTAACATGCTTATGATGCATTTTATTGCTAGTAAAGAATCCAGATTTTTCGAAATTTATATCATGACCTGAAGCTTGAGCAAAGGAGTCAATTATCTTCATAAGATTTCTAGCATAAGTTAAGGAGGCCTTCGAAAACAACATGCAGTCATCAGCGAAGAACAAGTGAGAAATCGAAGGACCGTGTTTCCTTAATTTAAAGCCCTGGATCAGATTATCTCATTCTCCCTTTAATAAGAGTTGAGATAATGTTTCCATGCATACAATAAAAATGTAAGGAGAAAGGCAATCCCCTTCCTTATCCCCCTAGATGGAAAAAAGATCTCACCAGGAGCACCATTAACCAGCACTGAGTAAGAAACTGTACTAATGCATTGAGAAATTAGATGACACCAGTCTTGAGAAACCCAAACTTTTTAAAAACAAAGAAGAATAAAAGGCCACTCAAGACGATCAAAAGCTTTTGATAAATCTAACTTGATAGCCATAAACTCATTTTTATTATTTTTCCTTTTCCTGGTTTTAAAGGAGTGTAAAATTTTTTAATCGATTAATATATTATATTGTATTTGCCTATTTGCTATAAACGCAGATCGAAAAGGCGAAATAAGAGAATCAAGTAAAGGTTTTAACCTATTTGTAAGTATTTTTGAGATGATTTTATAGATAGTATTTGTTAGGCTAATAGGTCCCAAGTCATTGGGAGATGTAGGGTTATTAACCTTTAGGATCAGCATAATAAAGGCATGATTCAACCGCTAAAAAGAAACTTGTTTCGGAAAAACGATCGCACATGATTTATAACTTCTAAATATACCTCATTCCAGCTTGTCTCTAAAAAACCCACCGGGGGAAACCATCCGGACACCGGCGATTTCCACCGAGCCATGTTTCTAATGGTTTCAAAAATTTCATCCGAAGTAGGGGCGATTAATCGATATTTATATCATCTGTTATTATAGGTGAATGTCTTTCGGTACTTCCTCAATTACATTATTATTTGGCTGCGATGAAGTATAAATGTTATTGAAATGACATGAAAGAAGAGAGACAACTTGATCTCTCGCATTCTCGCCAGGTTTCTTGGCTATCTCAGAGCATGTATAATACTATACATATTTCGAAGTTTTGAGATTATGAAAGAAGTGAGTATTCTTATCATAATGGTTGAAGTAGTCTATTCTTGATTTCTGTTTATAAAATGAATTTTCATCCTCATACCAATAATCAAGCTGTTTCGAATAATTCAGAATAAATGAACCAATCGAGGGAGAATATGGCATAGATTGAAGCTTCTCAATTTCAGAGTTTAACTTACCTATAGTGGTTTTAATATGCCCAAACGAATTCCGATTCCAATTGCTTAAGTCATGATTAAGATTTTTAAGCTTACCAAACAGAATGAAACTCATGAGAACCCCTAACTGACTTAGACCAAGAATTAACCAGCACATTCTTAAAATCTGGACTCAGTTGCCAACATTTAAAAAATTTATACGGAATGTTAAGTTTTTCTTTAAGATGAAAACAATTGAGCATAATAGGGCAATGATCGGAATATACACGCCCTAAATTTGTGACTCTAGTATGTGGCAGAAGAGATATCCATCTATCATTCATAAACCCCTATCTAACTTTTCAAAAATAAGCTCAGTAGGAAACTTGAATCTTCCATTACACCAAGTAAAAGGATTTTCAAAAGAGAACACTACATTCAGATTTAAACCAATCAATTTGTTTCTAACAAAGTCCTGGAACAATCGAGTTTTCAAGAATTCCTCCCTGTTTTCGAGACTCATGCATAATGAAGTTGAAATCACCTAAAAGTAACCAAGGATGTTTGCATCTTCGTTTATGTTACTAAGAATATTCCATTGTGTTCTCATACCGAGTTGCTTAGAGACCCATACACAAAGGAAATAAGACAGGTTCTTAATACGCGGAGTTATGTCACGTACTATATGGATCATATTGAAAGAAGAGCTAATGACTTATATGTTGGATTTTTCAAAATAACCTAAAGCTAGTCCTCCAGACTTACCCACAGAGGGAACAAAAACCAAGCATCAAAGGGCAGGTGATGGCAATATTTGCGAACAGTGTCATCATCTACCATTGTCTCAATTAAGCAAATATCATCATATTTAAATTTCATATATAAGTTTAAAACATGAAACCATTTCTCAGAGCAACAACCATTTATGTTCCAACACAAGAACTTCATTGCATAATAAAGAAATAACTAACTAATCAAAAGCAGTAAAGAAAGCAAAAATTGGATAGAAATATCAATGAATCCAAAAGATAGCAGATAAAGTAGATGAACTTACTAGGTCATGAGCATCGAAGGTTCCGCATCCATAGAGTCAGTTTCCATCATCATCAAATCAACTTCTTTTTCGAACTCTTCATCCGAAATTTCGTGTTGTGTGGCAACATTGACAAGGGCATAGGCTCAAGAATCAATGGCTCCACAGGAGCTACCTCATGAGCAGCACTAGAGGAACCTCCAACATCCGAGCTTAAAGGCATAATCAAATACGAACAATAGCTCATCTCCGAGGCGTAACTAAAGATTTATCCTGGGAGTGGAGATGACAAACGAGCAAAGTCAAGTCGAAGTTGACCAAACCATGTTAGCATCGGTAATACTATGATTTTGCAAAGAAAGTTCGAACAACCCGAATTGAAGGAGATATCAGCAGGGGGCTAAAAGGAGGAACGATGTCAATGGAGGCCAACGAGGAGTCGGCATCATAGAAAAGGAAGAGGTTCCCGAGCTATTTCCATGTATAACATTCTCAAAAGATGTTCTAGTTCTTTTATCCTTCCTATCATGCACGAGTCCATCAAGATCAAAAGCAATATTTTCACATGATTGACTAAAACCAAAGCACGGTTCAAAACAGAGTGTGAGGGAACAAGAGGGAAAAGGCTTGGCTAATCTGGATCTCTAGTAGTTAGAGGAGAAAACATAGGCCTAACAAACTTGAGGAAGCCAGGAGAGAAAAAGAAGAACCCGTGTTTCGAATGCCGCATCAAAGTTGAGGCCGACTTATTAAAATGCGATGGCTTTGATCGCTCGAGAGAGCAAAGATCATTGACAACCAAAGAAGGAGTATTGCTACTCTTTGAATTCGAGCATTCTCCAACTTAGAAGTTGACCGGAATTTGGTTAAAGAACATGTGAAGCTTTTCTAGTTGGAATCGGCAAAGCCCTTACGAAAATCCTCATCCGAATATCCCTGCATTGATTCTCATTGTGATACAACACAAAACATTTCTTACAAGCCCTGAAAGGTAACTTAGGATAAAATCACGCATGATATAAGTTCTCTTAGTGGTATTTATAACAACTTTTCGAGTCAGAGGTGTTTCAAGAGGAACAATCAGTCTTGCTTCAAAATGATTTCCCACTAGAGAGTCAGCCGAAACAAAATTCCCTATTTGATCCAATACTTCTCTAACTCTACCCTTATTAACCAAGTCGAGTGAATATCGATCGTGAATCGGCATCAAAGGTTGTCCCAAACCGGTAAAAATCGACTCCATGTCTCTTAAAGGATGAACTGCAAACAACTTGTCCAAAGAGCAAAGTTGGTCTTGCAAAGATATGCAATCTCCATATCCTTCCCCGGTTACGAACTTCACAAACAAAAAGGTTCTCAATTCCATTTTCTTGAATAAAAGGTTTTTCTAGTTTAAAACTGGAGAGTTGATGGTCCAGATTCGATTGAGGTTGTGTTTAACGAGTTTTTATAGTAATTTCTTGAATCATCACTGAGATAAGTGCAAAGAAACCTAAATGGGAATTCCTCAACATCTTCATCTAAGTCTAGTACTCTAACCTGAGCAGCAGGCATTGCCATTGCCCTAGATAAGCTAAGAAGAGAGTGATCAGAGTATAGCAAAGGATAAAGAAAATTTTCGAAGAGTACCGCAAGCTGTGATGGGATGAAATTAAGCAAACCAAATGAGCAATTTATACATGTATAAGGGAATCCATAATGTTTATGCATGCAGTCATGACTAAGACAAAACAATGAATTAGGAGAGATAATCATGTTCTGTCAAAATAAAGTCTCAATTAACTAAAGCATCAATCCAAGCTGAAATAACCAGACAAGGAGGAGTAAATGAGTAGCATGCTTAAAAGAGTGAGTTGACAACACCATCTTCGAGGAAAGACATTTAACTGGGTTATACTGAGCAGACTAAATGACTTGATACATAACTTCAGCAGACCAATTGACAGTTGAGAAAAGAAAGCAAATTGTCAAATATAAATAGATTCCTGTATGATCATCCCTTATTCAATAAAACCAACCATATTAAATAAAATAAGCATCTAGTTTACCAGCAAATTTTTATAACACCATTTTAGAGGAGACTAATGAATGTTAGTAACTAAATATTTTCATTCCCTCAGTTCAGAGAAACCCATTACCAGAGAGAAATCAAGGATAAACATTGCCAAATGTAATTCAAAGTCTGCTAGAATCATAATGAAACAGATTACTCTATGTAATTCTAAACTTATTGTCCTATCTTGTGAAGTATGAAGCAAGCAAAATAATGCAAGTAGCAACAGAGAATGAGTATAAGAGCGAACTTTAGTAAGATTAAACTCCCACAGATCATATCATGGCATCATCATATGGATTCTTCATGCAGAACTGCCGCATATGAATTGAAAAAATGTATATTTACCTTTATCAGAAGCTGAAGAAAGTCGCGCATCATCTTAAATAAGTTTCCCAGCTTGAATTGTATTAGGATTAATACATCTAACATGATATACTTTTAAAGAAGTGAATATTAGATGTACAAATGCTAACCTAATTCTGCTGGGAGTGGCAATTTCTCGCTCTATAGGTTGTAGCATAGAGAGTTGAGCACAAACGTTTGCAAAAGCATAAGATCGGTCAGTACAAACTAATAAAATGGATTGTCACATTGGTCGTACATAATTTTCTTTTACTACAAACAAAATAATGTTTGTATAAAATAATTCAAACTGATATCGTTAGAGAATGAAAAATTCTATAAAACATGAAAACGAATAGCTTACATCCCATTAGATGACTTTAGAATGCATAAGAATCTGGTGAACATTTAAGATCGAAATACAGCTCACCTCTGATTAGATGACTTTAGAACGCAAAAGAATCGGATGCCAAGCAAACTACATTAACAGCTGAAATTATAGTAAGCCAAATCATCAAATGCTTGATATCCTACAAAACATAAAAACATATGCTTCCTTAGCAGAAAACTTAAGAACCCGATTTTTTAAAAGCACATTATGAAGTTCGATTGACAGTGGCTTATAATAGTTCATCTTATGAAGAAAAGTGTACATCAGAAATATAGAATGGGAACTTAATAAAAGAGCAAAAAAAACTACAATAGGAAGTATTGTTTCGGAATCATCATACTGAATTTTCAGTGATCACTGAAAGAAACAGAAAAACGTCATACCTAAATCTATACTTTCTTATCAAAACACCATTTGCTTATGGCTACGTCACAATGACACAATCCATCGATGTAGCAACGTTTTGCTACCACTTATGACTTCACAAACTGTTTATGTCGACATCACAATCCATCGAGGTGGCAACATAAAGAAAACCATTTATGAGTTCTGCTACACCAACTAAGAATCGATTAGAATTTTAAAGCCAAAAGGCATATGAATAACATAATAAGTACTAAAAAATGACTATCACCATCTCATATCAGTATTACCTTGAAAGATTGCCCTTTGAAAGATAGCAAGACACTGTAGTAAATGTGGAGTTCCAGTGTTCCACAATTATGCAGTGAGTGTAGTAGTTGATCCTTACATGACAGTAACTATGTATGCACCTGCACGTACAAATTTACTAACCAAATTAGTTAAAAGCTTCATTATCCACAGTAACCCAAGTTCCTCCTTTCAGTACCGTTACGTATAATCCTGTTCAATCAAAATCCAACAAATTAATTTGAAATTGGTAGCAGTCAAATTTTTTCAGTTCGATTTTACTTTCTCATTAACCCAAGAAGAAAAGAATTTATTATCCAGTTCTAAAATGTTTGTGTTGATCAAGATAAAAAAAATATCTTGGACAATTCAGAATCAAACAAATTAGATTTGAATTTTTTTAGCAGTCAAATTTTTTCAGTACATTAACCTAAGAAGAAACAAATTGAGTTTACGTTCTAATGTTTGTGTTGATAAAGATAAAAAAAAGAAAAAAAAATCTGGGGTTTTAAGATTTAAACTTCGATCTCTTGGTATGAAATATGAAGAACTATGCTAATTCTAAAGACAATAAACAACATCTAGAATGACCCATAGAACCGGACTCTTACCTTGGTTTAGAAAATAGTTCTACTTTTTCTTTCTTCTCCAGCACAGAGTTAGTACAGGGATTGATTGCATTTTGAAAAGAAAAGAGGAAGAAATTAGATCAAATGCAAATAAAATTGTTTTAAGAGATTCGTCAAATAAAAACAAATGTTGGAGAGAAAAATCCAAAATCTTACACTAAAACGATGAGAACGCTAGGGAGATTTCAAATCTGGGATCTGGTATTGAATCTGGTTAATGAATTGAAAGGAATTTAGAGATTGAGTTTTTCTTTTTATAAACCCTCTTCCTCTTCCTGACTTTACCGGGATTGAGAGAGAGTTTTTTGAGATTTGAGAAGGAAAGAGGTTTGAATTCAATTTGAATTTTGAATCGGACCAAGTGCCCTACGCCTTAGAACCTAGCTGTTTTGGAGATGCACTTTGACAAAAGAACCCTCAAATTATTTTGATTTTGATTTTTTGTGTATGGACATTTCAGTCAAAAGCCCTTATTTGGCCTCTTGGCTTAATAATAGTAATAAAGATATTTTGATTTTTTCTGTTTTGCTAGTTAATTTAGACTTCTTTGTGTATAGTTAATTAACCATGAAGATGCTATACACTTGATTTTATCTTGCTTGGCGTGATCGTAACTATTGTACACCAATGATTATGACTCTTTTATGTTAAACATATGTACCATTTTTATGTGTTGTCATAGATGCTCCATTATGATTCTTTTTCATATGCTTCTCTAATACAAATTCTGAGCGGTTAGCCTAGAAATTAATAACCCATCACATCACATCACCTATCACTATACCACTATCACATTGTGCCTAGGTCCATGTTGCTATTTTTATATTTCTTAAGTGACAATTCGTTTACATATTCTTCTGTTTTGAATACTTGTACCGTTTTCAATAAAAAAAAATTGCTTACCAAGTGTTGTATTGCTTTGAACATTGTTACTGTCAATTATCCATGATTGTATTATTGTTCCTTTTTCTAAATTAGTTTATCTTTTTAGTGATGCTTGTTTGCCCATGAAAGTAATAATTAGTGAGGGAGGATCCCCTCACACTTTTATTATCACACTATCTCACACGTTGGGCGTCATTTCGCGAATAAAAACCAAATCATAACGGATTTGAAGCTAATTTGTCATGCCCAATTTCATTTTTAGAATCATCAAGAAATTTGGTTCCAAAAATCCCATTTTGACCATTAAGAAAGAAATCAAGTCCCTGGAATTCGGCATCGGAATTAGTCATATTTCTATCATTATTGTCTTTACAGTTGGACCCAACTCGACTAAGAAGTGACATTTTGGACTCAGAAGTACTTGAGCACCATTATTGTATTTTGATGTGGAAACATTTCTTCGCGAAAAAGAAATATATTCTTTCACAAAAATTTATTTCAAAGACAAGGCACCGTATAAAATATTGATTGTTGATGGGTGAAAACTACTCCCGCAGAATTTGGTAATTTGGGGTGTGGATGAGGAATGAATCTAAACCTTCAACAAATGCAATCGCGCGGTGAGTGCTTGTAGATTCGAGAGATCAACTGCAAGTCCGGCCTAAACCAAGAAATGGCCGTTCCAGCATTTGTTTCGGCCACAAAGTGAAGGAGATGGGGTTGATCTTAGGGAGGGAAGCGAAGAAGGTGTTGAGATTGTGAAGGTGTTGGCTTGCTTATGACTTGTAACAGTAAAGATGAGCAAGCTTACGGTTGATGCAAGCAGGCTCGAGTGTTTGAATACGGTTTTGTATTAACACTTGGTTTCGTCGTCCGAACTTGTGTTGTTCTCCGTTATTCCTTGTTGTTGGAAATAGGGCGGAGAACCTATTTATACAAGTCATTGAGCCTCATTCACGTTTCTCGTGGGAAGTGGAGGTAGTGGAATGATGGAGTAGTGGAGTTGTGTGTCGGTAACACACGCACCATGGGCCTTGCCCACTTCTCCCGTTCATCTCTAACCGCCCATGACTTCCTAACACGTTTGTGATGGCGCGTTGCACGCCGCACGCCGTAAAACCGCCAGACCAATACCCCAATATGTATCCCCCAGCCTTGTGACATGATTGATGTCTGAATGTGGATCGTGGATCCACGAAAGGTAGCATGTCATCTGGATTGAATAATCGCGTTATTGAGGAAGTCGATACTTGTGAAGTATCGTGTGTATTTTATGTGTGTCATCATTACGGTGTGGTAAAGTGATGGGTAATGACTCCTCACTAACCAAATAACTCCCGACTGTGGTTGTATAACCAAGTGGTGAAGCCTGGACGGATGAGATGATGTTTGAGACACTCATCTCGCGACCGTTGATGAAATTAGGGTTTAAAAGAGGTGCGCAAGCATCACTCTTCAGCCTTGGTCGAAACCAAGCATGGGAAGGGTTTTGAAGAGGACCGACCGGGCATGTGTGTAGACAACACGCGGTGTGCACGTCCATACTTCACTTTCCCAAGAAGGCGCGATCTAAGCCACCAATTTGACCGGTAAAGTTGAGTGGTTGAGATCGATTTGCGATAGGAGTTTGATGCCGCAAGGAGTCGCGCACCATACCCTTTTCCGGCGTGTTTTCCAAGATGACCTCGACTTGGTCGGTCTTGGACGGTTGGTTTGGCGTGAAGATGGTAGGCTGATGTTCACGCCCATGTCTCACCGTCCCATGAAAACGTGATCTAAGCCACCCATTCGTCCCGGTGAAGTTGAGTGGTCGAGATCGATTTGCAATTTGGGAAGTGTAACCACGCATGTTTGAGCGGGCGTTTTGGATTGGCCTGCATGATATGCCTTGGCCGACCGCATGAGGAGGTAGATGGGCTCACGGTGGTCATGCCGGTGTGACCGACCCTTGCTCAATCTAATCTGTGACCCTCCATTCGTGCCGAGAAGATGGACGCGCGTGATGGCTTGAACCCTAATTTTGGCTTTCAAAGCCGTGCGACCATGCTCTTTCAGTGGACGAATGTGTTGTAACCAACCATGGTTGGTTTTGACCGATTGGTCAAGTGTGTAGGCGGTCACATGGTGATTGTGTCGACATGCACCGGACCTTTGAGTCTACATCTACACCCTCCATCTATACCTGCGAAGATGGATGGTTGAGACCGTTTTGCGGCACATGTAATATGCCGCAAACCCTAATTTAGGGTTTTCCGCCCATAATGCTTGGTATGGACGGTTTCTTGGCAAGCAAAGGCCAATGGTCGACCATGCGGGGTCGGCCGTGTGTATTCCATACCCGCTTGGGGGTGATGGAATTGATCCGGGGTCGTCCAATCATGCTTGTGGAGTTGGATGATCGCGATCAGATCATATCCGGACCGATATGGTCATGCTTGTGGAGTTGGATGATGCTCAATCGGGCTAGTATAACACACCGAGAGGGGCTCAATCGGGCTAGTATAACACACCGAGAGGGCTCGGGCTAGTATAACACACCGAGAATCGCCTGTACGGTATTTCGTACATGGTTTCATTATAGTGCTTGAGGTTCGTGTTACTCCGTAAGAGTAACACCGGCCGTCATGCCACACCGATAATGATTCATTATAGTGCTTGAGGTTCGTGTTAGTAAGAGTAACACTACCGTCATGCCGCACCGATAATGAGTTTGAAATACAAGGCTGATATGAAATTCACAGAAGGGATTGTTGCTACATGCTCCAACCTCGAGGAATTTCATGTATTCACGTAATGGGATTGTTGCTACATGCTCCATTCTTGGTGAATTAAGTGAGGAGTATCCATCACTTATAAACGGCTTTATCTTTTACAAGATGTCGGCCGCATGATTTTTCTCGGTTACTTACAAATTTAACCTTAAACGAAAATCCACCATCAACATTAAGTCCCCCGCCTAGCACATAATGGTTACATTATTGTGTGGTAGGCATGAGATGGTGACATACGTAAATGACCAAGCTGGAGTGAATACATATTTACCTGGATAGTTTCACATTGTCGCGTTTCCCCGGAACTGGTTGGTCTTGATTAAGGATGCGAAGGAAGCAGGACTTGATCCGTGAGTCGCTTTGGTTCCTCTCGTACATGTATGAGTTCGACCGCCCTTCAGGTGTTTGAGTCGGGATAGGATTCCTCTTCTACCGGATTTAGGGCGTGGGTGCTTGCACATTGCCGATTGAATTGTTGTGTCCAGATGCTCTTCCGGTTCTTGATTAGGGTCCAAAAGAAATCCCGACTTGGTCGGCGTTGAATCCTCATATATCGGGCGCCATAATCGTTTTAGGGTTTCCTCAAGATTTATGCGGGTGAAGAGATTTTTTGATCCGTTTTTACAAAGAGAGCTTCCTTGCAAAAACTCTATTTCCCATCATGTCTAACAACAAGTGGATCATCTTCTTCATACCATCCAGATCTTCCGTTAAACGTGTACGACCCGCGTCCGAGCTTCATGATCAAGTCCCCCGTTCGTATTCTTCGAGTCAAGAAGATCATTCCGGTTTGTCTCTTCCCCTTTTTCAAACATTGTTTGTTCTTCATAACGGTCGGGTGAATAATCCCTTCATTCTTGCAGATACCCTACCGAACATGTGTGACGGTTATTGATGATGATGACTTGACCATTCCTCTTCCTTCAAACTCAAACACACCTACCCCCGTGAATCTCAAGACGCCGACCCGGGTGTCTCATCTTATGAATATCCGAATGCAGGTCTTTCATTCGATGTTCGCATGAAATGCTTATCCTCCAGCCTACCAGTGATGTCGGTGGATTCTTGGTGCTAAGGAGTTTGTGGGTTTGTACACCAAGTTGTGGAGGAAGTACGGTCATATCGCAACCAGAATGTGGTCCGACATTGCTCCTCTCGCCTTGGTTACCGCGGTAAACCGCCTTCTTCCCATGATTATGAGATGGAGAGTATTTCTATCCGCAACGTTGTCGAATCAAATCTCGAAAAGTGGGAGAATATGGTATCTACCCGTGAATCCATGAAGTTCAACGTGGGTCTGGTTGCGGCAACGCCTTGATGTCATCAAGGTTGATCGAGTTGGTATCCTCGCAAATGTTGTTCCCGCTACGAAAGCTATCTTGGAAGAGGAGAAAGCTCGGCCGCAGTAATCGAGAAGGTGGAGCAAGTCAGGCAGACTTGAAGAAAAGAACGGAGAGATATCAAGCTAGACTGCAGATGATGCTCTCAAGGAATTATAATCTTCTAGATGGCCTCTTCTAAGTCGTACTCCTTATTGTTAATGACGTTTATGTCAAGAGTTTTGAACATCTTTGCGGAATAAATTGCATTGGTTTTTGATTGGTGAAACAGTTTTTCATTGACACATCTCTCGAATATAGTTGATGATTCAAACATGTAATGAAAATAAATGCCCGTATTGTTGACACAAACAGATAGTGGTCGTGTGTAATATGCCTTGAGCCACTTTCCATTGATGATCGCTTCAAACTTGCCTCCGTCTACCTTAATGATCTTGTAGTAGCTGCAGATCGTAAGCCTTGGTGACCGCGTAGGGACCTTCCCATTTTGGTGAGAATTTTGGTGCGTACATGTCTTGTTGGATGTGTTTGGTCGTTTTCAAAACCAAATCTCCCACCTTGAAAACGCGTGGTTTCACAATTTTGTTGTATGCCCCGGAAATTCGATTCCCGTACACCCGAGCGTTCTTCCGCTTTATTCCTTCTAAAATCCAGAGTGTCTAACTCTGCGATTCTAGAGTCGAGATTTCGGCCTCGTTCAGCTGGATCCCGTTGCTTCGCCGCAATCCCGGGCCGATGGGATTTCGATCTCTCGGCCGGGAGAATTGCATCCGCTCCGTAGACGAGTGAGTACGGCGAAACCCCAATGGAGCTTCGGGTGACGTACGGTATGCCCATAGTGCCATTGGTAATCGATCATGCCATTCCTCGGGATTGTCGTGTACCGTTCGACCGATGATCCGGATCAATGTCTTGTTGGTACTCTCGCCTTGCCCGTTCCCTTGAGGATAGTAGACGGTGGAGAAGACCCGTTTAATGCCGTACTCCTCAAGTAACTCCCGTACTTGCTTGTTGGCGAAGGGAGTGCCATTATCTCTGTGATGATATGCTTGGGCACGCCGAAACGACAAATGATGTATTCTTTAATGAAAGCCGCAATTGTTGCTCCCGTAGTTCCTCGTAGGGGAATGGCCTCTACCCATTTGGTGAAGTATTCCGTTGCGGTTATGATGTACTCGTGTCGCTTCGATGACGGTGGATTGATCTTCCCGATAATGTCCAGTCCCCAAAGCCAGAGAATGGCCATGGGCCGCTATAGAATGCAAAGGGGTAGAAGGCGATGAACAAGGTTCCCATGAATTTGGCATGTGTGACAAGCTTTGAACGAAAACGGCCGCATCATCCTCCATGGTCGGCCAATAGTATCTCTCGTGTATTTGGAGAAAAAGTTTCCTCTTCCCTTGATGTTCTCCTTCGTGTGTCTGCTTCAAAGATGATCGGGATTTCTTCTCCAGCCAGGCAGCGTAGCATATCACCTCCGGCTCTTGCGGTATAGGATCCCTTCATGGAATATGAACCGCTTGGCTCTCGTTTCATCTTAATAGCGTCCTTTTGACCGGCAGAATTATCCCATCACGGAGATAGCTAATGTAGGGCTCTCTCCAAATTCCCAAAGTGCGGTTCACATTAAAAATATCCAATTGGTGTGGTGGTGTCTGGATTGAGCCTCCATTTCTGGCCAGTAATAACCCAGACGTTGAAGTCGCCGGTAAAGTGTTACCACCAATGATTGTCCACAAATTTCATTGTGAATACGATCCAGAGATGTAGTTGTGCTTCATCACTTCCCGCACATCTTGACAGGGAGCCATCTCGGATTCCGATAATACAAAGATACCATGAAGCATGAAGAAGTTTTGCGTGGTTTTGAGACCGACCTTTCCTTGGGAGAGTGAGCTGTTGAGCTCTCGAATGATCGGAGTTCGCCAATCGTCTGGTCTTGGTGTCTTTGTGTTGCGGTAGCCATGTCGATTCTATGGTTCTCCTTTTATTGTCAAAGTTTCTTCCGCCTCGAACTTCGTTTGGAAGCCAATGTTGCTAGACAATCGGCGTGTTTGTTGTTGTCGCGACCGACATGGGTTATGGTTGCATCGGCAAAGTAGTTTAGTAACCTCTCGTGCTTCGATCCAGACGGGGCTAGTGTTACTTATTTTAATGCATATACTCCGTTCATTTGATTCACAAAGAACTTGGAGTCACCTCTTATCTCCGCACGTGTGACTCCCGCTTGTTTAGCTATTGAAAGCCCTATGAGGAAAGCTTCGTATTCTCGCAGAGTTGTTGGTGCATTCAAGTCTAACTTGAAGGAATGTGAAAATACTTCTCCGGTTGGAGAGACTAACACCACGCCCGCTCCTCCAAGATATCGCTAGGGGTAGCGGAGCCGTCAAAATACAAAAGCCACGCTTCTTCTTCCAGAGTAGAGATGTCCGGGAATTCTCCAGGGATTTCTTCATGTAGTCCCGTAGTACCTTCTTTGGGAAATGCCGCGCAGAAGTCCGCAATCGCTTGACCCTTGATAGCTCTAGGCGATGCGCACGTTATGTCTAGTTCTGACATTTGGAGAAGCCATTTTCCCGTCCTCCCCGTCAGGACCGGCTTTGAAAGCAAAAACTTTGCAGGATCGGATTTAGACACGAGTATCACCCTATTGGATAGCAGGTAATGCCTAAACTTCTGAATGGAATGGATTAAAGCTAAACACGCTTTTTCCGCTCTCGGGATATCGGAGTTCAAAGATCCCTCAATATTCTACTGAAATAGTATATGGGACGTTCGATTCCCTCGTCGTCTTCCCGAGCGAGTAAAGCCCCTACGGCGGCGCCACCGAAGGCGGTGTAGAGGACCAATGGTTTCCCTTGTACAGAGATTTCATGACGGTTGGAGATGATAGTATTCGTTGGACTTTCCGAAAAGCTTCCTGTTGGGTTGCGGTCCAAACAAAGCCGGCCCCTTTCTTCAAAGAAGGGGTGAATGAGGCGTAAGTTGGGCTAAACCAGGTATGAAACGTCGAATGTAGTTTACCTTGCCCATGAAACTCGGAGCTCTTTCACGCTTCTGGGAGGCGCATTGTGAGGATAGCCCGAGTCTTGACGGGTCTACTTTTATTCCTTCATGGTCACTTGGAATCCCTTAAATTTACCCGAGGAGACACCGAAAGCGCATTTTAAAGGATTCATCTTTAACTTGTATTCCCGACACCTCTCAAATACTTGCCGTAAGACGTTGGTGTGATCAGCTCGAGCCTTTGACTTGACCACAATATCATCCACATAGTCTTCTACTTGTTTATGCATCATGTCGTGGAAGATTGCCGTCATAGCACGTTGGTATGTTGCGCCGCATTCTTTAAACCGAATGGCATAACAAAGATAGTAAAAATTGCCAAGAGGGGTTCTGGAAAGTCGTCTTACTTGCATCATGCTCATACATCCTTATTTGATTGTAGCCGCCGTAGCCATCCATAAAGGAAAACATGCCGTGTCCGCTAGTGGCGTCTACTAACATGTCGATGTTAGGTGGGGAAAGTCATCCTTGGGGCAACACTTGTTCAAGTCTCCGAAATCCACGCAAAGATCGAATCTGTCCGCTTTTCTTTTTACCGGACCACATTGGCTAACAGGTCGGATGATGAATGGGTTCGATGAAGCCAAGCAGCCTAGCAGCCTTCGAATCTCATTCTTGATTTGTTCTTCTACCTCATGTCCGAATTGCCTCTGAGATTGCTTGATTGGCTTGGATCCGTGCATGACGTGTAAGTGATGGGTGACCAATTTTTCATCTAGACCGGGCATTTCTTCGTATGTCCAGCGAACACGTCTTGGTATTCCTTGAGTAGTTGAACAAGGCTCGTACGTTCGCCTCGTGGATAGAGTCGAACCGATAGAGACCGGCCCGGGAGATTCATCGTCCCGATGTTAACAATCTCGAGCTCTTCGGGTCGTGGAATTGGTTCCGTCTTGTAAATGCCGCGGGCGTCCAATACCTCCTCTTGTATTCCGTCGTCCTTGCAAAGATCCAATTGGGCGGAGAGACCGGATGGTCTCTCCTGCTAATTACTAACAGCGGCGCCGGTATATTGTCTTCCCCTTCTGATCACGGCTTGCCTCGAAAGAGCGCTCCCTTTGGCGTGAGGATGGGCTGAAGTTTCACCGGTTGGAGATGGACGTCTCGTCTGGAGAGAGTGTGTCGTGGTGTTTGGCCCTCGGCCGATGTAAGTCGGTCTTCCTCCCGGATTGAAGCCCACGTGGGTAGTGGAGTGCACATGATTTTGTCTGATTTTTCGCGGAGCATCTTTTGACTCGAACAGCTCCACTCCACATATTGGCGCGACGGAGACAATGATGCGGAATACGGGACGACCTCCTCATTTAGCACGGTCTTCAAGCACCGGTGATATGTTGAAGGAATGACCTTGTTGTGGTGAAGCCACGGTCTCCCCTAGTATCATGTGGTAGTCCCGGCTCCTTTTCTATGACTTCAAACTTTGCTCGTGATCGAACAGTCCTACCGATAAATTCAAATTGACATACCCGTATGTGCTGGTTTGATTCCCTTCAAGTCCGTCATCGTGGTGGGCTGTCGTACAATCTTGCATGGGCCGACCTTGGTCGTCTTGAGAGTCTTGAGAGTAATTACGTTCGAAGATGCTCCCGTGTCGACGAGGGCCCTCCGAACTCGAACCCTTGATGTGTGTGGTAACATGTAGGGCTTGCCAGACCTTCCTCCGCCATCATGTCATCTTCCGTGAATGTAACATTATTTATAGATGTTTCCGCTGCAGTCGAGACTCCCGGACGAGAAGGAGCAAGGTGTGCGCCCGTAGCTATTTTATTGACTGCAAAGAAACGTCTCTGCCCGTTGATCTTTTGAGAGGTGCAAGAGTTCACACAAGTCTTCCACTAGAGACACAGCTTCCTGATCTACTGGCCTCTGGTTCGTAGTAAAACTGTTGATCTGAGGGGGACTAGTCCCCGGTGTAAAGGTCTCTGGCACGCTCATTTCCGACGTCATCTTGATGAGGAGGTCAAGTATGCCGTTTACCGCTTCTTTGATCAGCTCCATGTTCCTCGTCTGAGTCTCAAGTATCCGAGCCAACTCGCTCATAGTTGGGATTCCTCCTGTTGCGTTGCGCAGATACGCCGTTGGGAAGAGGGGCATCCTCGTTGGAGGAACTTCGACCGGGATTTGAATTTGTTGAGGAAGTCCTAAGACCAACCATCTCGGAACTTAGCCAAACAGATTGGGTATTGAAGAAACCGATTTCACAACCGAGAGATTAATCTCCCACCGTGGTCGCCAATTGTTGATGGGTGAAAACTACTCCCGCAGAATTTGGTAATTTGGGGTGTGGATGAGGAATGAATCTAAACCTTCAACAAATGCACCGCGCGGTGAGTGCTTGTAGATTCGAGAGATCAATCCGTGCAAGTCCGGCCTAAACCAAGAAATGGCCGTTCCAGACTTGTTTTGGTCACAAAGTGAAGGAGATGGGGTTGATCTTAGGGAGGGAAGCGAAGAAGGTGTTGAGATTGTGAAGGTGTTGGCTTGCTTATGACTTGTAATGTAAAGATGAGCAAGCTTACGGTTGATGCAAGGTGCTCGAGTGTTTGAATACGGTTTTTGTATTAACACTTGGTTTTTCTGTCGTCTGAACTTGTGTTGTTCTCCGTTATTCCTTGTTGTTGGAAATAGGGCGGAGAACCTATTTATACAAGTCATTGAGCCTCATTCACGTTTCTCGTGGGAAGTGGAGGTAGTGGAATGATGGAGTAGTGGAGTTGTGTGTCGGTAACACACGACCAGCCTTGCCCACTTTTCCCGTTCATCTCTAACCGTCCATGACTTCCTAACACGTTCTTGTGATGGCGCGTTGCACGCCGCACGCCGTAAACCGCCGCACCAATACCCCAGTATGTATCCCGCTTGTGACATGATTGATGTCTGGAATGTGGATCGTGGATCCACGAAAGATAGCATGTCATGTCGATTGAATAAATCGCGTTATTGAGTAAAGTCGATACTTGTGAAGTATCGTGTGTATTTTATGCAGTACGCATTACGGTGTGGTAAAGTGATGGGTAATGACTCCTCACTAACCAAATAACTCCCGACTGTGGTTGTATAACCAAGTCTGGTGAAGTCTGGACGGATGAGATGATGTTTGAGACACTCATCTGCGACCGTTGATGAAATTAGGTTTAAAAGAGGTGCGCAAGCATCACTCTTCGGCCTTGGTCGAAACCAAGCATGGGAAGGGTTTTGAAGAGGACCGACCGGGCATGTGTGTAGACAACACGATGGTGTGCACGTCCATATTCACTTTCCCATGAAAGCGCGATCTGGGCCACTCAATTTGACCGGCAAAGAGGAGTGGTCGAGATCGATTTGCGATAGGAGTTTGATGCCGCAAGGAGTCGCGCACCATACCCTTTTCCGGCGTGTTTTCCAAGATGACCTGACTTGGTCGGTCTTGGCCGGTTGGTTTGGCGTGAAGATGGTAGGCTGATGTTCACGCCCATGTCTCACCGTCCCATGAAAACGTGATCTAAGCCACCCAATTCGTCCGGTGAAGTTGAGTGGTCGAGATCGATTTGCAATTTGGGAAGTGTAACCACGCATGTTTGAGCGGGCGTTTTGGATTGGCCAGGCATGATATGCCTTGGATGATCACATGAGGAGGTAGATGGGCTCACGGTGGTCATGCCGGTGTGACCGAACCTGCTCGATTTGATCCGTGTCCCTCCATTCGTGCCGGAGAAGATGGACGCGCGTGATGGCTTGAACCCTAATTTTGGCTTGCAAAGCCGTGCGACCATGCTCTTTCAGGCGGGCGAATGTGTTGTAACCAATCATGGTTGGTTTTGACCGATTGGTCAAGTGTGTAGGCGGTCACATGGTGATTGTGTCGACATGCTCCGGGCCCTTTGAGTCTACATCTACACCCTCCATCTATACCGCGAAGATGGATGGTTGAGACCGTTTTGCGGCACATGTAATATGCCGCAAACCCTAATTTAGGTTTTCCGCCCATAATGCTTGGTATGGACGGTTTCTTGGCAAGCAAAGGCCAATGGTCGACCATGCGGGGTCGGCCGTGTGTATTCCATACCCGCTTGGGGGTGATGGAATTGATCTCGGGGTCGTCCAATCATGCTTGTGGAGTTGGATGATCGCGATCAGATCATATCCGATCGATATGGTCGCCGGATGCTCAATCGGGCTAGTATAACACACCGAGAGGGGCTCAATCGGGCTAGTATAACACACCGAGAGGGCTCGGGCTAGTATAACACACCGAGAATCACCGTACGGGTATTTCGTACATGGTTTCATTATAGTGCTTGAGGTTCGTGTTACTCCGTAAGAGTAACACTCGGTCGTCATGCCACACCGATAATGATTCATTATGGTGCTTGAGGTTCGTGTTACTCAGTAAGAGTAACACTCAGCCGTCATGCCGCACCGATAATGAGTACAGAAATACAAGGCCGATATGAAATTCACAGTGAAGGGATTGTTGCTACATGCTCCAACCTCGGAGGAATTTCATGTATTCACTGTAATGGGATTGTTGCTACATGCTCCATTCTTGGTGAATTAAGTGAGGAGTATCCGTCACTTATAAACGGCTTTATCTTTTACAAGATGTCAGCGCATGATTTTCTCGGGGTTACTTACAAATTTAACCTTAAACGAAAATCCACCATCAACGTCATTCATTTGAACTAGATCCAATGTCTGTGCTTATGGAATGAAAAGTACATTATTCCTCCGAGACATAAATTCTCTAAAGCACTTGAGATATATCCGGATGAAAAATATAGCATCCCTCCTGAAACGTAACATATATTCAATCTAAAGTACTTGAGTTGAATCTCATTTTTGTTACTAATAAGGCCACACCACTTATTTAATATCTCAAGACTCAATGTCGAGCAGAGATAGTGGATTCCCTCCCACCACCTTTTTAAGGAATTTAAACTAGTTGTTGAACTATTTTTCTTATAATGTGACTACGAGGATTGGATCATTGAGCGCACATCTTGCTCAAAATTTGTTTTCAAGATAGAACAAAGACGTCACAAAATCTCTATATGTACCGAGAGATAATCACACCTTGTTAGATTCCAAAGAAACTCATGCAAATGGATATCATGTGGAACCTGACTGTGATGATAATGTAATTGATTGCATATTTTATAGTCACTAATGTATTTGGAATGAAACATACTTTAGAGAGACTAATGAGTCAATTTAGTGAAATGTAAATCACTATAGTATTAATTTGGATTATTGAATCCATATTGACTCCGACGATGAAATGTTGAAAATTGACTCATACATACTTTGACATAACTATAAAGGCACTTTGGTTGTGACATGATGTTTCGTTTTGAAAGGACTCATACGTACATCGTTGTGTTTGAGTGGACGAGACAACGGGAAAAAGATTGACAGAATGCGAAGTAACGTCATATCTCTCAATAAGTGTTTTCTAAAGTACCAGATGCACAACTCCCTCCTCCCTCCCATTATGCTTTTAAGTAAGAGAGCATATCACTCATTTTACAAAGTCTTCAGTAAAACGGGATCGAGACCATCCTAAGATGCAAATGGTAAACAATCCATATTACAAAATAACAAGGTGAAATTTAGAAAAATATTCATGCAGAATGCGGACCATTAAAGTGACTTATGGCTCTGGTGAATGTTTTGACATTTTGGACTAGCTATAGTTCCCAAGAAATTTGCGTTTAAAAACTCCTAGCACATATTACACAATACAAAGTGAAAAGGCTCACCACCCTTATTAATGCTAGAGAATTTACATCAAAAGGGTTTGATGAATATTGCATATTTAATAGGATCAATGCAGAGCATCCTATACCTAATGGTCTCGCGCAGTCTATCATCAAATGTTACAGATGATGTCTAAGGAATAGGTTATGCGTACTAACCTACCTTTTATTTCTTTGGGGATATGCAATATTACGCGCATGTTTACTTAATTCGTTTTTAAACCCCAATATTAGTCAAACTTTTTTTTGCGTACCAGTTGGTAACTGGATTTAAGCCTGACATTCGTGTTCTTACGCATTTTTTGGTTGCACTATACATGTGCCATTACGATTCCACATTGTACTATGATGGGACTTCAAAACTTTTAAGTAGTTATGTTGGGAATGAGTTCCCAACAATTATCCGTATTTTTAAAACCTTTGGCAGGATATCTCTTACCGCTAGATTTGCGGGTTGTCATTTTAATGAGACAGTCTTCCCGTCGGTAGGAGGAGATAATAAAACGTATTTTCTAACGGAACGACAGGAATTGTCGTGGTGTGTTCCCACTGTGTCTCATATTGATTCTTGTACTCCAAAAATGTAAATGTGAAGTGACAAAGAATAATCGATTTTCAGAATGTACACTGATGTCGCTAAAGTGACAAGATCACACATACCAGCTGCAAATATTCCTGCAAGGTTAGAAATCCTCAGTATGGGGTACACCATAGACTAAGGTGTTGAACTACACTTGGTGGAAATGTAGTTGAGGCCGTGTCTCCATAAAGGAAGATGGAGAGACCACCAGGTTCGATCAATGATCACCTAGAAAGGAAGTAGATGAGTAAGGCACAATCTAATTTGTATCATTAATGAAATCATCTCATTTTATTGTCTCAGACTATGTCCATGAATCAATACTGGAGGACGCTCCGAAGTTTCTAAATGATTCTAGAGAATAATGAAATTCTGATGGATTATGAGAATGCACATGATTCAATGGAAAGATCATGCGTGCACAGTGATGATATAATCCATAAATAGTTGCTCCAGAAGTAGAGCACAATGAGATCGAACCATGCTTTATTTTGATTAGTTTCAAATAAATAGCATATTTGGCCTACGCAATCCAGGCAGAACTTAATTATTTGACAAATATACGGGTATTTGGTGTGGTAGTGCTAACCAACCTAGTATAAAGCCTGTGGGACATACATGATTAATTTGTCACAAAGCATAATGAGAAGAAAACAGTCTTAAAGTATAAAGACTCGCCTTGTGGCGCGAGGTTTCTCACAAAGCCCTATAATTGTTCTCTTGTAATGAACTTTATAGTGTTCCGCTACTTAGTTAGCTTGGTAATTTCAGAAGGACTTGAAATGCATCATATGTATGTGGTTGTTACGTATCTCTGAAAGAATCAAGAGATAGAAGATATTTGAAAAAGTGCATGATAGACTTTTGCTTCCCAAGTCGAATGACTCTAAACCATGGAGTGTGTTTAAAGTTACACTGGAACACTCACTTATTAATTTAAACAATCGGGGCGGATGTGGTATACCCGTCTAAGTGACTATTTGATTGGGAAGGGATAAACAAATACGGTTTTGTGCCATGCGTATTAAATAAGTTCTGATTCGAATTATAGCTATCTATGCCAACGATATGGACATGATAAGTACTCTTAATGGAATAAGAGATCTTACAAGCTATTTAAAATCTGAATTTGAGATGAAAATCCTGTGAAATTTCGATCTTATCTATGTTCTGAACTAGAAGACCGAGCTTGTGGTATATTATTCCACCCGGTTGTATATGTCCATTATCGGGCAATTTAACAAGGACATTCATCCCGCTAGCACTCCCATGATTAGTCGAGTTTCAAATGTACATAAATGACTAATTCGTATAAAGGAAGATGACGAAGTTGTGTCGGGAGATGAACTATCCTTATCTAAGTATAATAGACGCATTATTGTACTTAGCTTAATGTACTCGGCCAAATGGTACATCCTCAGTGAACTTTGTTAGCTAGATATAGCTCAGCGCCAACGCAACATCATTGGAATGGTATAGTGAATGTAATCATGTACTTAAAAGTAACCATTGACATAAATTTGTTTTATCCCTACAAAGACATTAAAAGGAATGTTAATGAAAGTGCAATTCAAAAGTTGTTGATTATGAAGAAACAATAATCTCTTCTCCATCGAAAGTAATCAGGAGGAGATATGGTGGACTATGTTCTAGGTCATTACCGATATTCAGTTTCGAAAAGTACATGACTAAAGAAACTGTCCGGATCAACTCTGAAAGTAATGAAGGGGAGATGCCGACATCAGGGGGAGGATCCAAGGATATGATGTCGACATATTTTACTTCGAAATTGAAACCGTGTTATACTCTTTTTACCTACGATCGAGAATAGTTTTTCCCAAAGGGTTTTGTTACTCGACAAGGTTTTTAGCGAGACAATACTACAAACATCAAGTATGTTGAACGTTGAAGACATAAAGATCGCGTTGATATTACTGAAAATATCTGAATCAAAGAAATGAAACGTGATAGTCTGTTAAGTAACGTAACTTACAGAATCAACAACAGGGTCTTATAAACATTTAAGTCGCCTAAGTAAAGTGTGATGAACTCTCATGACTTGGTTGGACTAATGAAACTGTCCGACATCAGGGGGAGAATCTAATAATGTGTGGGACTCTTTTCCTTCACCGAGGTTGCTTTTTTTCCTACAGAGTTTTGTTACTCGACAAGGTTTTTAATGGGACAACAACAAACACCTAGGAATTAATTTCCCATAAAGCTAAGGTTATTGTCTTTCCCATTTAGTATTTCTGTCTTAGGAGTTGTGAAACAAGTAGTCAACCGGTAGACAAAGTGATCATCTTCAACGGATCACCTTTACTTGCATCTGTCACGTTGTACTCTTTTCCCTTCGTCAAGGTTTTGTCCCACTGGGTTTTTCCTTGTCAAGGTCTTAATGAGGAAACATACTCAAGTCCAACTATGTTCTAAGTTTGCTTAATATTGTACTCCTTTTGTTTAGTTCAAGTTTTATCCCTCTGGGTTTCCCTGACAAAGTTTTAACGAGGCAATTAACTTAGACTAGTCGGTCCTTGAAGATCGTATTGCATGTGATGAACTACATGTAAAGTACGAGATAACATGTGAAGTACTACATGTGAAGAGTTGTACCAAGGTTTTATCCAACTGGGTTTTTACTTGTCAAAGTTTTAATGAGGCGATTGATTTCGGCACAATCCATCAAGGAGAGGACGTCATTTGAAGAAATACATTGAAAGCACTATATGTGAAGCACTATGTATAAAGTTTTGTTATTGAACCGCACAAGGGGGAGTGTTACAGGGCCTACGGCCCATGGATGTGCGGTCCATCCAGTTACCCCCTTTATATGTATATATTGTAACCTATGTAATTGTACTACTAATCTCTCTAATAGGATGGTTCTTCTTCTTGTCTCTATATCACCTTCCTTCACCCCTGATTATCCTCAATCATATATATATATATATATATATATATATATCCTAATATATCCCTTATTCTAAATTACCTGGCGAGATTGGGGTATACCCAGATTAATCGGGGTATACCCATTTTATTCCCATCCAAACTAGTGTGCTAAGGGGTGTCTAAAAGGTGTTAAAAGACCAAATTGCCCTAAAAAAACCATGCCGACCAAAAATCCATCCAAAAAAAAAATTCAAAATCTTTTTCCAAAACTCTAACTATGAAACCAAATCAGGAAAAAAATAATCAAATTTGGATCATACAGGATTTGAGATTGGGTACAAAATCATACCCAATCTCAAATCCCGTATGATCCAAATTTTTATCAACAGTCGGCATGGTTTCTTTTACCGACCTTGCCAACTTCTATTAGTCGGCATCTTCCTAGGTTGAATATTGTGCCAACTTTTCATCTCTGAAATTTGCATTTACAGGGTCGGCACGGTATTCATCCTTATACCTTGCCGAGTATAGTTTAGTCGGCAGGTTATGAAATTAATACGTTGCCGACTAATTATGCATTTGTTACACCTTTCTCTGTATGTCAAAAATCCTATAGTCGTCAAGGTATTTTTCGTCGACCTTGCCGACTATAAGGTAGCCGGCAAGGTAAAAAATCAAGAAGATGCCGACTAGTGAAACATTTACAACAGTCTCATGTGTGTCAAAAATAATAAAGTCGGCATCTTCTTCATTCACCGACCTTGCGGCCGGATATAGTCGGCATGTTATTCATCCGTCGACCTTGCCGGCCAGATATAGTCGGCATGTTCTTCATCCGTAGACCTTGTCGGCCGACTTTTCACGAAATTCAGAACTGGTGTTGATTGAACTCATGAGATAAAAGTTTTAATCTACTCAATTAATCCATCTAAACTCAACTAATTAAGCTAAACAAATTTTTTTAGTGTTCATTAACAAGGGTATATTGCCATTTAGAAAATACATGGTTAAGGGATGGCTTCTTTAGGAACGCGTAATTGGGGGATATGGGAATTAATTGGGGGATATGAATTACTTCCCCAACCCATGATTTCGGCTAAGGGGTGACCATTGGTTATGAAAATACTAAAATACCCTTCCCACAAAATAAAAATCAAAAACTTAATATCAAAAAACAAAATCATATCCCCCATTTCCATCTCCACTTCTTATTAATCTTATTTAGGGGGAGCTTTGAAACCCAAATATTTCCCATTCCCTTTCAAATTCTAAACTCTCCCCACTCTATATCAAATTCTCTTCTCCTCACTTTGGAAACCAATTTTTTTATTCGGAAGTGATGAAGATCATCTTGAAAGTGATGATGACCATGCGGAATTGATGAAGACCATGCGGTGCCATGTTCCGAAGATATGGTCTTCATCAATTCCGGCATGGTCTTCATCACTTCCGTTTTGAATTTTTTCTGGTATTAATCAGTCCACTGCCGGCATGGTCAGTTGATATGAAGACCTCGAGAATTTCCTATCAATGACGGTAGTCAAGTGAAAAAAAAAATCAACATTTTGGATACTTTTCATCCTGTTCCGGTATAGAAATTTAAGCAAAATACTATGCCGGAACATGTACAAGATGCTCTCGAAAACTAGATTACCATGCCGTGCACATTGCTCAAAAAAAAAATCAACATTCGAAGATCAAAACCGAGAAAAAAATCGTAACGAGAGGGTATATCCCAATTAGTTTTCATATCCCCCCAATTAATCATTCTTCTTTAGGGTATATTAGCTTTTGTCTCATTAGGTATACCCCAATTAATCTGGGTATACCCTAATCAAGCCAGGCTAAATTAGCTGAAGATTAATTCAAAATAAATTTAGATATTAACATGTGTCATTATGTCATTAATCGGGACGGAGGGACAAGAACTTTTCGGTCACAGAGGATCTGCACCCAATAAAGAAACCCCATATGTTAAATTTTCCCGGAAACAACTTTCCTTTACATTGAAAGCAGATGGAATGGTATGGTCATCTGGAGTCAAAACCAGTTTGGACTATTGGTCTATTACTTCCTTTTTACTGCAAGGGAATAAGAACAGTGCGTCTGTTGTTTCTCACTCAAAGACAGGGAAGGAATAGGGGATTCCTCCAGGGAGTTGTATAGAGTGGTTAGATCTTCATAAATCACCATCAGTTAATCCGCAATAAGCGCTTCAAATATGAAGGAATTAGCTCTGGGTTTGGAGAAATCTAGCAAGTCTATATGGGTATTATGAGCACCAAGTGAATTTGATGGAAAATCTGAATTCAAATCGGAATGATTACCAGGTGCTCGCAGACATCACAGAATGACGCAAGCCGCTTAAATCTGATGATGGAAAACTACCACTATCCATACGAACAAACTACTTGTATGCGATGTTCCTCACAAGACACCAGCCGTGAGCAAATTTATAATGCAAATCGGAAATCAGAATCAAAATTTTAATGCTACAAGGCCTGCCGAAGTAACTGCATCACTAGAGTTTGCAACTTGTATCTGACAAAGAGTTTGCAACTTGTATCTGACAAATATTCAAGGAATCATCTAGTTACAGGCAAAAAGTAAAAAAGCAGAATGCAAAAACGAGCATCCATGGCATATGAAGACCTATTTACAGTGTATCAGTTATGTAATCCACACAAGAAATCCCATTCAATCCCTAGATTTTGCAAAAGAAAGAAGGTAAATCACATAACAGTGATGACTAACAGAAAATGTTGGGCAACACTAACTAATATAATCTTCAAAAACAAAGTTCAGCATCTTAGGGATCTAGGTTTCTAGTTTTACACCAACACATTTAGTACAAGTAACTAACAACTACTGCAAATTTTTACAAGACTACGCACTTACAGTTGTCAATTGAATCCCTGGATTTCTTCCCCAAGAACTTGATACAGGCACCTCACACACTCTTACTAGCTAAACCTACCAATTGATTGATTGTTCCGTAAATGGAAATACTGTCAACACAATAGGTTCCACAAATGGAGTGCTGCATCCATGAAGCTTTCTGAGTTTGGATGCTTTTTAGGTATTAGGCAAGAAATCAGCGAAACGCGTATAACAATCATGGACCAAATCATAGAGGGTCCTGGTGGTTTGGGGTACCTTAACAAGGCTTTTGGTAGCCACCTTGGCCTCTTTGCCAGTGACAATGAAGTGGCTTTTATCTGTAACACAGCAAAAGAGGAGTGGGAGAACACAAGGGTTTCCTTTCCACTTCAATAGTAACTCAAGCAAGTGTCTGTCAAGGTCTTCTTCCTCACTAATCTTAAAACTGGCGCAATCTTCCTATGTTATCTAAGCAGTTCCAGTTGCCTTTCTATCCTTAGGACTTCTTGACCAAAACTAATTTTTATAGATAAAAAAAAACTAGTTCTGCAACATGTTGGAATAGCAGTCAGGTGGCCTTTATGGGGGATGGTTCACAGGTGGCCAATAATGTATACTCCAAGATCTAAATTAATTTTCACACGGACAACAAGAATTCTCAGTATGTTCTAATTGGAATTATATATGTTAAAAGTAAAAACAATGTCTAAATTAACAAAATATCAGGGTACCCCCATCCTTTGCAGCTTGCCACCACCCTATAAGAATGGTAGAGACAAAAGTTACGACAACTTAACTGCGGTTGAAATTGTCTTCCCAACAATAAAGAAAGAAAACAAAAAAAGATATACTATTCCCACCACAAAAGTAAAAGTTAATAACTACTAAGAAATAGCGTGAACACCACCAAATGAGCAATGACTTTACCGTGTTTGATCCTCGTGAATCCTATTCAGCAAGTCTAGCGAATACGAAACACTCCATAGCCTCATCCCAATAGAGTCCGACAGTGTTTCCCACCTCCAAGTGGTTGCGCTGAACAAACTGTGCTTGCCATTGAGCTTCGTCGAACACAATGTAACCTCCAACTCTCTCAACTGTCATAAAAACAGGTAGATCTCTTACATTAATTTCAAACTGATTGGGATTGGGATCCCTCATATGAACAGGACAGTGATCTTCATAAATCCAAAACGTTTCCTCGATATCAATTCTTCTTAGTACTTTCACAATTTCCCAGCCCAAAAAATAAGGACCATTTGGGGCTAGGGGTGGTACTGGTACTAAGAAGATTAAGTACGTGCATAATTGAGATACGAAGAAATGGGGCTTGAATATGAGTCGATACATAAACCCTGTCACCTGCACTTAACCGATTAGGATTGGAGAAATTGGTTAAAAACCAATTCTCAGGATCATTACTCTTATTTCCCAAAACATATGTATCTCCAATCCTCCTCAAACCCATCATGAAATCCGTAAAATTATTCAAATCATCACTTCTAAAATTATAAACCCTAACCTCAAGATTATCTACTTCAAGCCATTGTGGATATATTTCACTTACAAATTCATTTGCTGCAAAATGAATACCTGAATCTAAGTCTTGCTGAGTCAAAGATTTCATTACCTCAATCTCCCCCATCCAAACCCTCCATTTCATCATCTTCATCATCAGCTTCCTCCATATCATCATCTTCATCATCTGCGTTTTCATCATCAGTTTCCTCCATTTCATCATCTTCTTCTTCAACAATTTCTTCGCCGTTGATCGGTTGTTCTGACTCTACATCATCAGAATCATCTGAAACTTCAATTGCTGCTAGTTGTTGCAGCATCTCAATTCTAGTCCAAAGCAAAGGTCTTATAGGTGCTGGCATGGCATCTAGCCCAGATCGAGTCATTCTAAATCCTGACCACATGATTGAAGATTTCACAGAGAAATTTTGGGGGTTTTGGAAGAGACGATCTTAGGGCTTTGGGGGGGAGACAGGAACATTATTTTCACATTTGGCCTCGCTTCAAATTTACAAGGGAGTGATGCGTTTTATTTATTTTACAAGAAAGTGACCCGTGCCGAGACGGCACGGGGTATTTCACTGGGTATTTTGTGTCTATCTGGCCTGAAGATGCGGTTGTTGCTTTCCCATGCTGCAAGTTGTGCTAGTTAGGAAATGTACATCAACAGAATGATTTTGACTCCTATTCTTTGGTAGAAAAATTTTTGAAGCAGAAAAATCACCAAATGTGGTGACGTAGATTTTCGTGAAATTGTTGTCACTTTGTTTCCGTAAGGCTACATTTTTTACCCACCATTGTGTTAAAAAATTATATTGATTTGAACCTAATTGTGTGAGCAGTTTATAATTACAAAACCCCATTATTGGTTTTGAAGGTTAATTTAACCTATCTAACAACACGACACAGCTGCACAAAAGAGATACATTCTGTCACCAAGAAAGTTAGTTTGGGACATGATTCTTCCGTTAAAAAACTGCATCCTTTAGACCGGGACAAACTAATTAAACTGAAGTTTGAAGGAGGGTTAGTAATAATAAGTTCTTCAACTCTATTTGACCAACCAATATGAATATTAATTAATAAAAACTAAACCAACAATAACCTGGAGATGAAACTAATACCATTGGGTATACCTCGAAAACTACTTGAACATGTTAATCGGATACCGGACGAAGAAAAAAAAACAACGAAAAGGGCAAAATAGTCATTTTGAAACAAATACTATTAAGGCAACCAAGAATGTTCTCAGGGCACCTCTGCCTCGAGGAATATGTTTTGGTTTCCCATATCTAGCGTATGGTTTCCTTAACTAAACTGGTTAACAAAACCAAATCGAATAAAGATACTTTCATTTATTTTTCTTCTATTTTCTTCTTCCATGTTCTTCTTTCTGCAAGTGATTGTGAGATGAGATTGAGAATTGATTTGAGAGAACATGACAATGAAGATGTATAGAATATGAAAGAGATGAGGTTGTTATGAATTACGAATGAGAAGAATTAGAGATTGTTAAGGTTATGTGATATATTAGAGAGAATTGAACTAGGGTTTCAAATTGATTTTGAGTTTGAATGGCATTAATAGTTATTTGAGTTCCTAACAGATGAAGAACAAAAGGTTTATTGTTTAAGTGAGCTTGAGAAGTTGTTTTGATGGTGAATCATAAAATTAGGGTTACGTGGGAATTCAGAGCATATTCAGAGGAAAAATTGATGGTGATGAAGATTATGAGATTGAGAGAAGATAAATAGAATCAAGACTAATTGATGGAAGTAGTATTGACTCTTGTGTTGGTTCAAACTCGGAAAATTGAGGGAAAAGGGGAGAAGTTCAGATGGGAACAGAAATTTGTATTTGAGGTAACTCTTCATTGCTCAATTCAAGTTGTCATATCTATTGATGTATTAATATCTGTGGGACTTTGGTATTGTTAGGTTATTTTTGATTTGAAATCTTATCTATGAATCCATAACAAAAAAAAAAAAAAAAAAAAAAAAAAAAAAGAAAAGGATTTGAGTTCTGGGTTAAACCAGTGATGTTGTATCTAGTGTAGAAGAGTTAGAATTAGAAATGATTGAATAAATTATTGTTGAAGTTGAGATAGTGACTGAAGCAAGATATGTTGGGTATGTAATGGATGTTTGTTGTTTGGTTTGATATTGAGAAGAACTGAAGCTTAAGTTGCTGCAGTTACAATAACAGAATATATAATGGAATATATATACTGGTGATAATAGATTATGTACGTACATAATAGGATTTAAAACCTATATAAAAACTAAATGAAATCGCACGAGTCTACAATGTAGAAGCGGAAAATATGGGTCGAACCCACAGGGAGCGGGGACAATACTGTAACCAATACAATCAATCTCGACCGATATTATCGGTTTCAGCACTTGAACAAGATAAAATCCAATATATCAGCGATTCGAAATATGACCAATAATTTCGGCCGGCGTCCACCAATATGGCCGGTATATCGATGATATTACTAGTTTAGAACCGAAATTGTATGGACGTTGTCTATGTGTGAATAATATTTGTCATAAAAATTATAGGTATAAAATTTGGAACCAATATTTGCACCGATATTTCAATGATAATCTCCCCGATACAAAGTTATACCAATGTATCGGTCCCGACCGAGATAAACCAATATCCGATATTAACTACATTGACTGTAACCAATATAACTAATTGATCAACCAATATGGATTTTATATTTTTAAGAGAATGCAATTAAACTAAACTACTACATTACAAAAAATGAGAAATAATCAGTAACCATGGTTTATAGTATCCACCACTTTTTCTATTTAATTTTTAAAATAAACATAACTGTGGAATATTTATTTATTATCTTATCTATCAACATCACCTATTATATGCATTAGAGTCACAAATATCACAGGTATACTCTAAGTGTTAGAGCATTGCTCGGTCGAACTCTCAAGTGTTGCTATAACAAGATGATTGTCAGATTTAGTTGTCAAAACTATATCTTGATTTCTAATATACAATTAGTTAAGTCTCATTCTAGGATAGTAAAGTTGAGAAACGAACCAGTCATCATTTGCGTTCTACCGTTTGAAGGCGAAGATCAACTGAAGCTTTTGGAGAACTTTATCAACAAAAGGTAAGTGAAGACTGAACCACATATTTCTCAAGTTATATTCAATTTTCTATCTTGAGACGATTGCCGCATAACTAATTAGACTAGATTGCATAGACAAGAATTTCGAGTCGAGAACTAATTATTTAGCTTGAAATATAATGACTAAGCTTAATGAACATTTATTCATGCTTGATCAAATTCGGTGGAGAACAATTTATTGTTCGGAACAAAACCATGATTCAAGTTTATCATTCGAAAATAGCCTGGAACAGTGATATGCGTCATTGATGTTATTCAGGAATGTTTCGAATCCATTTAGAGAAATATATAACTACTATATTCGAAATATAAGACAGTGTTATTAGTCTTACAAACTAAGAAAACTGTTGTATGTTTGAAGCCGTATTACATGTATTCGTACACGTAGCAGAGTAGTTATATATCGACTTTCAGATTTGTGTGATGTGCATACTCGTATGTAGATTATGGGAAAATCTGTTTGTTTCGTGATCCGGCTAGGTATATATATTCGTATACAAACCATTGTGGAACTATGGTAAGGGAACCAGATTAAAATAATCAAACCGGTATGCGAGCCGAAACATTTTTATGTTATAGAACCAGTTTAGTACCCAAACTGGTATGCAAACTGAATGTTCTGTGAACTCCGGAATCGGCAAAGGTCCAAAGTTTGCAAACCGGTACGTGAACTAAACAATTCTCTAGACTCAGGAACTTTGAGTTAGTTCAAAGTTTGCAAACCGGTACGTGAACTAAAAAGTTCAGTAAGAGTTCGGAACTCGGTAATTGCATAAGTGTGCAAACTGTTTTATGAACTGAGTAGTTCTGTAGACTCTAGAACTCGGTTATTGCATATAAGTTTGCAAAACGGTTCACCTACTGTGAATCAGCTGATTCACGAACAATTAAAGTACTTATACTTTGTACATTTACAAACTATGTCGATTATGATTCAATTGCGATTAAATTATTTCCTTGAAGTAATTTGCATTTGACTAATTCTCTAATTAACACTAGACTCATTTGATCACATAATTGTGACTCAATATTAATGTCTTGTGAACATGAAAATGAGTGTTAAGATTTTTAAGTTCAAATCGCCTAGTTTTACGCTAACCATGTTGAACATAGTCTTTATACACGGTTCGGTTACGGTTTACCTAACCATAGTGTATATCTTGTATATGTGAATAAGATTCAAAGATTTCATCTAACAATGAATATCGATTGCTTGGTCCCAAAGCTATCTTAGCTTAAACCTAAAGCAACCTAAGCTTTGAAGTCTATATAAGGGGAATTCTTGGCAACTGGGATCTTTGAATCATGACACTACTTTTTGGTGTGCCCTAGTTATATCTAGAGTCGTCCTCTCCAGAAACCCTTTTAGGGTTTAGCAACTACAAAGACTTCATTGGGATTCGTGAAGCCAGGTCCAGTTATATTTTATCTTGATAACTAGAGTATCCTGATCTTGATTGTTTGTAGAGCCTTGATCCATCAATCAAGATAGATGGCAATTAATAAAGTCTCCTCGTCTTATACTTTTTTAATTCTGAAATTTTTATAAGTGTGAGGTGAATAATAATTCAGGCTGCACTTCGGGTTGCATAAGTCCGGATTTTGAGGACAGCTAGACTTTTGTCTTAAGTTGTTATCTATTTCCATCACCTAGATCTATCGTTTGATTTGATCATCCATTTAGATCATAAATTAGGAAATCAATAATAGGCTTAATATGTGGGAGGCAGATTTGTTTTAAAATTTTCAACTGAGTTGAAACAACTCTTAGTTGGTGTGAGACCGTCTAAGGGAATCAATTGCGCGGAGTCCTGTTGGGATCCAAGAGGTGTAAGGAGCGCGACTGTACCCGAATTAGTGGGAGACTAAGTTCGGACTCAACTACATTCCAGATCGAAGTTAATTGGTAGTAGGCTAGTGTCTATAGCGGTTTAATACAGTTTGGTGTTCAATCTGGACTAGGTCCTTGGGTTTTTCTGCATTTGTGGTTTTCTCGTTAACAAAATTTCTGGTGCCTGTGTTATTTATTTTTCCACATTATATTTTTTATCTTTATAATTGAAATATCATAGATTGTGCGTTGATCAATCACGGTAGCTAGGTCCAACCTTGTTAATTGGATAAGACTTGATTGATCCTTGGACATTGGTCTTTGGTATCGTCTAAGAACTCTCTTTGTATTTAGGTTCACGGATTCAATTCTGTAAACGTTCTAACAACAAGAGAGAAAGATATAACTCTAGGCACTTTCCTTGATTAAGTTTTTACTCTCAGAGTTTTGTTGAGTTTGTCCATACATATTGCCTAAGAAAAAGTTGGTGGTGTATTTTGGTACCGCCGACATTTTCAGTTGGTATCAGAGTAGAAAAACACGTTAAGACCTTATAAATCTGTGTTTGAAGCAGTCTGATTATATGGACATGAGTGCAATATCTATAAACGTATCACCAGCATTTGATGACTCAAATTGCTTATGGTGGAAAATCGCTATGCACTCATTTCTAAAAGCCAGTGACTTTGAGACATGGAAAATTGTAGTTATTGGATATAACGCACCAACAGTTGTTGTAGGCGGAGATACTGTTGCAAAGCCATTGATACAATATAGTAAAACCTAGATAAGTGCTGCAAAGCATAATTCTGGTGGGTTAAACACTATTATCCATGCCATAAGCCCAAATTTTTAGCACCATGTGACTTCGTGCACTAAGTCTAAAGATGCTTGAGATATCTTAGAAACAATATTTGAAGGAGATACCCCAGAGAAAGATTCTAGGCTTCAAAACCTAACTTCTAACTGGGAAAACCTCTGTATGTATGACGAGGATTCATTTGAAGAATTTAATCAAAAAGTGTCTAGTATTGTTGATGCTTGTTTTGCATTAGGGAAGACTATCTCCCAAACGGACATTGTGATGAAAATTCTCCGATCCTTACCAGCAAGATACGAGGCTAAGAAACATGCCATCATAGAAGGAAATAACCTTGATACACATTAACAAGTAATATAGGGAACACTCTTGTTGGAAAGTTGCAAAAGAAAATCTTTGATCATGACTGCAATGATTAAAATCCTTGTTAGATTATCACTACCGGAAAGGATATTGCATTCAAAAACGCTTTAGTTATCAAACACACTAAAACCCCAAAAGATGAACGTTTAGTACAACTCGGTCAGGGATGATTTTTTGATCCAGGTCGATGTTTCGAGATTACTTATTCCCTAACTTATATAGAAGATTAAACTAACAAATCAATTTTGCATTCTAAACAATCTATCAATCAATCATGAATGTTTCTCTAGAATTCATCCTCAATCAATAAAATTCACGAGAATCCTTTTTCTTTTGCAATTCACTTTCCAAATCAACTCTTCCACCTTCTCTTTCCAAATTTGAGTCCAAACATGCCATCATAGAAGGAAATTTAAAGAACTTCTTAGGAAGATAAATAAATCTTCTCCTGTGACAAACCTACACATTCGATTCTCCCGAATCTTCATCACGGCAGTACCAAGATTCAAACCTCCAATGTCATCTAAACCACATAATCGTGAAACGAATGAGAGTGGGAGACTTCTCTCGATTTTAAGGCTGGGGCGGATTCGGTTTGGGTTTGGATTCAGTTAGGGACCAGGCCAATTGGATGCTCATAAAAATGTTAATAACATTTGAGTGATAAGGATTAAAATGACCTTTTTGCCCTTTTGACTTAAAATTTCTTCTTCTTTTCCTCCGTGCGACTCCATAGTAGCTATAAAAATCAAAACAAACGTAAAATACATAATTTACACGAAAAATAGCAAAGAAAGCATAAACTACTAGATAGTAAATACGGTGTATTCTACACCTATCAATCTTTGATCATCGATGAGGATATGCCACAATGCTTCAAATGTAATCAAAATCGAAGAAAATACACTGGCAACAAGAGTTTAGCTACAACACTTGATGAAACCTCAGATCATTATGATTCTGAAGAGGAAGAAAATTCAAGTATAGCACTCTTGGGTGAAATTGTCAATTTTGATAACTGTAGAAATACTCATATAAATCTTGATAGTTTAATTGATGATTCGTCAGCAAGATCATTGGAAAGTGTTATGGATTTTTCATGTGCTAATGAGAATTTTGATAATATTTCAGGTACCCTGTGTTTAGTTGCTGAAGTTGTTCCTGAAGTAATCTCCAATTCAACATGTCTTATTGTATCGGTAAAGGTCACGAACTCGCACAATGTTTCAAATACAAACATAAGCTAAGATATGTCAACAAACTGCAACTAAGAGCTAGTCGGTTGGCAAATGCACTTAAACTTGTTCAAAAGTCCAATCCTGAGGTACACAAAGTTAACTCTTCTTCTTCTAAAGACTGATGGATAAGGTAAATTCTCAAACAAAGAGAATAATTCGGACTAAACCATCTGTTTTGAAGGATATTGTTAATTCCGTGCAGGAATCTAGTGGTGAGAAATCTTGTGCTCACCTCAACACAGTCTAAGTGTGTTCAAAGGTGCATCTTATCTCATGTGCCCTTGAACGAGATAAGAAATTTGCACACCAGGGCTTTGGATCAAGATTTGAATATTATTGCTTGGATATCCACATGTCTCAAGTAATGGTATTGAAAATTTCGATCTGGAACATGTAAAAAAAATAAAAATGACATTTTATTACATTTTAGGTTTTGCGTGCATGAACCCTTACAAGTTCCGAAATCCTGCATGGTAAATGTGTTTCACTTCAAGACTCATATCTCTTTCACAAGAAGGTCTGCCTGTTGAACCATACATTTGTGTTTCACAAATCCATTTTTCCTCACGAATCATGGAGGCTCCAAGCACAATACCTTCTCGTGAAACCTTTGCTCCAATGTTTGTTGATATTGTTCCAACTAACAAGGAGAAAGAGATTCTATTTCTTTTGTCTCATCTCTTAAAAAGAGAAGAAGCAATTAGAAGAAACCTAGATCGGAGTACTCCAATCAGAAAAGGTTTGAAAATCTTCTTGGAGAACTTAGGAAAACCAATAAGGAGGTGAAAGGTTTTAAGAAGATTTTATAGAGATATCTCAAACCTCAAGGTGCTCTTGGCAATCAACAGCCTATCAGGTTTGCAGGAACTAACTCTTTCATTTATGAACCGTATGTTCCTTTGCCAGTCATTGATAAGGAGTTTGGTGATGATAAAGAATTCTTCAAAGACCTTAATATCTAGGAAACTTATTTTGAGGATTTTATTCTTGAGAAGGATAACTGGGGTTTGGTATAGCATAGATTGTGATTACACATAGCTATTTCCAACGTTTTTCATCTTGCATGTTTTTAGATTTGTTTATTTAAATTATAGAGTTGTTGGAAGATGAACTTGCAGTTTGTAATCATTAATAGTTTAATTATTGCAAAAATCTTATGAAATATTTGTGCTTTTACGTTCTCGTAAATCATGCTAATATTTCATATATGCTCAGAAGTTAAATCTATTATGTTTTTATAAACGAAAAATAGAACAAACTCTTTGAGATTTTTCTCGCGGTATTGATCTTTTTGTGATCACACTTATGTGTTTTTCCTGCTTGACATACTCCGTAATATTCTCTTATGTTTAGTAAAATCGAGTAAAATTGTCTCGTTGTTCGTAACTAGACTTAAGATCAATTTATGTCGATAATTAGATACAAATCCTTATGATTTGTTAATGTCCAAAATCCTTATTTTTCATGAAAGTAGGTTAGTCTTGTTGTTCTCTCGAGAATGAAATTTTATGGGGGAGAGTTATTAAATGAACTTGTGCTTAATTGCTATATCTTTGTGGGGAGTGTGGATGTGGAATCATATAGGGGATGCTTGTATATTTTTAATCTCCAAGGATGAGCGCTAAGTATTTATTATTGTTTGAAATCATCTAAAACAAGTTGATATGAGGAGTTGCATTTTAACTATGTTATTATGTAGTATCTCCATCTTCCTTAAAACTTGAAATATCTTTTGGTTATCATTATGATCCCGCAATTTCCGTACCTTTGTTAATTTTACTCACAAAAAGGGGGAGAATTATTTAGTAGTTTCATACTACATACATATGGTTTACGGATCATTATGTAAGGGGGAGTGAATCATTTAAGCAGTAGGTTTACCTATTAAACAAAATATGTAAGTATTGATTAAGGAGGGAGAAACATATCACCATAGTATTACTTCAGATTTAAGATACAATTGAACTTTGGAGAAAAGATAATAATATTATGTTTCTATATAAAAACGATTGAGAATATCTGTTTTCAAAAAGTTGTTATCGCTAAGGAATTGGTTCTTCAACAACAACGATGCTGAGTTGAACACGTTCAGAATCATTGCTACGTGAAATAACGAAGAGTTCAAGGAGAGTTGGAGAAACTGATAGGTGTAGAATACACTGTATTTACTATCAACAGTTTATGCTGTCTTTGCTATTTTTCGTGTGAATTATGTATCTTATGTTCGCTTTTGAGTTTTATAGGTGTTTTGGAGTCATTTGAGTAAAAGGGAGTGGAACTCACTCAAATTCAAGATTTCTTCTCATCACCACGGAGACGACGAAAAGATGAAGCTAATGGCAAAAGAATGGAGTCATTACGAGTTCGTATGGAGAAGTTACGAGAAAAACGAGAATTTGAAGGCTAAAAGAGCAAAATGGTCGGACAAGTGCTATTGGTAACCCCACCGTACGTTAAGGGGCAGTCATTACGTTAAGGGTGAACTGTTCCAAAGGGACTACTAATGATGCCCACAAATGTTAAGGGGCTGCCCATTTGGGTAGCCCTTATCAAGGTGATTTGGACACTGGGTATAACCTTACTCCCATAACCCCTTATCCATTTCATTCGAGTGGTTATATCCACACTCTCTTCCTACACCCCAACCCTAAAATCGATAGTTTATGTCTCTTTCATTTGCATCCGAAATTGAGAAGAAAGCGAGATCGAGAGACTAAAATTCAGAGAAATTGAGAGATGAATTAGTAGGGAGATCGAGAGATTACAGAGAGCAATGAGTTTTACTGATTCCTGGAAGCGAAATTAGGGTCTCATAGTCGAAGAATTGAAGAATATAGCTCAACAGGTTGAGAAGATGTGATGATGTGTTGTTCAGATAAATCAGTTGAGGAATTCGGTGTTGTGTTGCTCGGGAATTAGGGTTTGATTAAGAAGTCTGAAACTCAGAGAGAGAAGTGGTCATGGATTTTAATGGAGATGTTGAGAAGTTGATTAAATGGGTCGGAGAACTTGATGATGAATTACAGAGTGGGTCTAGGTCAAATTAGTTGTTGATTGATGATAAAGATGAAGTGGAAATCCAGGGGTTTTGGTTGAATTTGGATTTGATTCGAGTTCAGAGAAGAAATTGAAGTTGGAAATGGATTATTCTGAGAACTGATGCCATGAATTTGTGAAGATTTTCAAGAAATATGGATCGACGTTCAGCTGGGAAATGAAGAAGAAAGATGGAGACAAGCAGATGTCTTTGTTGTGAAGGGATGAAGATGATGGTCATTTGTGCTAACAAGGGTTTGAGAAAATCAAGAACAAAGAAGAGAAGAGGAATAGCGATTGTTCTTTGTTGATTTGAGTGATCGATGGAGGTTACATTCTGCTGTCAATATGAGCTGGGATTGAGATGAAATTGGTGAAAGAGTCATACATGGAATGGCAGGGTCAGATGTGTGGCTCAGGCGAGATTCAGGTGGAAAGCAGCTGTTAAAAGACATGGCTTTTGTTGAATGATTGTGTGAATCTGTGGCTCGAATTAGTGTGGTGGTTGTAGTTCAAGATTGCAGGTTGGTTTGGGTTTAAAACAATGAACATCTAGTGGAGTTTTAAGACTAGTTTGAACCATGGAAGAACGATAATGGCAGTGGTGGCTAGGGTGTTGCGGTGATGAACTCAAGAAGAGCTAGGATTGATACAATTGCAGTTGTGGCGGTGAGGTTGAACTTCGAGTCATGTGGGAATGGTGTTGCTGCAATGAATGAGCTGCAGAGTGATGCCGCAGGATTGGTTTATGAAGGCTGCGGTGAGTGCGGGGCCCTGGTAGGTGATGAAGCGGAGCAGCAATGAAGAAATGGAGATTGCGGAGGTGTTGAATCCATGGTGCGAGGGGTTGAAGCGAAGCTGCAGGTTTAATTTGTCTTGGTATTGAAGATATGTATGAATAGAGGTTGCGAGGTGGTTATGTATGCCAGGAGTGAAGAAACATGAGTATGAGATGAGGAAGGCTGGTCTGTAATGTCTGCAGAGTGAAAGTGAAGCTTAAGGCGAGACTGAGGCGAGGCGGTGAGCGAGTCTTTAGTGCTTTGTTATGAGCTTAATTTCTGAGTTTACAGTGGCTTGGTTCTGTTGGTACTTTGGAAATCGAGAGTCGCCAAGGAATGGATGTGCGAGCAATGAATCGGCACTTTTGGTTGCCCAGTTTGTGATCGAGTGTCTTTGAAATCTTTGTGAAGAAATATTGCGGGTAATAGCCCTCATGTTTGTGAATAAGTGTTGCGGGAGCCGAAATGGTGTTGGAAGACTTGCGAGTGATGGCCATCTTGGCCGTGGATCGAGCTACTGAAACACGAAAGTGCCTGACCTTCTTGGTCGGGATTGGAAGTGGTAAAGCACCATCTTAGTGCAACAGAGACTATGGCTGTGCAACGACCGACAACTAAGCCCGATCGAGGGCTAGTTAGACTTTCACTCAGCCTATGACTCGAGATGGATCATCGACTCACACGACTCGTAACCGACTCGGATTTGACTCCGGTCCCGACCCGTTGACCAGTGGCCAAGGCAGACTTCGCCTTGGTCACTCCGAGATGCTTTTAAGTGACTTTTCGGTCGGATTAGGCCATAATCCCGATTTCCGGCGGCGTTTTTGGACAAAATTTCTACACGGGTTTCTCTCTCTCGGGGTGGGTGAATTTCAACTAATGGACTTGAAGACAAAACCTAATTTTGGAAGGAGTATCCTTTATGGAAATTGAGGAATATATAAAAGAGAGGACTTCTATCTTTTAGAGGATTATCTCATCTCTACTTTGTTCTAGGGTTTAGAACCATGAAGTCTTTTCTCTTTCTTCTTGTGATGAACTCCTTGAATATGACTACCTAAGTTTATTATTGGTTATGGAATAGTTGGATTTCACAAAGCATGATTCTTTGATTCAATATATTAGTTTTGTCTCATATTTATCGTTTGCAATTTTCTGAAAATATTGTTTTATGATTGATTGATTGTTTTGTCAAGTTGCAAATTGGTAGAACTTCTAATCACATCTATTGCTAGTTTAGGGTTTATTATACGCAAAAGTGATATTCCTTGGATACAAGTAGCATAATATGATTATAGTTTGTAGTGATATATTCTTTTGATCATATGTGAATCGTAACCTTTGTTAAATTGAATTAGTGCGCTTTCCACGTTCAATTGCTTTGATTGGCATGATTTCATAGAACTTAATGCATCTAGGGAATTAAACTTGATTAGTGATTTTACACATTAGGTTGTTCCTTTAGATAGAATTCATATTCGCATCTTTTAATGTGTTTGTTGATGACAAGAGGAGATTAGCGGGATATTCTTGCGATCAAGGTATTCTAGGGTCTTTGATAAAAGTTGAGATTAAATATCAATTCTAGTTATTGTGAAAAGCATGTTAGTGAATGAAACGAAATCCTTAACCAATATCTCTTCTATCTTATTTGTTTACTTTTGTTTATTTGCTTTTAGTTTATTTTACTCTCATAAAAATCGAAAACACTTAGGTAATTTATATAGGAAACCACAACAATTTGACAACCTAGACCTCTCTGTGGGATCGATCCTTTCTTGCCCTTGCTATATTTATATTTTGAGTAGTAAGAAAGTGTAAATTATTTTTGACGCTTACGACCGCGATCAAATTTTGGCGCCGTTCTTGAGGGAGGCAGCGGTTGTTAATTGTTTTTGGTTTCTTATTTTTGTATTTAGTTTTTGTTTTACTTTTTCTTATTTTCTGGGTTTTAACCTTGGTTTGAGAATTTTATTTCAGGTGCTTATTTCTATGGAAGGAGCATATTACGTGGATGGATACGGATTTCAACCTCAACAATACGACAACTACCAATTCCATGGGTATAATCAAAACCAATTCATTGGTTATGATCAATATTCCATGGAACCTTGTGGTTTTCCTCAACAACCTTATGGTGGGTATGTGTGTGAACAACAACAAGGATGGGAGGATTCTTATGCTCTTGAACAAAAAGTCTCTAATTTTATAGACCAAGTTTCCAACTTTTTACAAGAGGAATTTAAAAAAGCTAAAGAGACTACAAACGAGCAACTCCAAGAACTTCGTGAAGGTATGGCTAGCTTGCGAAGAGGCATTGATCAATATAAGGAAGATATGGATAGTTCTAATGTGCATATGGTTTGTGATGAATATTTGATTGATGCTAATGTTGAAAAAGGCCATTCCTTGGGCACTTTCGTGGATAATTGTGTAGTTAACTCAACTCTTGATCTTAATAATGATTATTCACCTATTCAAAAGGATGAGTTAGAGATTAGCAACACTAAATTCAGCGAGGAACAATCTTATGTTGACTATGATAGTGACGGTGATTATGATACATTGCTTGAAACAACTCATGGTGACATCTCCGAGGAGTCTTTTTGGGATCAAGATGAAGATGAAGAGGAATATGTCGACACTTGTGTAGATTACTCAAGCATTGATCTTAATAATGATCAAGAGCCTATTCAAAGGTGGAGCTTGAGGATGATGCATTTTCGAGTGTTCTAAAAAGTTTCTTATGATAAAATTTGGATCCGCAAAAGAGTATGTGCCTTACAACAAAAAGGAGTGTGTTGAGAATGAGACCGTTATGACCACTATTTTGGAAGACCCAATTGAGCTTGCATATGATTGTAATGATGATGTTTATGTCGAGACTTTGGTTAAGGCGAGAACGGACGAAGAATGGTTGCAAGGTTTGATAGAGGACCATGATATACAAGAGGTGAATAATTCACTTGAGTTTTTCAAGGATGAAGAGGATTCCGTAATGCAAGAGATTGTGAAAGGTTTATCTAACCCTTTGCCTATTGTTTCTTCTCCTTTACCTCTTATTGGTTTGAATGTATGTGCTTCGAGAATATTGTTGACTGAATTTGTTTCTCGTTTTCCGCCATTAGAGATACTTGATTCTCATACTATGCAGGTTATGGAACAAGAAACCGTGGAAGTACCTGACTTCTATATTCTTTATACACTTCCATGTGTGGACAAGAATAAGTGTGGGGGAAGCTTTTATCGGTTCATAGCTTCACTTTTGCTTTATATTACTAATATTTGTGTGAAGCTAGTGTTTCCAAAACAGGTTCTATGGACGGATCCCCAACTTTTCAGGTTATTGGTATATGGGGAATGAATCTTGCAAGGATATAGTCGGGCCGACGACTATAAAACAAGCGCTAAGTGGGAGGCAACCCACCGGTTTTGTATCTCTTATCCTTTTGCATTTTATTTTTGTTTCGTTTATTTATTTTTTTACTGTTTTCATATCATATTTGCATCCCCATGTTTAATTTCATTGAGTCCGGAATCTATCTTAGAAGAGAATTATGACGAATACCTTTTTTGTCAGAAAATTTCAGACTGCGCGTAGTTCAGTCCAGAGACCATAACTGTCAGACCGTTTATCAAAACACTGTGAAATTTTGACACTGTGTAGAAAACACGTAGATGAACAACTTTTGTGAAATGGAGTTTTTCCAAATTCCTTACCAATTTGTACAGTTTTTGCGTTTTATCTGCTGTTACGTCAGAATTCAGAACTTTCGGTTTTACACATTGAGGACAATGTGAAGTTTAAGTGTGGGGGAGCATTTATATGTTTGTATAGTTTATTTATGCCTTTTAAAACAAAAAAAAATCAGAAAAATAGAAAAAAAAAACCAAGAAAAAATTGTGTTTTTTTCGAACTCCGAAATCTAGAAACTTGTGCCTTTAGGATGACACCATTAGTGGATGGAACCATTTTGAATGCAGGAGTTGAGGAACCAATTAACTAAAAGGGAAGAATATAGCTCAGAAATCACAAATTAACATGATAGTTGTTACCATATCTCGGAATATCACCATATCGCATTCTATTTTTATTTTTCCATATTTATCTATTGTTCTCTAAGTGTTTTGGTGGGTCACTAAAAATCGACGTGTTATTACTGCTAGGATGAAATAGAGTGATTGAGTTACTAGAAAAAAAAAAAAAATGATGAAAAAAATATATATGAAAAAGAAAAAAAAAAGAAAAAAAAAAAGGACCGATCAATTAGACCAAAACGGAATAAAAAGACACTTGGGAATAGCAGTATGTGTGAAACGTAGTCCCTGTCTCCGTCGCCTAAACAAGCGTGGAATGCAGGATCCAAGGCAACTATCATGTACTTGCGACAAGAAGCATGCGCTTGGATCCAAAAGATCTAATCATGCCGTCTAAAAAAAAAAAAAAAAAAAAAAAAAAAAGCGAAATTGGATCCGATTTGATCCAATCATATAAAAAAAAAAATTTATTATTGTGTTGAATAAAGTCACTTTTGGTTCCCTTGTATATGCCAATTGATTTGATGTAGCATTCGGCACTAAGTAGCTCAATCCAATATGATTAGGTTCATCTTAGCGGTGACCTTGACAGATATGGGAAACATCGAACACTTGTGAATATTCGCCAACATCTACATCTATATCCATCTTCTTAATCTTTTCATTGTGATTGTGGTTTGTTAGTTTCCGAGTATTGTGGCTTGTTCGACTATCTAATTAGAGTTTATTTACTAATATATGAATTGAATTTGCAAGGTACCTCCTCCTATAGTCATTTTGGAGTCGTTCATTGATTTGTCACGAATAGACGGAGTTTGAAATATAGGTTTTGTGGGTATATCTCTAGTAAACCCTCACGAGACTATAACTCGTCCACTAGGGACACCTAGGGGTTTAAAGGCTTGTTATTTATGCTAAAAGTGACCGTAGCCTCGACGACACGGAGTTGTTGTATTTTATTGTTTTGTTTGATTTGCTCGAGGACTAGCAAAGTCTAAGTGTGGGGAATTTGATAGGTGTAGAATACACCGTATTTACTATCTAGAGTTTATGCTTTCTTTGCTATTTTTCGTGTGAATTATGTATCTTATGTTCGCTTTTGAGTTTTATAGGTGTTTTGGAGTCATTTGAGTAAAAGGGAGTGGAACTCACTCAAATTCAAGATTTCTTCTCATCACCCTGGAGACGACGAAAAGATGAAGCTAATGGCGAAAGAATGGAGTCATTCTGAGTTCGTATGGAGAATTCACGAGCAAAACGAGAATTTGAAGGCTAAAAGAGCAAAATGGTCGGACAAGTGCTATTGGTAACCCCAAATGTACGTTAAGGGGCAGTCATTCTGTTAAGGGGTGAACTGTTCCAAAGGGACTACTAATGACAGACAACAAATGTTAAGGGGCTGCCACCGGGTAGCCCTTATCAAGGTGATTTGGACACTTTGGGTATAACCTTACTCCCATAACCCCTTATCCATTTCATTCGAGTGGTTATATCCACACTCTCTTCCTACACCCCAACCCTAAAATCGATAGTTTATGTCTCTCTTTCATTTGCATCTGAAATTGAGAAGAAACTGAGATCGAGAGACTAAAATTCAGAGAAATTGAGAGATGAATTAGTAGGGAGATCGAGAGATTACAGAGAGCAATGAGTTTTACTGATTCCTGGAAGCGAAATTAGGGTCTGATAGTCGAAGAATTGAAGAATATAACTCAACAGGTTGAGAAGATGTGATGATGTGTTGTTCAGAAAAATCAGTTGAGGAATTCGGTGTTGTGTTGCTCGGGAATTAGGGTTTGATTAAGTCCGAAACTCGAGAGAGAGAAGTGGTCATGGATTTTCATGGAGATGTTGAGAAGTTGATTAAATGGGTGGAGAACTTGATGATGAATTACGAGTGGGTCTAGGTCAAATTAGTTGTTGATTGATGATAAAGATGAAGTGGAAATCCGGGGTTTTGGTTGAATTTGGATTTGATTCGAGTTCAGAGAAGAAATTGAAGTTGAAATGGATTATTCTGAGAACTGATGCCATGAATTTGTGAAGATTTTCAAGAAATATGGATCGACGTTCAGTTGGGAAATGAAGAAGAAAGATGGAGACAGAGATGTGCTGTTGTGAAGGGATGAAGATGATGGTCGCTGTGCTAACAAGGGTTTGAGAAAATCAAGAACAAAGAAGAGAAGAGGAATAGCGATTATTCTTTGTTGATTTGAGTGATCGATGGAGGTTACATTGCTTCTTTGTCAATATGAGTGGGATTGAGATGAAATTGGTGAAAGAGTCATACATGGAATGGCGGGGTCGGATGTGTGGCTCGGGTGAGATTCAGGTGGAAAGTTTGTTAAAAGACATGGCTTTTGTTGAATGATTGTGTGAATCGTGGCTCGAATTAGTGTGGTGGTTGTAGTTCAAGATTGAGGTTGGTTTGGGTTTAAAACAATGAACATCTAGTGGAGTTTTAAGACTAGTTTGAACCATGGAAGAACGATAATGGCAAAGTGGTGGCTAGGGTGTTGCGGTGATGAACTCAAGAAGAGCTAGGATTGATACAATTGCAGTGGCGGTGAGGTTGAACTCAGTCATGTGGGAATGGTGTTGCTGCATGATGAATGAGCTGCAGAGTGATGCCGCGAGGATTGGTTTATGAAGCTGCGGTGAGTGCAGAGGCCCTGGTAGGTGATGAACGGAACAGGCAATGAAGAAATGGAGATTGCGGAGGTGTTGAATCTCGTGAATTGCGGGGTTGAACCGAGCTGCAGGTTTAGCTGAAATCTTGGTATTGAAGATATGTATGAATAGAGGTTGCAGGTGGTTATGTATGCCAGGAGTGAAGAAACATGAGTATGAGATGAGGAAGGCTGGTGCATGTGCGGCGAGTGAAAGAAGCTTAAGGCGGTACATAGGCGAGGCGGTGAGCAGTGCTAGTCTTTGTTATGAGCTTCAGTTGCGGTTTCGGTGGCTTGTTCTGTTGGTACTGGAAATCGAGAGTCGCCAAGGAATGGATGTGCGAGCAATGAAGCGGCATTTTGGTTGCAGTATGTGATCGAGTGTCTTTGAAATGCTGAAGAAATCTTGCGGGGTAATAGCCCTCATGGTGTGAATAAGTGTTGCGGGGGAGTGAAATGGTGTTGGAAGACTTGCGAGTGATGGCCATCTTGGCCGTGATCGAGCTACGTAAACACAGAAAGTGCACGGCCTTCTTGGCTGGGATTGGAAGTGGTAAAGCACCATCTTAGTGCAACGAGAGACTATGGCACATGCAACAACGACAACTAAGCCCGGTCAGGCTAGTTAGACTTTCACTCGGCCTATGACTCGAGATGGATCAGCGACTCACCCCGACTCGGGGCGACTCGGATTTGACTCGGTCTGACCCGTTGACCGGTGGCCAGAGCGGACTTCGCCGGTCACACGAGATGCTTTAGGTGACTTTTCCGGCCGGATTCGAGCCATAATCCCAGTTTTCGGCGAGCGTTTTTGGACAAAATTTCTACACGGGTTTTCTCTCTCGTGGGGGGTGAATTTCCAACTAATGGACTTGAAGACAAAACCTAATTTTGGAAGGAGTATCCTTTATGGAAATTGAGGAATATATCAAAAAAGAGAGGACTTCTATCTTTTAGAGGAATATCTCATCTCTACTTTGTTCTAGGGTTTAGAACCATGAAGTCTTTTCTCTTTCTTCTTGTGATGAACTCCTTGAATATGAGTACCTAAGTTTATTATTGGTTATGGAATAGTTGGATTTCACAAAGCATGATTCTTTGATTCAATATATTAGTTTTGTCTCATATTTATCGTTTGCAATTCTCTGAAAATATTGTTTTATGATTGATTGATTGTTTTGTCAAGTTGCAAATTGGTAGAACTTCTAATCACATCTATTGCTAGTTTAGGGTTTATTATACGCAAAAGTGATATTCCTTGGATACAAGTAGCATAATATGATTATAGTTTGTAGTGATATATTCTTATGATCATATGTGAATCGTAACCTTTGTTAAATTGAATTAGTGCGCTTTCCACGTTCAATTGCTTTGATTGGCATGATTTCATAGAACTTAATGCATCTAGGGAATTAAACTTGATTAGTGATTTTACACATTAGGTTGTTCCTTTAGATAGAATTCATATTCGCATCTTTTAATGTGTTTGTTGATGACAAGAGGAGATTAGCGGGATATTCTTGCGATCAAGGTATTCTAGGGTCTTTGATAAAAGTTGAGATTAAATATCAATTCTAGTTATTGTGAAAAGCATGTTAGTGAATGAAAACGAAATCCTTAACCAATATCTCTTCTATCTTATTTGTTTACTTTTGTTTATTTGCTTTTAGTTTATTTTACTCTCATAAAAATCAGAAAACACCCGGTAATTTATATAGGAAACCACAACAATTTGACAACCTAGACCTCTGTCAGGATCGATCCTTTCTTGCCCTTGCTATATTTATATTTTGAGTAGTAAGAAAGTGTAAATTATTTTTGACGCTTACGACCGCGATCAAATTTTAGGCGATTCTTGTCGGGAGGCAGCGGTTGTTAATTGTTTTTGGTTTCTTATTTTTGTATTTAGTTTTGTTTTATTTTTTTTCTTATTTTTCTCGGGGTTTTAACCTTGGTTTGAGAATTTTATTTGGTGCTTATTTCGATGGAAGGAGCATATTACGTGGATGGATACGGATTTCAACCTCAACAATATGACAACTACCAATTCCATGGGTATAATCAAAACCAATTCATTGGTTATGATCAATATTCCATGGAACCTTGTGGTTTTCCTCAACAACCTTATGGTGGGTATGTGTGTGAACAACAACAAGGATGGGAGGATTCTTATGCTCTTGAACAAAAAGTCTCTAATTTTATAGACCAAGTTTCCAACTTTTTACAAGAGGAATTTAAAAAAGCTAAAGAGACTACAAACGAGCAACTCCAAGAACTTCGTGAAGGTATGGCTAGCTTGCGAAGAGGCATTGATCAATATAAGGAAGATATGGATAGTTCTAATGTGCATATGGTTTGTGATGAATATTTGATTGATGCTAATGTTGAAAAGGCCATTCCTTGGGCACTTTCGTGGATAATTGTGTAGTTAACTCAACTCTTGATCTTAATAATGATTATTCACCTATTCAAAAGGATGAGTTAGAGATTAGCAACACTAAATTCAGCGAGGAACAATCTTATGTTGACTATGATAGTGACGGTGATTATGATACATTGCTTGAAACAACTCATGGTGACATCTCCGAGGAGTCTTTTTGGGATCAAGATGAAGATGAAGAGGAATATGTCGACACTTGTGTAGATTACTCAAGCATTGATCTTAATAATGATCAAGAGCCTATTCAAAGGGTGGAGCTTGAGGATGATGCATTTTCGAGTGTTCTAAAAAAGTTTCTTATGATAAAATTTGGATCCGCAAAAGAGTATGTGCCTTACAACAAAAAGGAGTGTGTTGAGAATGAGACCGTTATGACCACTATTTTGGAAGACCCAATTGAGCTTGCATATGATTGTAATGATGATGTTTATGTCGAGACTTTGGTTAAGGCAGAAACGGACGAAGAATGGTTGCAAGGTTTGATAGAGGACCATGATATACAAGAGGTGAATAATTCACTTGAGTTTTTCAAGGATGAAGAGGATTCCGTAATGCAAGAGATTGTGAAAGGTTTATCTAACCCTTTGCCTATTGTTTCTTCTCCTTTACCTCTTATTGGTTTGAATGTATGTGCTTCGAGAATATTGTTGACTGAATTTGTTTCTCGTTTTCCGCCATTAGAGATACTTGATTCTCATACTATGCAGGTTATGGAACAAGAAACCGTGGAAGTACCGACTTCTATATTCTTTATACACTTCCATGTGTGGACAAGAATAAGTGTGGGGGAAGCTTTTATCGGTTCATAGCTTCACTTTTGCTTTATATTACTAATATTTGTGTGAAGCTAGTGTTTCCAAAACAGGTTCTATGGACGGATCCCCAACTTTTCAGGTTATTGGTATATGGGGAATGAATCTTGCAAGGATATAGTCGGGCCGACGACTATAAAACAAGCGCTAAGTGGGAGGCAACCCACCGGTTTTGTATCTCTTATCCTTTTGCATTTTATTTTTGTTTCGTTTATTTATTTTTTTACTGTTTTCATATCATATTTGCATCCCCATGTTTAATTTCATTGAGTCCGGAATCTATCTTAGAAGAGAATTATGACGAATACCTTTTTGTCAGAAAATTTCAGACTGCGCGTAGTTCAGTCCAGAGACCATAACTGTCAGACCGTTTATCAAAACACTGTGAAATTTTGACACTGTGTAGAAAACACGTAGATGAACAACTTTTGTGAAATGGAGGTTTTCCAAATTCCTTACCAATTTGTACAGTTTTTGCGTTTTATCTGCTGTTACGTCAGAATTCAGAACTTTCGGTTTTGCACATTGAGGACAATGTGAAGTTTAAGTGTGGGGGAGCATTTATATGTTTGTATAGTTTATTTATGCCTTTTAAAACAAAAAAAAATCAGAAAAATAGAAGAAAAAAAACCAAGAAAAAATTGTGTTTTTTTTTGAACTCGAAAATCTAGAAACTTGTGCCTTTAGGATGACACCATTAGTGGATGGAACCATTTTGAATGCAGGAGTTGAGGAACCAATTAACTAAAAGGGAAGAATATACCTCGAAATCACAAATTAACATGATAGTTGTTACCATATCTCGGAATATCACCATATCGCATTCTATTTTTATTTTTCCATATTTATCTATTGTTCTCTAAGTGTTTTGGTGGGTCACTAAAAATCGACGTGTTATTACTGCTAGGATGAAATAGAGTGATTGAGTTACTAGAAAAAGAAAAAAAATGATGAAAAAAATATATATGAAAAAGAAAAAAATATAAGAAAAAAAAAAAAAAAAAAAAAGGACCGATCAATTAGACCAAAACGGAATAAAAAGACACTTGGGAATAGCGGTATGTGTGAAACGTAGTCCCCTGTCTCCGTCGCCTAAACAAGCGTGGAATGCGGGATCCAAGGCAACTATCATGTACTTGCGACAAGAAGCATGCGCTTGGATCCAAAAGATCTAATCATGCCGTCTAAAAAAAAAAAAAAAAAAAAAAAAAGAAATTGGATCGGTTTGATCCAATCATATATAAAAAAAAAAAAATTTATTATTGTGTTGAATAAAGTCACTTTTGGTTCCCTTGTATATGCCAATTGATTTGATGTAGCATTCAGCACTAAGTAGCTCAATCCAATATGATTAGGTTCATCTTAGCAGTGACCTTCAGACAGATATGGGAAACATCGAACACTTGTGAATATTCGCCAACATCTACATCTATATCCATCTTCTTAATCTTTTCATTGTGATTGTGGTTTGTTAGTTTCCGAGTATTGTGGCTTGTTCGACTATCTAATTAGAGTTTATTTACTAATATATGAATTGAATTTGCAAGGTACCTCCTCCTATAGTCATTTTGGAGTCGTTCATTGATTTGTCACGAATAGACGGAGTTTGAAATATAGGTTTTGTGGGTATATCTCTAGTAAACCCTCACGAGACTATAACTCGTCCACTAGGGACACCTAGGGGTTTAAAGGCTTGTTATTTATGCTAAAAGTGACCGTAGCCTCGACGACACGGAGTTGTTGTATTTTATTGTTTTGTTTGATTTGCTCGAGGACTAGCAAAGTCTAAGTGTGGGGGAATTTGATAGGTGTAGAATACACTGTATTTACTATCTAGAGTTTATGCTTTCTTTGCTATTTTTCGTGTGAATTATGTATCTTATGTTCGCTTTTGAGTTTTATAGGTGTTTTGGAGTCATTTGAGTAAAAGGGAGTGGAACTCACTCAAATTCAAGATTTCTTCTCATCACCCTGGAGACGGCGAAAAGATGAAGCTAATGGCGAAAGAATGGAGTCATTCGAGTTCGTATGGAGAAGTTACGAGCAAAACGAGAATTTGAAGGCTAAAAAAAGAGCAAAATGGTCGGACAAGTGCTATTGGTAACCCCACCGTACGTTAAGGGGCAGTCATTACGTTAAGGGGTGAACTGTTCCAAAGGGACTACTAATGACGACCAGCAAATGTTAAGGGGCTGCCAGTGGGTAGCCCTTATCAAGGTGATTTGGACACCGGGTATAACCTTACTCCCATAACCCCTTATCCATTTCATTCGAGTGGTTATATCCACACTCTCTTCCTACACCCCAACCCTAAAATCGATAGTTTATGTCTCTCTTTCATTTGCATCTGAAATTGAGAAGAAACTGAGATCGAGAGACTAAAATTCAGAGAAATTGAGAGATGAATTAGTAGGGAGATCGAGAGATTACAGAGAGCAATGAGTTTTACTGATTCCTGGAAGCGAAATTAGGGTCTGATAGTCGAAGAATTGAAGAATATAGCTCAACAGGTTGAGAAGATGTGATGATGTGTTGTTCAGATAAATCAGTTGAGGAATTCGGTATTGTGTTGCTCGGGAATTAGGGTTTGATTAAGAAGTCCGAAACTTCGAGAGAGAGAAGTGGTCTGGATTTTCATGGAGATGTTGAGAAGTTGATTAAATGGGTCGGAGAACTTGATGATGAATTACGAGTGGGTCTAGGTCAAATTAGTTGTTGATTGATGATAAAGATGAAGTGGAAATCCGGGGTTTTGGTTGAATTTGGATTTGATTCGAGTTCAGAGAAGAAATTGAAGTTGGAAATGGATTATTCTGAGAACTGATGCCATGAATTTGTGAAGATTTTCAAGAAATATGGATCGACGTTCAGCTGGGAAATGAAGAAGAAAGATGGAGACAGAGATGTGCTGTTGTGAAGGGATGAAGATGATGGTCGCTGTGCTAACAAGGGTTTGAGAAAATCAAGAACAAAGAAGAGAAGAGGAATAGCGATTGTTGCTGTTGATTTGAGTGATCGATGGAGGTTCTGTTGCTGCTGTCAATATGAGCTGGGATTGAGATGAAATTGGTGAAAGAGTCATACATGGAATGGCAGGGTCAGATGTGTGGCTCAGGCGAGATTCAGGTGGAAAGCAGCTGTTAAAAGACATGGCTTTTGTTGAATGATTGTGTGAATCTGTGGCTCGAATTAGTGTGGTGGTTGTAGTTCAAGATTGCAGGTTGGTTTGGGTTTAAAACAATGAACATCTAGTGGAGTTTTAAGACTAGTTTGAACCATGGAAGAACGATAATGGCGCTGGTGGCTAGGGTGTTGCGGTGATGAACTCAAGAAGAGCTAGGATTGATACAATTGCGGTGGCGGTGAGGTTGAACTCGATCATGTGGGAATGGTGTTGCTGCGATGAATGAGCTGCAGAGTGATGCCGCAGGATTGGTTTTTGAAGCTGCAGTGAGTGCGGGGCCCCGGTAGGTGATGAACGGAACAGGCAATGAAGAAATGGAGATTGCGGAGGTGTTGAACTGTGAATTGCGAGGTTGAACCGAAGCTGCAGTTTAGCTGGTAATCTTGGTATTGAAGATATGTATGAATAGAGGTTGCGGTGGTTATGTATGCCAGAGTCAAGAAACATGAGTATGAGATGAGGAAGGCTGGTCTCAGTAATGCTGCAGAGTGAAGTCGAAGCTTAAGGCGGTACATAGGCGAGGCGGTGAGCAGTGCTAGTCTTTTATTATGAGCTTCACTGCAGCTTTACAGTGGCTTGGTTCTGTTGGTACCGGAAATCGAGAGTCGCCAAGGAATGGATGTGCGAGGCAATGAATCGCACTTTTGGTTGCCGAGCTGTGTCGAGTGTCTTTGAAATGCTCACGAAGAAATCTTGCGGGGTAATAGCCCTCATGGCCGTGAATAAGTGTTGCGGGGAGCCGAAATGGTGTTGGAAGACTTGCAGAGTGATGGCCATCTTGGCCGTGATCGATTCTACAGAAACACAGAAAGTGCATGACCTTCTTTGGGATTGGAAGTGGTAAAGCACCATCTTAGTGCAACGAGACTATGGCACGTGCAACGACGACAACTAAGCCCGATCGGCTAGTTAGACTTTCACTCGGCCTATGACTCGGATGGATCATCGACTCACCCCGACTCGTAACCCGACTCGGATTTGACTCGGTCCCGACCCGTTGACCTGGACCGGTTTGACTTCGCCGTCACCCGAGATGCTTTTCCGGTGACTTTTCCGGTCGGATTCAGCCATAATCCCGTTTTCCGTCGAGCGTTTTTGGGACGAAATTTCTACACAGGTTTCTCTCTCGTGGGGGGTGAATTTCCAACTAATGGACTTGAAGACAAAACCTAATTTTGGAAGGAGTATCCTTTATGGAAATTGAGGAATATATAAAAGAGAGGACTTCTATCTTTTAGAGGATTATCTCATCTCTACTTTGTTCTAGGGTTTAGAACCATGAAGTCTTTTCTCTTTCTTCTTGTGATGACCTCCTTGAATATGAGTACCTAAGTTTATTATTGGTTATGGAATAGTTGGATTTCACAAAGCATGATTCTTTGATTCAATATATTAGTTTTGTCTCATATTTATCGTTTGCAATTCTCGAAAATATTGTTTTATGATTGATTGATTGTTTTGTCAAGTTGCAAATTGGTAGAACTTCTAATCACATCTATTGCTAGTTTAGGGTTTATTATACGCAAAAGTGATATTCCTTGGATACAAGTAGCATAATATGATTATAGTTTGTAGTGATATATTCTTATGATCATATGTGAATCGTAACCTTTGTTAAATTGAATTAGTGCGCTTTCCACGTTCAATTGCTTTGATTGGCCTGATTTCATAGAACTTAATGCATCTAGGGAATTAAACTTGATTAGTGCTTTTACACGTTAGGTTGTTCCTTTAGATAGAATTCATATTCGCATCTTTTAATGTGTTTGTTGATGACAAGAGGAGATTAGCGGGATATTCTTGCGATCAAGGTATTCTAGGGTCTTTGATAAAAGTTGAGATTAAATATCAATTCTAGTTATTGTGAAAAGCATGTTAGTGAATGAAAACGAAATCCTTAACCAATATCTCTTCTATCTTATTTGTTTACTTTTGTTTATTTGCTTTTAGTTTATTTTACTCTCATAAAAATCAGAAAACACCCGGTAATTTATATAGGAAACCACAACAATTTGACAACCTAGACCTCTCTGTGGGATCGATCCTTTCTTGCCCTTGCTATATTTATATTTTGAGTAGTAAGAAAGTGTAAATTATTTTTGACGCTTACGACCGCGATCAGAAACCAAGGAAATCAAGAAGACATGGTGGATCGAGGAGTTTTTTCAAAACTTTATTTTTGTTATCCATTATATTCAATAGTTTTGTCACTAAAATTGACAAAGGGGGAGATTGTTAGAGAATTGCTCGGTCGAACTCACAAGTGTTTCTATATCAAGCTTGTTTCCAAATTTAGTTGTCAAAACTATATCTTGATTTCTAGTCTACAATTAGTTAAGTCTCGGTCTAGAATAGTGGAGTTGAGAAACGATCCAGTCACCATTTGCGTTTCCATTTGAAGGCGAAGATTAACTGAAGCTTTTGGAGAACTTCTTCAACAAAAGGTAAGTGAAGACCGAACCACCTATTTCTCAAGTTGTATTAACTTTTCTATCTTGAGACGATTGTCACATAACTAATTAGACTATCTTGTATAGACAAAAATTTCGAGTCGGGAAATAATTATTTAGTTTATGAATTTCTCGAAATATAATGACTAAGCTTAATGAACATTTGTTCATGCTTGATCAAATTTGGTGGAAAACAATTTATTGTTGGGAACCAAACCATGATTCAAGTATATCATTCAAAAATATCCTGAAACAATGATATGTGTCATTGATGTTATTCAGGAATGTTTCGAATCAATTTAGAGAAATATAAAACTTCTATATTCGGAATACAAGACAATGTTATCAGTCTTACAAACTAAGAAAACTGTTATATGTCTGAAGCGTATTACATGTATTCGTACACGTAGCGGATTAGCTATATGTCGACTTTTCATATTCGTGTGATATGCATACGCATATGTACATCATGGGAAAATCTTTTGTTTTATGATCCGGATAGGTATGTATATTCGTATACAAACCATTGTGGAACTATGGTAAGGGAACCAGATTAAAATAATCAAATCGGTATGCGAGCCAAAACAGTTCTATGTTCTAGAACCAGTTTAGTACCCAAATCGGTACGCAAACTGAATGTTCTGTGAATTCCGAAACCGGCAAAGGTCCAAAGTTTGCAAACCGGTACGTGAACTAAAAATTTCTGTAGACTCCGAAATTTGAGTTAGCTCAAAGTTTGCAAACCGGTATGTGAACTGAAAAGTTCTGTAAGAGTCCGGAACTCGGTAATTGCATAAGTGTGCAAACTGGTTTATGAACTAAGTAGTTATGTTGACTCTGGAACTCGGTTATTGCATATGAGTTTACAAACCGGTCCACGTACTGTGACTCAGCCGATTCACGAACAACTCCAGTACTTGTACTTTGTACATTTACAAACTATGTCGATTATGATTCAATTAAGATTAAATTATTTCCTTGAAGTAATTTGTGTTTGATCAATTCTATAATTAACACTAGACTCATTTGATCATATAATTATGACACAATATTAATGTCTTATGAGCATGAAAATGAGTGTTAAGCTTTTAAGTTCAAATCGCCTAGTTTCGGTTAACCATGTTGAATATAGTCTTTATACACGGTTCGGTTAAGATTTACCTAACCATAGAGTATATCTTGTATATGTGAATAATATTCAAAGCTTTCATTTAAGGTGAAAATTGATTGCTTGGTTTTAAAGCTATCTTAGCTTAAACCTAAAGCAACCTAGGCTTTGAAGTCTATATAAGGGGAACTTTTGGCAACTGGGATCTTTGAATCATGACATTACTTTTTGGTGTGTCCTAGTTGTATCTATAGTCGTCCTCTCCAAAAACCCTTTTAGAGTTTAACGACTACAACGACTTCATTGGGATTCATGAAGCTAGGTCTAGTTATCTTTTATCTTGATAACTTTAGTATCCTGATCTTGATTGTTTGTAGAGTCGTGCTCCATCAATCAAGATAAATAGTAATCAACAAAGTCTCTTTGCCTCATACTTTGTTAATTCCGCAAGTTTTATACTTTTGAGGTGAGTAATAATCCAGGCTGCTCTTCAAGTTGCATAAGTCCGGGTATTGAGGATAGCCAGACTTTTGTCTAAGTTTCTATCAATTTCCATCTCCTGGATCTATCGTTTAACCTGATGATTCGTATAGATCGTAAATCAGGAAATCAATAATATGCTTAATTTGTGGGAGGAATTTTTGGTTTAAAGTCTTTAATTGAGTTGAAGAAACTTTTAGTTGGTGTGAGACCGTCTAAGGGAATCAATTGCATGTTGAGTCCCGCTGGTATTCAAGAGGCGTAAAGCAGCATGACCGCACTCCGAATCAGTGGGAGACTGATTTTGGGCTCAACTATATTCCAGACTGAAGTTAATTGGTAGTAGGCTAGTGTCTGTAGCGGCTTAATACATTTTGGTGTTCAATCTTGACTAGGTCCCGGGGTTTTTCTGCATTTGCAGTTTCCTTGTTAACAAAATTTCTGGTGTATGTGTTATTTATTTTTCCGCATTATATTGTTTATCTTTATATTTGAAATATCACAGGTTGTGCGTTGATCAATCACAGTAGCTAGGTCCAACCTTGTTAGTTGGATGAGACTTGATTGATCCTTGAACATTGGTCTTTGGTATAATCCAATAACTCTCTTTGTAGTTAGGTTCACGGATTCAATTCTATAAATGTTCTAACAACAACTGAGAGAGATATATAACTCTAGGAACTTTCCTTGATTGAGTTTTTTACTCTCGGAATTGTGTTGAGTTTGTCCATACAGATTGCCTAAGAAAAAGTTGGTGGTGTATTTTGGTACCCAGACGTTTTCACTAAGCATGGCACATCAAAAGACTAATTCCAAGCATGTACCATCAAATTGCATCAACAATTTTTCTTTTATAAAATACTCAATATAGATTCACAAATAGTACTTGGTTATTCTAAGCATACTCCATCAAAGGAATTAACCCAAGCATGAAATATCAGACAATGAGACAACTATATTTGTGATCCAAATAATTACGCACAATGGTTATTGTATCATATAAAACCAGTGAAGCAACAATTCATATTTCGATTAATCAATAAACAATATCAAGAATTAATCTATTCAAATCATAATGGTCTTTTGCTCAATTAATCAATTCAAAGTAGCCTAATACTCCAAGTGGTTTCAACCAAGAAACCCTAGTTACAAAAATCTAGCAAGACATGGTAAAAAGACGAGGGTACCCAAATACACCACAATCTTTTGTTTCGACCTATAAGTCTGATATCAAGTGTGATCGTATATGGATAAATTCGATACAATATAACAATTTGATATTCACTAGACAATAGTTACGGTGCAAGACCGATTGACTATAGGATCAAAGTCAAGTGTTTAGGATGAACATAAAAGTGTATTTACTTTTAATTATAATTGTGGAAAATAAAAGTAAATAACACACAAAAGATTTTGTTAACGAGGAAACCGCAAATGCGTAAAAAGACCTAGTCCAGTTTGAAATACCTAATTAAGCCGATATAGAAAGTACAATGCCAAGTAATCTACCCCTAGTTACTTAGTTCCTTTAGTATCCATACGTCAACGACCTACCGGTCACACACGTGAATCCCAAGACAGAAATTTAATATTAAGCTGCCTTACTGATATAAAGTCTTAAGCACTCAACTTCTTTTGATCGTCTTCCAAACAGTAAAGGAACAAATTTGTTTGGTATCTACTCCAATAATCTTTTAGAAAAAGATTTGTTGAGTTATGACAAAGGCTCTTCCGTTTAAACAAGTAAAGTATTTGTCGGGTAAGATCAATCCAAATTAATAACTTAGATTCGAATTTACAGTTATCATATTCGGATATTGAAGAATACCACCAATTGATAGTTGCCGATCTAAATGACTTTATGATCACATCTATCAAAAGAAAACCGGATCTAAGTTGGATCCCAACCGATCAAGATGTGTGCACAATCACGAGATATGAAAACTAATAAGAAAAATCTTATTGTTCTTCAAATATTCAAATTCCTTCTTATGTACCTGCACACCACAAACTTGAATCCACTTATGATCGATAGCACACAAAATGAAGTTTGTTAACAATGGATGATCACAAGTTTTCTTTAAATCTAAAAACTGTTCTAAAGATCCCGTCAATACTTTGATCTAGTTTGAGTGATCCTTATGTCAGAAGAGAAAGATCTCAAGAATAATCAAACTAGGTGCAATCAATCAAATCAATAATCAAAAACTAAAGTAACAGTGCAATATTATCTAGTTTCCCACCAACGGTATTCGTAGAGCTTATTGATCCCACAAAAGTCTTTAAATGAGAAGTCGTAAGAGATTTCGCCTAATTAAGGTACTTTCCTCTCCGGATAGATGACTCAACCGGAAACAACACAAGTGAAGTTTTCCTGGCTCTTAGGATAGTTTGCTAGAAATGTAAAATCAACTATTTATAGACCAAGGTTATTTAGACAACAAGGAAATTCCAAAATCGAAAATATTTTCAAGTTATGCAATAAGTACCTAATTTCGGTTTTACTATTTCCTATTAATATCCAACATGTAATACCGAAATCTCTCATTAGAAAATGTCTAATATTAGTTTAACGCTTAACTAATATAACTTTCCAAGAGATATGTTTTGATTTGCTGGAAAATTAAAAGCATATACTCGAAAACTCTTAATTAAAAGATTTTCAATATTTCAGATTTGGATCACCTTGAGTATCAAGGAATATCTTTGAACAATAAATGATAAGAATTATACTCATGTCCAAATTGTGTCAACATCTGGAAATTTCCTAATTAGCAAACCCTAATTCCAAACTCACACAAAATCGTAAAGTAATATGTGAATACGAAGAATCGGTTTTGCTTTGGGGACATTTTCTACCATGACTCCTAACATAAGTATACTAATATAGGTAGGGTTCGGTTCAAGCATGAATCTCACAACAATATCTAGGATTGGTTCTACCAAGACTCCCAATATAGGTATGGATCAGTTCTACCATGACTCCCAATAATATCTAGGATCGGTTCTACCATGTATTCCAAAATAGGTAAGGATTGGTTCTACCAAGGTTCTCAACATAAGTCAAGATCGGTTCTACCGCATATGTGAATTTCATTTGTTCTCGTATCCATACACGATCATATGAAGTATGAACCGAATTTGTTGTATTGTCTCGACTCTGTCCATAGACAATCACATTTGGTAAAGGACTTATAGGTTGATAAATAAAAGATTGTGGTGTATTTGGGTACCCTCGTCTTTTCAATTTCTACCAACCAACACTCTCATGGAATTTGCATTCCATCCAATAATGTCCTTATTAACTTGTATAACAAGTTTATGCACCTTCACTTGACCATTATCAAAACACAACAAAACATATAAGTTTTCATATTTGCCAGATAACAAAACTAAGAAATTGAACCAATTTTTCTTGAGAATCCCCTAAGGTACTAGCATATTAACCAGCTAGTAATCCAATCCTACAGGTTCATATTATTAATCCTGCAATGTTAGAGTCCAAAGAAAACCACAATCTCTTAGTAACTTCACATTCAATGAATACATGGGTAACTGTTTCAGATTCACTATGGCATAAAGGACAATCACTAGGGATAGAGGGTAAAAACCTAGACAATTTACATCTTACAGATACACAATCATTCACCCATGTATTTCTACGGAAAAATATTTTATTTTCTGTGGTAGATCAAGTTTCCACAGAGACTTCCAAGGAAAATTACTAGTTTCTTTACCATGTATTTCCTGCATAATGCATTTGTAAGCAATCTTTACATTGAACTGACCATTATGAGATGGTTCCCATCTAAGGATATCCCTTCTAGAGAATGAAATTCTGATTTTGCAAATAAGACAGTTTAGGACATCTACATTCCATTCACCTGTTTCCTACACAATTAACTGGTTAACAATTTTCATATCTCTAGAGGCAAAAGAGGCATTCAATATTGTATTTCTATTAGGTACCCACTTGTCTTTCCATATTTCAATAGAAGATACATCACCAACCTCCCAACAGTAATATCTCATAATCAATTATGGACCCCTGCAAATTCTTTTCCGAATCCAAGACACAGATTCATTGTTAACAACATAATTAATAGGATTAGAGTTAGGAAAATATTTGTGACAAAGAATTTGTACCCATAGAGCATATGGTTCATTCAGCATTCTCCAGGCTAATTTAGCTGGAAGAGCAGTGTTAACATGTTTTGTTTTCCTTATGTTAAGACCACCTAATGCAATAGGTTTTGAAACATTGTCCCAGTTCATAAAATAACCCCCTTTAGCAGACCATTTTTTATTCCACCAAAAATTTCTATGTATGGCATCAAGTTTGTCTGTCATCTTTTTTGGCATAAGGAAGACAGAGACAGATGGTGAGAAGACAGTGTTCCTAGTGTGGACTTGATGAAAACTGTTCTCCCTGTTTGGTTAAGATATTTCCCTCCCAAGTATTTAATCTGTTTTCACAAGACTCTCTTAAATGATTAAAAGTCTTCATTTTGTTCCCTTGAAGCAGCAAAGGGACTCCTAAGTATTTATCAGCAAGCCCTAGATTTTTAATCATAAGAATGGATAAAATATAAGACTTAGTTCTGGGATCAGTTTTACGGCTAAAAGCCAATCCAGACTTCTCAAAATTTATGGCTTATCCAGAATACTTACTGTAATTTTCTAACATAGTCTCTAAGTACTCGCCCTAGTAAAAATAAGACAATCATCCGCAAAAAATAGATGACTAACAGAGGTAAACTTGATACCTTGAATGTTATTTTTAAGTTCTGCATCAGTAAGCATCTTAGAGAGTACATCCATGCATATAATAAACAAGTAATGGGAGAAGGGGTCTCCCTGTCTAAGACCCCTTGTAGGATAATAAACCTCACCAGGTGCACCATTTAAAATAATTGAAGTGGAGACACATTCCCCAATTAAATTACACCAATGGTCATGGAAACCAAGATTTTTTAGAATACCAATTAATAACTTCCATTCCATCCTATCAAAAGTCTTAGACATGTCTAACATAATAGCCATTAAACCGGACTTTGTTTTATTTTTCCTCATAGTATCAACAAGTTCATGAGCTATTACAATGTGGTCGGTTATTTGCATAGAGGAAAGAAAATCAACTTGATATGGAGATATGAACTTTTCCATAACAGTCTTAAGTTTACTTTCTAAGAGTTTATATATTATTTTGTAACTCACATTACTTAAGCTTATAGGCCTAAGATCAGCAGGTATTTTAGAATCATTGTTCTTAGGTATTAGGGACAAGGTTATGGTTCATCTGTTAAAGCATGTGACGAGAATGAAAGAAATTCTTGACTATGTCTATAGTGTCAGCACCTATTGTTTCGCACATATGTTGATAAAAACTAGGTGGTTACCCATCAGAGCCAGGACTAGTCCATGGCTGATTATAGACTTGATTTCCTCATCAATGGGAGGATGGATAAGGAATTCATTTTCCTCAGCAGTGATACATGGTTCAAAAACATCAAGAAAACTATTATCTCTGGGTGGATTAGTAGTTCTGCTCATTTTGCTAAAATGCACCCTAAGTTCATTAGCTATCATACTTTTTCAGTTAACCAAGCTCCAATACAACTTTGCAAACAATCAACTTGAGTTCTTCTTTTCCTAAATTTAACTTTACCATGAAAATACTTAGTATTTTTATCATCAAAAGTTAAGACATTCTCCCTAGCTCTTTGCATGTGGTAATCATGTCTCACTCCATACCAATATTTTAATGATTCTTCAAGGATTTTCTTAACACAACTACTAGTATTATCATGCATATTACAGGACACATCTTCAAGATGTTTCCGAATATCATTTATGTGAGTTTGAAAATTACCAAAAGAGCTCATGTTCCACTGCCTAAGAGCTACCTTAACATTGTGCAAACATTTAGTATGTTTATAAGCTTTAGAATCCCATTTCACTAGTTTTGCAGTTATCGACATTTATATTTTTATGGGTATTATCACTGAGCCAACACCTATTAAACCTAAGTGGTCTTCCAGATGAGTTATCTTCTCTAGAAGTGACTAGCAAAATTGGGACATGGTCACTAGCAACATCAACCAGATGATAAACAATAACATTTGGAAAATAATCAAGCTATTCAAAGTTTGCTAAAACCCTATCAAGTCTTTCAAGAATAAGAAACACTCCATTTATGTGGTTACTCCAAGTGAAAGGATTTTCTATAAAGTTCAGTTCAGTAAGTCCTAGGTGGTCTAAGTGATTTTTAACATTATCAAGTTGACTTTGAGGAATTGTTTCCATCAACTTTTACCTCTTGCCTAATTATGAAGTTCAAATCTCTTACAATCACCCAAGGACAACTATACATGATGGCTATCGTCTAGGTAATCCCACTGTCTATCTCATCCTATCATCTATAGCACTATACATATAATTGAGAAGAGGACCACTTATAGAATCCATATTGACTAAGACATAAATGAAATTAAAATTCATATTAACAAGATCAATATGAATTCCATCTTTCTACAGCATAAAAAGTCCACCAGATGCACCGATAGGGTTCACATAAAGATAATTCATGTAATTATAACCATAATTAAATTTCTCTGTTTTCACATTCATGGTTTTAGTTTTAGATAGAAAAATGATGTCAGTGTCATTGTCTCTGCTTAGTTCACCTAGATGTTGTCTAGTATCTTTATTACCCAAACCTTGGACATTCTAAGAAAGGATTTTCATGGTTTGAGGAATTGGGTTAATCTTATTCCTAACTTTTTGATCTAATTCAGCCAAACACAGACAAATATTGCAATCAACCTAGTAATTCGAGTAGCATAGATTGGAATTAGAATGTACAAAGGGAAAATTTGCAAACAAATGTAATGTTAAAAGGAAATTGATTTTTTGCAAACTTGATTTGCTGCACTCCTTCGCGTTTTAGTAGGGGATGGGTCATTGGTTCCTCCACTTCTTCCTTCATTCTATGCATCTGTCATGTTCAAATCTTCCCCATTAAGGGTTGGAGATGAATTGTCCATATGATAAACTCTACCGGACTGAGAATTTTGGTTTCCATCACTTTGCGCAATAGGATTATCTAATATCATATAGTTTTACTCGAGTGAATCGTCTCTGGTTCTTTTATTCTTCCTCGGGTCGAACCCATCATCGCTTTCATAACCAGGCCCACTAGATGATCCATTTTGTCCATCCACACCTCCTTCATTTTCTTGATTTCTTTGATATTCTTCCACCATATGATCATGCTTTGCATAGTAGTCTTCAAACTCATTTTTCGTCAGTCCATAAATGAATATGTTCCATGCAATCTCCTCGCATTTCTCTTCATCATGTTCAATCACATAGCCATGAGGGCAAGTTGACTTTGGTTGCTTCTCAAAGTGATATTTAACCCAAACTTTCTGCTTGGCTGCATTGAGAATCCACACTCCTATCTTTAGGGGTTTTCTCAAGTCTACAATAACCTTCATTGTAACCACCCTTCCCTTGATTGTAACACACTTCTTCCCGTCAACCTCAACATTCTAACCAATATATTGAATTAACTTATCGATTATACCATCATCAATATGTTCCAGAAAAAGATTACGAAAGATCACAGAGAAAATCTGATGAGTGAACTTGTAATCTTCCAGCAGTATTGAATTATCATACTCATGCAGGAAAACCAGCATGAAGTTAATAACCCACGGGATCCTTTTATACAGATATTGCATATCTTCCTTGGTTTTAAACTTAAAAACAAAGAGGTTACGATCCATGGTATTGATTTCCACAGGCTTATATCTCCTCTAAATTATGTTGATCTCCCTTTGCACAACTTCATAATCGATATCATCCTTGCGGATTATCTTAACAATAAGCTAGTTACTCCACTTGTTAGATGCTTCATCAATCTCTATAGCTGAGATCAAACTGCTTCTCACACTCCTGATCTGATTAAGCTTACAATTTGTATTCTTCATCCTTCTGGTGCTGCCAGCTGCGAATTATTTTGTTGCGTCATCATCTTTCGATATTTTTTGTGTTTGTTTTTTCTGGAGATTTTGATAATAAAACTTCTCCTTCACAAGCTTTATAAATCTTTCATTAGGGTTAGGGTTAATTATGCTTTCTATCATATCTCCAAAATTATCCCGTTGACCCAACTTATCACAAGTAAACTCAAAAGATTTTTCAGAGAGAATATTGGCTTTGACTTGGTAACTTTTGTTCTCAAATTTCTAAATTTCGGAGATTGTGGTTTTTTCTTTGGCGAATTCTCCAACTCTACCCTTCATCATTCTGACTTTGCAACTTCGATCCTGTGTTGAAAATTTGATCCCAGATTTTAATACGAATTGATTTGATGGTTGGTAGCAAATCCCACCGATTTGTGTATCCTATATACTAACAAGCACAATACAAAAAAAACAATAGTTTTTGAAATCCTATACTTGTTGTAGATTTGAACATATCCATGACAGATGCAAGAATAACCACTGAAACAAAGGAAGATTGAAAATCCCCTACACCACTGTTCCAAAAACCACCACCGGGTCACCACTGAAACACTACTTAAGTTTTGCAAAACATAAAAAAAAAAAAAAATTAGTTCCTCATGTTTACAAAGAAATGAAAATTTATTTTTATAAAAACAAACTATTAGAATCATAGGTTATTTTATGAAAATATTCAATCTAATTTGAAGTCAATCATAAAAATATAAATATAATCACTAAACCAAACAAGAGAATTAAGTAGAAAAACATAGAATTTTGCAAAAGCATGGAGATCTGAAAACCAATTTTTAACACTTTTGATTAATTAGTCTAGGTACTAACCCTTAATACTTAAAATGTTGGGTCAAAGCTGGGTGTCGGACATTGGTACCAACTTTAAATAGCCCTTTACCATAACATTTGAGATCTTAATAGTTTTAGTCGGGTATTCCGTGTCACTAAAAAAGAGGAACACTTTCAACAGTAGAAAGAAGACTAATCCGTCTACGGATATCTTAGCATTTTGGTGACTGCTGATGCTGTTTTGATGTACTATACCGTACCTAAGTTATGCAACTGATCTTTTATTCTCAGTTGTTAACTTGTCGAAAGCTTATCATTTAGCTCCATTATGCCAAAATCCTACTGGTGAAATGTGTGGCTCATATTCAATGCAAAGAAGTGTGAATGTTGTGGCATGACGACAAGTAGTCAGGCCATTTTTGCTAGTAAAAAAAAAGAGAGGATTGAGAAGGATCCAATGAATCTAATAAAAGAATCAAAAAGTCTAAACAATGTTGGAGGTTCTTGGATGCTGTTGGTGCAAAATTAATCACCCCAACAATCTTCGAGATGAGTGTATGATGATCGAATCGCCGCCGTTGATTAGATTCTCCAAAGAATTGTTGATTGAAAATGGTGGGGGTACCTGCAAAGACACTCCGATGCTAAAATCAACAAGAGTTCTATGTAAGTAGGTTGCCAAGAAAAGGAATATAAATTGTGTACCATTTGTGTTGAGATTTAGCCTCTATATATAGGCAGAAATAGATGTAGCTTTAGGGCTTTGATAGTTATCCTAATAACTTCCCTCATCTGTATAAACCTCAAATAACATCCAGATTCATGATAAACCCTAATATTTACCATAATCCTTACTTATCTTAAATAATATTTATCTTAAATAATAATTATAAGTATTTAAGATAATTATCCTCTTGATTTAGGATCCTCGCATTTATCTCAAATATCATTAATAATTATAAATAAATAATTATTCAAGACTCTTGGGCTTCAATAATAAGCCTAGTGGGTTTCCATAATAAACCCTTTGGTTTCCCAACAACCCAAATCCAGGGCTTCCATAATTAGTGATGCGGGTTTCCACAATAAACCCACCCGGTTTCCACAATAAACCGGGTTAGGCTTCCATAATAAGCCATGCGGGTTTCCACAATAAACCCACCGGTTTCCACAATAAACCGGGTTAGGCTTCACATAAGCCATAGAGTTTCCACAATAAACCCAGGTTTCCACAATAAACCGGGTTAGGCTTCCACAATAAGCCACGCGGTTTCCACAATAAACCGGTTAGGCTTCCTAATAAGCCATGCGGGTTTCACAATAAACCCACCGGTTTCCACAATAAAACCTGGATTAGGCTTCCATAATAAGCCATGCGGGTTTCACAATAAACCCACCGGTTTCCACAATAAACCGGTTGAGGCTTCCATAATAAGCCATGGTTTCCACAACAAACCCAGGTTTCCACAATAAACCGTATTGTACCGACATCAAATAGCTTGTGCTGACGCACACATACTATTTTAATAGGGTACAAACATCGCCCCCTCTTAATTCTCGACTTGTCGAAGAGTTAAGAAAATCAATAAAACTAACCTTCTCGGGTCGTTCAAATTCGCCATATGCTGCTTATTCGATAACCTTCCGTGGCCTTGGCCAGCTTGTTGTGTGGATTTGCCCCAAAATCGTCTTAATAACTCAAAGCACCAAAAATGTACTTAATCATCTCATAAGCCATTGTTCTTTGTAAGATATTGTTAGAACTATTTTACTTTGCATGACAATTCATTTCCTTAGTTTTTCTCTTTGATAGAAAAACGATCCAATTTATCTCTTTAATAGAAAAATTATCAGGATTAAATTAATAACTCAACTTCGACTTTGAGAACATACCTCACTCGAACGCAGGTTGCTCCCGTATCTTGCTAGGCATATTGATTGCCCTTATGCTCCCGTAATGTCCTTGAATTTTCCGACTCAACGCGCTTTAATGTGCAAATAATGAATGTGCGACAAACCGGTGTACATGTTGACTCCAAGGCGTTCGTTCGTCCAACCCTAGCCGCCCCATTGCTTGAATTGATCTTGAAAAAGATGTCTTCTATTTTTTGACTTCTCAAAAAAAAAAGTTGCCTTTGATTGCATGCTTTGCGACACTTTAGCCGCCCCCAATATCTCAGTAGAGATATTCCCAAGTAGAAAAGATGCCCCCATGTGAAGCGGGAACTAGATCTATAATATTCGTTCCTCACTTGCTAGATGGTTCTGGGGATTAAGATCGGATAACTTTTCCGTTGCCATCTTATTTCGGGTTCATCGTGATTTTTCCTTGTAGGACCTTCCCGGCTTTTGTTTTGGAACTACTCTCAAAATCATTGCCCCTTGCTGATCCTTGACCGTTGACTTTTTCGATGTTCGCGACAACTTTGCTTTCTTTTCCCTTTCGCCTTTGCGTACCTATCGGCCCTATCATCTGACTCCCCGAGGTTTCCCACCGCTCCACCGTTAACGAGTTATATATTCCAAACTCATCATACTCCAATGCATTCTTATATGCCGCTACCACAATCCCTTCATCCACCTTTCCAACCTCACTAACCTCAAGACGAAATCTCCTATTAAGATCAAAAAGATCCTCACCAACCTCTTTATGCAAGAGGAATAAGTGACTACTTTCTTTTTTGACTCCGAGATTAATCTTATACTGCTCAAAAAATGCATCCGACAACATTCCAAAATCCTTGATTGAGTTTGTCTCTAACTGCGAAAACCAAGTCAAAGCCTTACCCGTTAAGGTCATGGAAAAGTTCTCGCAGCGATTCGTCCTTTTTCCCCAAAGACTCATCGAAGCTTGAAAACGCTGGACATGCTCCACTTGGGTTTCCAATCTGCCGTCAAAGAAATCCTTAAAGCGAGGCTGGTTGAAATTGGAAGGAGGACGGTATCTTCTTATCTCGAAACGAAAGGAGAATCCATCGACTTTCTCATGGTGAACTCTGCTGCTCCTCGTCTTTGGATTGTCTGTGCTAACAACTCCTCCACCATAGCGCTAAGCTCCCTTTTGCTAATCATTTCTTCCGCTTCAGAGCCACTGTCTGCGCCTCCCCGAGTACGTCCGTTCCTGTCAAGACCTAGCCTCCTTGTCGAATGAACCCTCTCGTGCCTTGATCTTTTCGAAAGTCCTTTGTCAGTTCGGACCTCCCTCCGACTGCGCCTCATACGATCTCGCTCCAACTTCATTATCTCTTTCATCGTCAAGAAAACGACGATCATATTGGCTATTCCTTGAAATCCATGACTCGTGAAATGACTTCTATCCTCTTCATTTCTTCGTCTATTGTCACGACTTTTCCAACGATCATCAATAGCTACGTACCTTCTTGGTGAATCATCAAGCTCCGTCGGTTTGTCCTCCCACTTTCGAGCGTGAATAAGCGAGGCATTTCTAGCTCCTTCCTCTTCTCCAGTAGCAACTTTAAGACGCTTGTTCTCTCTCTCCGATTCTTTGTAATCGCTCTCGGACCGTTAGGTCGATGGGTGTCACCCGGTGGATTGCTTCCACTGTGCGACTGTTGGGCATCTTTGTCATGCAGCTGATGGTTGTTGTTCCGTGTAACTTCTTTGGATGTCTTTGTGTATGAACAATTCGATTGTCGTTGATTTTGTGTGACCGAGGCGGCGGTTAGCTTGAACCATCGGTGGGACGCTGGGTTGCACTCCAGGTATTACGCCGGTTTGATAAGCTGTCGCTGCATTCAACTGTCCACCATGTGGGTTATTAACGTGAGCTCGCACTCCTCTGCTTGCCATATCACCTCTCGTTGGAGTCAGTTTGCTTGGATGTCGTCCTGAGTTCTCCCCTCGATGTGAAACCTCCACGCTAGTGGCCGGGGTGATGATCTATTTAGCAACACGTAATTCACCCTTGGATCAGTCCCCTGCAACAGCGTGAAGTCGACGCTGTTGACGACATCGACGTCGTTCTTCCATCCCTTTCGCCGAAGTTTTGAAACAACACTTCTCAAAGTTCGAGTATTTGCTTGTTGATTCGATTGGTTAAGTGGGTACATCCACATCCATCTCAAAGTTGATTTGCACTGATGCCTCCATTCGTTTCTTTAGATTTCCTTTCAACAACTTTGGCGTAACTTTCTCCGCGACTTTTAGGATCTTCAACAACTCTAAGAAATAGTCCTCAACCTTTCAACAACCTTCTCAAAGCGTTACTCAGTAGCTTCGCAACTTTACGTACGGTGTGAATCTTCCGTGACTTCTCTAAAACGTTCGAAAGCTTCGCGACTCTCTGAAAGTGTTCAGAACTTCCTGCGACTTTCCTAAAACGTTCAGAAAAGCTTCCACAACTCTCGAAAGTGTTCAGAACTTCCTGCGACTTTCCTAAAACGTTCAGAAAACTTCCACAACTCTCTGAAAGTGTTCAGAACTTTCTGCGACTTTTCTGAAACGTTCAGAAAACTTCCACAACTCTCTGAAAGTGTTCAGAACCTTCTGCGACCTTTCTGAAACGTTCAGAAAACTTCCACAACTCTATGAAAGTGTTCAGAACCTTCTGCGACCTTTCTGAAACGTTCAGAAAACTTCCACAACTCTCTGAAAGTGTTCAGAACTTTCTGTGACTTTTCTGAAACGTTCAGAAAACTTCCACAACTCTCTGAAAGTGTTCAGAACCTTCTGCGACCTTTCTGAAACGTTCCAGAAAACTTCCACAACTCTCTGAAAGTGTTCAGAACCTTCTGCGACCTTTCTGAAACGTTCAGAAAATTTCCACAACTCTCTGAAAGTATTCAGAACCTTCTGCGACCTTACTTGGTTATCTTTCTGCAACTTTCAGAAAAGTTGCGATCTGGTCTACTTCCTTTTCAAACGTGTTTGAAACCTAGTTTGCAAAACACTTGAAAAAAACTTTCCACAAACGGGGGGAGCACGATCTTTTCTCGTATTCCCCTTAGTCGGCGCCAAAAGATGTTGGTGCAAAATTAATCACCCCAACAATCTTCGAGATGAGTGTATGATGATCGAATCGCAGTAGTTGATTAGATTCTCCAAAGAATTGTTGATTGAAAATGGTGGGGTACTGCCAAAGACACTCCGATGCTAAAATCAACAAGAGTTCTATGCAAGTAGGTTGTCAAGAAAAGGAATAGAAATTGTGTACCATTTGTGTTGAGATTTAGCCTCTATATATGGCGAAATAGATGTAGCTTTAGGGCTTTGATAGTTATCCTAATAACTTCCCTCATCAGTATAAACCTCAAATAACATCCGATTCATGATAAACCTAATATTTACCATAATCCTTACTTATCTTAAATAATATTTATCTTAAATAATAATTATAAGTATTTAAGATAATTATCCTCTTTATTTAGGATCTGTATTTATCTCAAATATCATTAATAATTATAAATAAATAATTATTCAAGACTCTTGGGCTTGATAATAAGCCTAGTGGGTTTCCATAATAAACCCATTTGGTTTCCCTAACAACCCAAATCCAAGGCTTCCATAATTAGCCATGCGGGTTTTTCACACAATAAACCCACTGATTTCCACAATAAACCGGGTTAGGCTTCCATAATAAGCCATGCGGGTTTCCACAATAAACCCAGGTTTCCACAATAAACCGGTTAGGCTTCCACAATAAGCCACGCCGGTTTCCTGATAAACCCACCGGTTTCCACAATAAACCGGGTTAGGCTTCCACAATAAGCCACGCGGGTTTCCACAATAAACCCACCGGTTTCCACAATAAACCGGGTTAGGCTTCCACAATAAGCCATGCGGGTTTCAATAAACCCACGGTTCCACAATAAAACCGGGTTAGGCTTCCATAATAAGCCATCGGGTTTCACAATAAACCCCGGTTTCCACAATAAACCGTATTGTACCGAGCATCAAATAGCCAGCGATACGCACACATACTATTTTAATAGGGTACAAACAGATGCCATGGTACATGTCTAGATAGGAACTTACTTACATTCACACTAGCACAATGTTTGAAGTACAGCAAGAAACTTGGAATATTAGTCCCACAGAGGGTAGAAAGCACCACTGTGCTCAAAATGCTCTGTATAAGAGTAGCACTTCACCCATCCGAATGAGTTACGCAGCCGTGCGGTAAGCACAAAGTGAACTATTCTTTAGCCTTTTACTAAAGAATAATGTGTGCTTGCCGTTTTATAAGCGGTATACGCCTATTTTTAGAGGGTTTCTCTTCTTTTTGAGGAGGCAACCCAACAATTTTCAAAGCCAAAGTTTGCATTTCCATGGCTTTGCGGGAAAGAAGAATTCTTCTTAGACGTCGCCCAAAATTTATGTCAATCATGGTTTTTAATGAGACCTTTTACCTTAGAATTGCATCTATTGGAAACACTTCGAATTGCCGAATGTGAATGGATAATAACTCATCTTGACTATAACATAAAGCCTAAAGTTGTCTTTAAAGTCATCTCTCATTTCTAATTTTTCATTTTTTTTATGCTTGCCTTGTTAAGGAGCTTCATTATATCTTTGTAGATAATTGCTTTACTATAAGCCTTTTGATATCATGTAATGTTCTACTATTCTACCGATTATACAAATGTTGCATTGTTGATTTAGAAGAAAAGTTGTCTTTAAAGTCATCTGCTCTAAAACTCGTGTACAATGAGTTTGGGCTACAATTAAAAAACTGGCATTCTCTTTCAAGTAACAATGAGTTTGGGGAGCCATTGGTTCCTATGAAGTACCTGAAACATTACTAACACAAGAGTTGATCACTAAAATAAGTCATTTATTGTGAATACTAGTACTACTTCAAAGTTCAAACACCTCTCATTTGCAAATCCCATTGCAGGAGAACCTAGCTAGGATTTAACAATTTTTACCCTACATTTATTCAATTAAAATGAAAAAGGAGAAAAAAAAAGATGTGAAAACAGAAAACCCACCCAGTCTAACATTTCCCATCATCCAAATCTGTGTTTTTGAGAGAGAATTTGTAACAAACCCATTCCTAATTTCAGGATTATCATCATCAAAAGACCCTTCATCAAACTAAATTCGACATGAGCAAACTTAGATAAAAACATCACCTTGTTCTGCCATCAAGCCAGTTATTGAATGTTAAAGCATCGTTACTTAAAGATAATTAATTTCCATTTTGTTTCATGATCTGTACTTACCGACACCAAACCAATTATTGTGCTCCAAATCAACTGGACTATCATTATCATGCTCGACTCAATTTTTTAGTAAAACTCAATTTGTCTACGGAAGCGAGATTAAGATTTAGTCCCACATCCACTAGTGAATGAAGGAGATTGGAAACCGAGAAAGTATAAAAGATGAAGCCCCGAGAATGAAGAATAAGCATACCTTTCTTGGCCTATGCTACTAAAATGTTTTTCCTTGGAAATTAATCGGCTTATAAAAGAAACAGCCAGATGATTAAAAGTTCATCAGAGGCCATAGAACTGTAGTTGCAGGAAATCCTACGCTACACCCCTCACAATAATCCACACAACTAAGACATTTGAAGATGAATAATAATGATTTTATTGATCAATTCCTTGAATGTTTACAAAATAAGATAGAAAAGAGCTAAAGAAATTACAATCACCACACACTTTCTCTCTCCTAATGACTTGTCTAACACTCCAAAAAAGATCTCTCCTACAACAGGCTTATTCAACTCTTTATATAGGGTAGTACACAATGGATGACTGACTAAGTGTCCTTTATTTCGGGAATGACTTGCGAAATATCGCAAGTGTACAAGTATTCATTCTCGCAGCTCTCCTAAATTTCGCTAGGTCTACACACCTTTCTCGTGTTTTGGCTGTCGTCATTCATTGCGTCATTTATATTACTCTTCTCTGACGCCTTCGCGGTGTTTGTCGTTTACTAATCTCGCGAAATACCGATGTTGCGATATTCGGATCTTACATCTTGCCTCTTCTCATGTCTTCTGCGAAGAAGAGAATGTCATGAGAACTAGTATTTTGAAATGCCATAATCGCTCATCTTTATCTGTTACAATCCCGTACTTTTACACGGAATTTATTATACATGTTTCTTCTTCCACTCTTTTCTTGACATGTCTCTTTCAACCGTTTTTTCTTGACCATTCACGTCCCCTCTCGCATTAAATGCATTTGTCTTCTTGAGAATTCTTCTCTCTATATATAGTTTTTCTCACCCTCCTCTTCTTCTTTTTACTTTCTCTGCAACTTTTCTGCAACTTTTCTTCAACTCTCTTCTTCCGCAATTTGCGTTTCTGTTACTGTAAATCTTCCTTTTCTTCTTTCTCTTGATCTTCGATTCTCTAATCATTCCCATACTCTAAAAATGGCTCCACCTAGTCGTAAATATGAAACCCTTTTAGATGAAACTCAAAAGAAATTACAAGAGAAGGGTTTCACCTTGTCTACTATTCCCAATCAAGAATCCTCATCTATTCTTTCTGCAAAGTTGTTTACTGATCATCAGTGTGATGATTAGAAAATCATAATCTCGCTAGGTCAAATCCTCGCAGGTCTTCCCATTCCTCTCTACAATCCCGAACTGCCCTTATTCTTTGAAATTCTTGCTCATGAGAAATTCTCGCGAGCTATTTATCAATTAAGTGGTGATTGCATCCGCCTAATGCTTGAATTCGCCAATCGTGGTGCTGGTAAGGGGTCTCTATATCCCGATAATGTCGAGATCCTAATTTCGCAAACTTAGAGATAGTTTTGAAAAGTACACGGTAGAAAACTTTTTGAAAATTATGAAGTGATAAATATGAAGAATGATAAATCTCATTGGGGTGCTCGATTGAAAAGAAAAGAGAACATTCCCGATGATAAGATACTCATGTTAGATATTGATTGGCACTCTGGCAAGAACAATGTTCCTCGCTACTCTAAAGATGAGAGGTGGTCTGTCTTTCCACTATTTTTGAACGGGCCTTACATTTCAGGTTCCCATGTACTCCCTGCGAATCTCGCAAATTATTATCCTTGGGTATTTAACTGGCCCGAGAAAGCAAAAGAGGTACATTTTCTAATTTCCGTTCGCTTCGCAATGTTTCCTTCTTTTTATATCTACTGAGTTTGCGAAATTTTCATATCATTAAGTTGAGAAAGAGTTATGGAAGAAATCCAAAGCCAAGTACTTTGGCGATACTTCGCTCAATCACGGATGAAGTAAGAAATATTTTCTCTTGTTATTCACAATATTGTTGCCTCTGTTTCTTATCTTCATTCGTGTATGTAGGTTGGTGTTGAAGTTGCCGGCGAGGAGGAAACCTCAAAAGCTGCGAGAAATAAAATAAAGGGTAAAGGCCCTCTTTACAAGAAAAAATCTGCTGCTCCGCCTTCTAAAAGGCAAAAGACCCATCCTTCTTCTCGCTCAAGTCCTCAATCTAGTGAAAGTTCTGATGAAGAAGACGATGATGTAGATACTTCTACCGCGAAGGAGGATCACCCAACTGAATCTCCTATGACGTTATTGTCTAATATCTTTTCAGACTCCATGCAAGGACTTGGAGATGATCACCTTTCTGGTATATGCGAAGCTCTCGCAAGTATATACGATGCTTCTTTACTGGAGGGTAATGAGTCTCTTCAAGGGATCTCCGGATCATTGACTCCCAATTTCTTGAATGCACTCGGTGCCTTGGTATGTCTATGTTTCTCTATTCCTTATAACTTTTAATTTTAGACCATATATTAATAGCTTCTTCATCTTTCTTTATAGTCCGGAAGAGCTTCCTTTTTGTTGCCTCAGATCTTGAGAAGAGGCGCAACAACCTTGAAAAGAAAAACCTTGACTTAAGGAGAAGAATAAAGAACTAGAAGTTGAATCTCGCAAGAAGAATGAAAATGAGATTCTTTGCTCTTGCGAAAAAAAATTCCGCAATTGGAATCTGAATCTTCTACTCAAAAGAATAAAATTTCTACCCTTCAAAGTGCTAATCAACAACTTTATGGTACAAATCTCTTCTCTTTTCCTCGTTTTTATTTTGTCATTTATTTTTCTTTGCCTGACTTATCATTTTCGCAGACATTTATAATCTTTCGAAGAAGCCATCCTTCTCCATTCATTTCCTGAGCCTATGGATAATGATGTTCTTCTTGCTCATCTCAACGAATCTTTAAGTAGTTCGTCGAACAAAATTAACTCTCTTTCAATAAATGAACTTCGAACCAAATTCCATCTTTTAGAAATTGAGCATAGATCTAGTTTAGGTTTAGCCAACCGATTTAAACGTTTATATCTTAGCTCCCACGAGAATAATAATATTCTAAGGAAGAAAATTAGTAGCCTTATAGATGACAAGGATCGCATTGCTAATCAAGGTGCACAAGCATTATCGAAGTTCCAAAAAACCCTTCTTGAAGTCCAAATTGAACGAGATGAATCTCTTCGCCAAAACACCATACTTAATGAGCGAGAAAATCAAATTCGTTCACTTCTTGTCATAAATAATGATGATGAATTCGCTTGGGCTGCGAAAGTTCTAGATAATGCCAGAAATAACTTAGGTGTTAACGTCAGTCTTCATGCTGATCATACTACCTTGGTTAAAGATATGATTTCTGACAGAGAAGGTTGTTAATTGTTCTTCTTTATTTTACCACTTCTTTTTTGTGAAATTGTTATTAGGTTACTGATTCATTATCATACGTTCGCAGAAGCTTAGAAGAGATATCAAACAAGGATTGAAGAACTTGAATCTGAAAAAGAACAACTTGCAAAGAACCTCTCTCTCGCAACGACAAATATTCCATGTTGAAGAAGCAATTACAAGCTACCGTAGCAATTTCAATAATAATGATGTTCGTTTCGCAATCAAACTATTAAGACAATTTGCGATGACCACGGTATTCCTCATTCTTCATATCCTTGTCTTCTTGATGAAATTCCCGAAGATATACCTTCCTTTGATGTTTCGATAGTGAAGCTAGCGAAGAGGAAGAATCTGATAAAGAATCTGATGACAAAGAAGAATGAACTGAGAGATAGATCCATTTTCCTTTTTCTCTTCTTGTGATATATGTACATTTATCCTTTTAACCTTCCATCTTTGTAATTTCTCACTGTAAATCTATCATATGGAAATAAATAATAAATTTTTACTGTAATCATTCCCATACTTGCCTCTGTTATTTATTTTCATATGAGAGATTATATCGATAATCTTTAAGTAATAATACTTCTTATTTTCGCAATTGTTGTTGCTAACCCTTCACAAATAAATGAAGAAATATAACCGTATTCGCAAGCTTATTTGCTTACTCGATTTCTTGTGTTATCTTATCTTCATTTATGTTGAAATTCATTATTACGACAAGATCGCAGGACGTCTTTACATTTTCATGTAATGACCCATTGATCTTGCCTTAACATTGTTTTTGTGTGGTCTTATTTTGCCTTCCTAGTTAAAGGTCTTATTTTTCCACCCCTCATTGCGTCAATATGACAGGCCTAAATATTCTTGCGAACATAAAGCCCCATGACATTGCCATCTTGCGACAAAATGGCAGGACGTCGTTACACTTTCATGTAACGACCCATTGATCTTGTCTTATCATTTCTTTAGTATTATTGCCTCTGCAGGATGTTTTTGTTGCGACAATATGACAGGCCTAAAAATTCTTGCGAACTTGAAGTCCCATGACATTTGCCGTCTTGCGACGAAATCGCAGGACGTCTTTACACTTGCATGTAAAGACCCATTGATCTCGTCTTACCCTCGCGTTAGTATTATTGCCTCTTCAGGATCATTGCACAAATATGACAAGCCTAAATTTTCTTGCGAAAATAGAGCCTCATGACATTTGCGTCTTTTGACACTTATCGGCTCCCCTAATAGAGGGTGCCGCCCTTATCATCTCCTGGTTGCCCCTTCAAGGAGGCGTACATCGGCCATACAAGACTAGCTCCTCACATCCGGTCTTAACAACAACCAGTTGTTTTCGCAGCCTCTTATCCCTTATACCTATAGGGCTTATGGTTACGAGACTGCACCCTAAGTGGAGTTTTCTTCGGGCCGAGTGTAGCATGTGCCAAGACTTGCCAAGAATGGCCGAGACACTTCAAATGCCCCAGGAACTCTTGGCTCAACCGTGTACCTCGGCGCCTTGGTCATACACTGACTCCTTGGAAGAGACCCTCGGTCGTCCAACCAGGGTATAACTTATATATATAGTTGGAAATCCAAGGTATCTCTCCGGATGGGCTTTATTGACCCCAAATTTTCATGACTCATGTTCCAGGGGCGGTGTAACCTTTTCCCTGAGCCATGTCAAGAGATACCCCCTTATATGACGCACTTTAGGTCTTACATTTGCCTCTTGCGAAATATCATTCGCGAACTAGGGTGTACGCCATAAAGGTTCGTCCCATTCACTCATTCTTTCATTTCTGTCAATTCTTGTAATCATTCATTGATTTTTGATTATTTCTTCTCGTCTTGTTTCTGAAATTTTCATACAATCTTGCTTCATTTGCTGTGATCTCGCTGTAATTATTTAACTTGCTTCATTTGCTGTGATCTCGCTGTAATTATTTAACTAAACTTTCGTTATATTCATTCTCGCGAAACTTTCGCGTACTCCTTCTTCGATCATCACATTCTTTGTATTTTTGACATGTTTTTGTCATCATTTTTTTTTTTTTTTACACAACTCTAAAATCAATTATTTACTTCTTGCACTTCTTACTCCCCGTTGCTCTCTGTTTCTTTATTCAAATTCCCGATATTTCCTTCCCTTTTGCGAGAGCATCGCAATTTCCAATTGTTTTCAAGCATCGTTCTCGCAATATATCTTCATCTCTCACTTCTATTGTGTCCACCATCAGTATTTCTCTTCTTTGTTCGTCTTTGATATTCCGCTTCCAATTCTTCTTTTGAGTAGCCCTTTCCTCGCAAGATTCCACTTCAACTTCATAGCATTTTTGTCCCTCGGCCCAATCTCCTTTTATAACTCCAACACCACTGGGATGTGGAAATTTGATGCACCTGGTGGTAAGTTGATGCTACACCCAAGATCTCATGCAACCAAGGTCGCCCAATTAATGCATTATAGGGGATTCCACATCGACTATGCAAAACAAGATTTGGTTGATAATCCATTCAATGGTATTCGCATGCGAGCTTCTCCTTTAGGTTTATTAGCAGTACCATTAAAACCATAAATCTTATAGGTTGAAGGTATCAAATCTTCATCTTTGCCCCCATAGTCTTGTAGGTGTGGTAAAAAGGATGTTTCTGAGCTTCCAGTATCAATTAAGATTCTATTTATTTCCCATGAATTTTCTGCACCATCACTTTTATCATCAACAGGTTTTGGATTAATTTCTAATCTTACCACTAATGGACTATCATGCAACTCGCCACCTTCAGGTACTTCTTCTGCGATACAAGAAATGATCTGTGCTTGCCATTCTTTCAGTGGCGATGACTTCGCGATATTCATTACTTCTCTATTTTCAACATCTCTTGCGAAAACCCTACTGAGAACACTATCATGAAAATCTTCAATTGTCCTGTATGAATGTACGATAGAGTTGCAGAACAAGTTTTTGGCCTTTGTTCCAACTTCTGATTTTCTGGAGGTGTTGGTAATGGTTGAGTCTTTTCTTCACATTTTAAGAATTGGTTTAGCTTCCCTTGATCTATCATTCTGAGGATGATTCTTTTTATATTTCTATAATCATTCGTTAAGTGTCCATGAAAATGGTGATAGGAACAGAATTCATTGCTTCTTGTCACTGGAGGTGGTTCATTCCCATGTTCCATGGTGCGGTATGTTTTCCATCGGGATTATAGCTTCCCATATCTTCTCCACACTAGCGTTTAGTGGTGGCATCTTGATTTCTTCCTATACGACTCTATGACCTCGCTCGTCCTCTATGATAATTTCGCCCGGCCTCTGGCCTCCATAAGTCTCTTGTGGATTATGCCTCTGATCTCCATAGGTTTCTTGCGGTTGATCAAGCCTTTGAATTTTATTATTTCCGCCACGGTTGTAGAAATTTCTTTCTCTTTCAAATTCTTCCTGTTCGCGACTTCCCATAGCTACCAACTTTTGCTAACCATCATCTGGTATCCTCACTCCTTGTTGACCTTGCGAGGTACTCGCCACAGTGTTTATCAATTTGGGTAAAAAACTTGCATTCGCAACTCCTGAACTTGTATTTGCGACAGGGTATGATTCCATCTCATTTTGCTTTTCCTCTAGATCAATATACTCCTCTTGAAGCTCTCGCAACTCAGTCATTGTGATTGTATTTTTGACTCTAAAAAATTGAATATATAGCAGATTTGTCGCAAACATAGCATTAATGAATGATAAGATGAGATATCTCTCCTCCACTCGATTGACCATTTCGCTACACATTGTCTTCCATATCACGGTTAGATGCTTCAAACTTTCACCAACCCTTTGTTTTAAACCCAAATACATCTTCAATACACAGTCGCGAGGAATTATTACTTATATATGCCCCTAAAAATATAGCCTCGCAAGTGATTGAAAGATGTTATTGTATTCTTCGGTAGCCCTTCAAACCATTTCAAAGCTTCTCTGTGAAAGCGGACTTGATGCAAAATATTTGCACAATATAGTATCATGATTCTCCCATTGTAGCATACATCTCATATAAGCTTTGATATGTTGTATCGCACAAGTTGTTCCATCGAAAATCATAGCATTAATGAATGATAAGATGGTTAATGTCGATGAATCAATTGAATTGCGGTTCGTTGGAAGTGATTGAAAGGTGGTATTCCTCTTAATTGTATCTCTTGTGTGAACGGAGTTTATCTCTTGTGTGAACGGACCTTCTATTGCTTCATCCAACTGTCTCTTTCCTCCTCCCCTTTTACCGTTCATCATTCCTCTCATTTCGCCAATTCTCTCAAAATTTGTTCATTTACATCGAATTTGAATCCATTGGTCTTTTTAGTTCCGCTTCTCTTCGCTGCGTTCATGTCTACTTTGACTTTCTTGTTCATCATTCTCTTCTCGTATTTCTGCGATCTTCTCCTTCATTTATTTCGCGAATTCGCACACCGTTATATCTATCAATTTCTCTTCTTTGGTGCCTATCAGCTCTCCTTTGTGCTCTTTCATATTCTTCATTAATATTATCATTGTTGCGATTTTGTTCTCGCCTTCTTTATCATGATTATTCTGGCGAATTGCCTCTTCTAACTCCTGTTCTTCCATTTCTGCTCTCAATCTTTCTCTCTCGCGAGATAGACGTGCTTGTTCGGCATAGTGTCTTTCAATTTCATCTTCAATTTCTTTTTGTTTCCTCCGTGCTTCTCTCCCATGCAATATTCTTCTTCATTCTTCTTGATTTTCTTCATCGATTGGATGATTCTGCTCCTGACGCTGCCTATTTCCTTGGTTTCCACCATTCTGCTCATTTTGAAGAGTCTCGGGACGTGGGATATAACGATCTTCCATCATTTCTCTTCTCTCGCAATGTTCTGTGCCTCGATTTTGTGCTTCTTCTTGGTTTTCTTCATCAACATTTTCTGTAGGTAAAATTCTCCTTCTTTCCTCTCTAACTGATCTTGAGCTTGACCTTGTAGTGCTTCTCGACCTTCTGTTTTTTAATCTCATGTTTTCCATCCTCAGCTCATGATTCTGTCTTGTCAAGTTTGCACGTTCCTCTGCCTCTAATCGTCTCTCTTCATGTATTGTTTGCCTCAACGCCTCTAATGCTGCGATCTCTTCATTTCCACGAATTATTTCTCCATTCCCTTCTCGGTCTCTCCCTCTTGTCCATTGTTTACCAATTGTTGTTCTTCTTCCCCTTCGTCCCGTAGTCCGATCTCCAAGTATGCATGCTTACTCTATCATAATCCACCGTTCTATCCGCTACTGGTTGAATTGGTGATTGAATTTGATTTTCTTCATCATTCCTTAAGTTCCTTCTTGAGGATTCTCCCATTTCATTTCTCTCTTCTCCGGCAAGTCTCCTACTCCTTCTAACAGTTGTGGGTTGCTCGGATGCATTTCTCCTTCTAGCCATTTCTTGATTTTGATAAACTGTTGAAAATTATATGAAATTCCTTCCCTTCTACTCCAAATTCTTTCAAATCACGATGTCAATCCTTACTCTCCTCCCTGTTTCTAGCGCCAATATGTAGTTGCAGGAAATCCTACACTATACCCCTCACAATAATCCACACAACTAAGACATTTGAAGATGAATAATAATGATTTTATTGATCAATTCCTTGAATGTTTACAAAATAAGATAGAAAAGAGCTAAAGAAATTACAATCACCACACACTTTCTCTCTCCTAATGACTTGTCTAACACTCCGAAAAAGATCTCTCCTACAACAGGCTTATTCAACTCTTTATATAGGGTAGTACACAATGGATGACAGCTAAGTTGTCCTTTATTTTCGGGAATGACTTGCGAAATATCACAAGTGTACAAGTATTCATTCTCGCAGCTCTCCTAAATTTCGCTAGGTCTTCACACCTTTCTCGTGTTTTGGTTGTCGTCATTCATTGCGTCATTTATATTACTCTTCTGCGACGCCTTCGCGGTGCTGTCGTTTACTAATCTCGCGAAATACTGATGTTGCGATATTCAGATCCTACAAGAACAGTTAGCCTTTGCATTACAACACACCAACACCTAAACTGTTGTTGCAGCAATCTACACTGAATTAATGAAAAGATAATTTCAATGTACGTTGTGTACATGCCTTTTCTTTATTTTTTTTGAGGAAAAGAAAGGTGTATACGTAGATAAAAGAATATATGCACAAAGATTTGAAAAGAAAAATATATGTACACAGGGGATGAATCTAAAAGATCAAAAAAACGACTTAAGAAACTACACCACAATATATTGTTAGGCCAAAAGAGGAAAGAACTTGCGGCAACGAATACCTATGCAACGTGTCGTCCTTTGAAATAAGCAAATAAGCTCCTTGTAAGCTGTTTTTCATCGCCCACCGTGATCCCTGGAATTGTGTTCTTTCCATATCAATGGGCTAATGATGTTACGTCTTCCACTTAAAGAGCAGTAATAACCTCCGAGCTACTGAACAATCTGTAAAGTTTATCAACTGCCACACGCCATATACCCACTGGAAAAATAATAAAGCAAGTCCATATTCTCCACATGAACTCACAATATAAACACGATATCCTCTTCAAAGCTATTAGCCTATTACATAGTACGACACAACCCAAATGGTTAGTTAACTACTTTAATCGACCATGTTGATCATTCTTATAAGGTCGATATTCCACATGTGGATATGCATGGTTGAAAAGTAATCAATTGAAAATTCAAAAGGATTTGTTGATTGGCATAAAGATGCGGCAAACAATATAATAAATTACCTGATGCGCTATGCCGATCTTTAAAGGCAATGTCTGTTCATAAAGTGCCAGGAACTTTGTAATTTGGTGTGTCAGAACTCAAGTTTCCTCGTCGCACAATTGAGAAGAACCCTTTGACATAATGCTTTATACAAAGAATAAAAATAGACACCATAAAGATCCGAGATCCCAAATGTAGTTACCCTTCTCCTCCATAGCCTCAACGCACACCAGTCTTATATCTTAAAACATCAAGAGAAACAAATATATCAATGCGGTATCTGACTATTGTCATTTCAGAACGTCGCCTTTTGTATCGGTATCCAACTATTGCCATAATCGTAAAAGATTTAGAAGGGACATACCTGTCTCTGATTTCATGAACTTCAGGTGTGTTGAGATTGAAGTAGACCTTTGTAGCATTTGTTGGGAGGATAACTTCCCTGCAAAGTAGTTTGGTGGTCGTAAGTTCTCCCATTTTTGAAATAAAAATAAGAAACAAAAACTCATTTAATTACCTAAAAGCAAGACGACAATTCTCGCTTCTTCAAAGACATCGGGAGGAAGAACACCATGAAAATCAAAGATACAAATATAGTTCATAAAAACATTGATATATCCAATTACAACTTACATAGAAAGAAGTTCCTTTCATTGGGTCATGCCTACTGGAAAAGCTCTACTCCATTGATAATTTTGAATCAGCTGGAGAAAAAAAAAAAAAAAAACTTAAGGCTCAATTTAGTGTACAAAAATTCAATTTTTAATAATTGTAAAGAAGTAGCAAAAAATGCAAAGAATTATTGAAAAAATAAATTAAAACAGAAAGCTGTGAGAAATCTTTACATCTTGCCAGCTTTGGGATGTATAACAGTAGCACATGCCACTCTAATAAAATCTGATTTTTAGAGGCCACCGTAATAAAGGATCATACGCATCCTTGCTGGTTCTATATACTCGTGCTAATTATAAGATGTTTCTGCAATTCCATGTGCAAAGTCATGAGAGACCTTATTAAGAACATACGTTAACCTGCGGCAGCAAATCGAAATTCCGATAAAAATTCTTTCTTTCCAACAAATCATTGAACACTTTATGTACTTCCACATTTCACATAAAAACACAGAATTGAATCTTAATTCAACTGAGTATACAAGAAATCGAATAATACACATTTCATATTTCACTTTATAACAAACCCATCCCTTTACAAAATCGAATCCATACACAAAAACGCCAAACCAACTCATAGCCAAGTAGAGAAAGATATAAACACAGAGAAGTGAAGAACATTACCCTGGGAGATTAACCCTTAAGTGAATAATCAATCGAATGAAAATATCATACGTCTAACCAAGTCTGGCGGCATTACCATTTGATCTCTGTAATCCGCAACAAAAATAAATCAATTGAATCAAACAGTGTTAAAGACATGAAATACGATCCTAATCCTAAGAAAAATACGGCTATGACTCTAATTATTATTTTTTTACCTTATCCTGAACCTTGGAAGAAGTTGAAGAACGCATAACAGATAGTCTCACTGGTGCTGAAAAAAAATAAAACGAGAGAGGATCTGGATTCTGGAATGTGAAATTTGAATTTTGAAATCGTCTCGAAACTCGATAGACCACCTAAGGGTGATGAGAAGGACGGTTTATCCTTTGGTTTCTTCAGTAGAAAATTTGACGAATTTGTCCTCGGTTTATTTCTACTTTTGATTTTATAGCGGGGGCAATGTTTGTAAAAGGGGCCTAAATCACCTCTTTGCTTAATAATAGTAAAGATATCTGATATGTGAGACATCGGCTCACACGATATTAAATTTATTTTTTTCATGGGGGAGTTCCCACCACAGCAGCTTGCTGCTGGGATTCTCACGCGTCGCCCTTGTGTTGCACTACTGCAAAGGCCTGGCGCACCCCCACCAAAATTAATGAAAACATTGAGTTCATCCTTCGCCTGCAAAGGCCACTTTGCGCAGGAATCTCAAGGGTCATCACCACCATGTCTAATAATCTTGTTTCAGAAAGAAATTTGCTTGTTTGGTATTGTTGACTGTCGAGTTGAACTCCCTCTCATCTACATCTTGGAATCAAGACTAGAACTTTTCTTCTGTTTGGGAGGCTGAGCAACCTAAATTACTGTAACATTCCTATTTTCTAGTAGGATTTGTTTTGGTTCAGTTGGGATTTACCTTGAAACTTGAAAGTCTTAATAGCTTCTCTGTCAGGTGGTGAGTTGAGTTTCCGGCTCTTTCCTATCTGTGTATTTTTTTTTCAAAGTGTCATGACCATTTTCATTCTTTGGTTTAATGAATGACAAGGTTTACACAGTTAGCCGCTTTTTCTCCCAATTTTTGGGTTTCTTGCTCTTAGTTTTTCTTAACACAAATGAATTCTTTATCCCACGCAATTGACGCCATCATGATGGAAGTTGAAGGCCTGGCGCACCCCTGACAAAACTAATTAAAACATTGAGTTCATTTTTCAACCTGTGGATTACTATTTCTTCGCCTGTTCTTATGATGTTGAGGCAGTTCTTTCTTACATGGTACTTAAAGTATGTATAAATCTGAACATTTTAGATTAGTTTTCACTCAGCATTCTTAGGAAACCTATCTGACAAGCACCAACAAATATTGTGGAAGTCGAAGGCTTTGAACCTCAAATCCCACGCAATTGACACCATCATTAACGCTTGCCATATCAAACAAAGATGTTCCACACACTGTTGGGAATGGAAGCTAGCTACACCTGGTGGCTCATTCAATATAAGTAAATGAACACTGTTACTTAGAATGCTAATTAAACAAAGAGCATAGTGGATCTTGTAAATTTATCTCAGATGGGATGGTAATTTGCGAGCTGATCACACAGCTTTGCAGAGCTAAAAAGCAGCAAAAGAAAAAAACAATGCATCAGCGCCCACTGCTTTGCGAGCTGATCACACAGCTTTGCATAGCAAAAAAACAACAAAAGCAAAAAACAATGCATCAGCGCCTACTGCTTTGCTAGTTGGTGTTTGTGCAAATTAAGTGAGATCACACAGCTTTGCAGAGAAAAAAAAAGGGATAAATAAGAAACAAAAACAATGCACCAGCCGGGAATCGAACTCTCTTATAAGCATACAGGTATATATAATCTTAGGTAGTACTGGTCTAAGCCTATTGGCTCAGAAAAGGACTCGAGATTATCATATTCACCTTTACGAAAAATAAAACTAAAGTCTAAGGAAGAATTTCCGGGTGTCCCTTACATCATCATAAGGCTGATCACTGATCTTCTTTATGCATCAGATAACTGACTCACTTTTCTAACTAGTTGATGCATTCCGTCTGAAATATCTTTGCGCTTGGGGTAATGACGCAGCTAATGAGGTAATAACCGAGGCGCGTCAATTGCTGATTGAAAACTGTTTCCAAACCCCCTCCTCGGTCTTAGGTCTCCTAGGGCTGTCAAGAATTTCTGGAAGGGCTCCCTCTAATCCAGGGTAAAGCCCTAAATGCTTGAAATCAGTACTTTTAAAGGAAGACAAATTCAGTCCTGGGCCTCAAAATACTGTCCTGATAACTATGACGTGCACCTAATGATAGACGCAAAACATGTTGCTCTGTATAAGATGCACTAATCCCCCATGGACTCACCTCAGCCCAAAATTGTTCCTAGGAAACTCATATTTTCTAAGGCAGACATGTACCACATAGACTAGTGTAAAGCAGAGGAGTTGAAATGAGACGTTATGAAAGCAAAAGTAAAAAATGTCAACACAATGGTGATGCAAAATTAACTAGCGGCATATATTCAAATTAATAACATCGATTAATGGTTTTATAGGGGTAATGCTAATTAGAACTGATAGACAACTCTCCCAAATATTTAATAGAAAATCAATCTGAAATCAAAAGAACAATAATCACAACAGAGGTACATCAAAAAGAGTGCTGTTCAGTACCTTACATGATGCTGGGAAACCCTGTCTAACTACACTGGCAAACAAAAAAGAAAAATCTGAAATTCTCATAAACAAGATCAGGATAGATAATATAATGTCATGGCGAATAGAAAGAACAACGGAATTGTGAAGTTCCAAAACTTAGATACACTACAAAAGGGTTCAGCCTAGTTTATTTATTCAGTATAATAGATTAAGTCTCACAGATAGATCACATACGCTATAAACACCACCATGACAGACCAAATTAAGACATTAAGTTAGATTGTTCTATCAATTGGCCATCAAAGCTCTTTCTTCTGCTTCTAATTAAGCAGAGGCTGAAGGAGATGATGATACAGCAGCAGTAACCACCAGAGCAGCAGGTTCCGAAGACTCATTCTGTTTTTTGAGTGCTTCCATCTGTTTTCTTTTACCAGCCCTGAATCTTTCCTTTAACATGTTTCTCAGATCCGTCTTTACGTCATAGACTATATATCCATTACTTGTCCTAATCAATCACAAAAACAAACAGACAGTGCTGTCAGATCAAGGAAATAACAAATTTCTCCCCAAATCATAAACCCTAATTTATAATTAAGAATAAGAAATTGAAATAAAAATTAAAAACCTGATTTTATCCGGATACTCCTTAGCCTTTCTACTCTTTCTTACTCGTTTTTTAGTTGACTTCCCCTGATCTACATGTTTTGATTTGTCAGGGTTCGGAGGTGGTAACTCAGAACGAACAGCATCCATCTTGAAGATATTGTCATCAACCGGAACATGATCTTTAACTTCATTCAGACTCGCAGCACCAGGATCTGCTTCTGAGATGTCATCGTTACAGACATACGGTGTCTCATCATTTAACTTCTTAGAATTTTCTCCGTCCATGGTGAGGTGTGATAACAAACCCTAAGAGAGAGAAAGTCGGCGGTGGTGAAATAGTAGAGAGAGTGAATGGAATATGTTAAGGAAGACACAACATGTTGTTTGTGTTATTTATTTAATTTAATTAAATTATAATTAAAAATGATAATCAAAAGAAAAAAATGGAATTAGCCAAGTACTATGAGTTATCAGCATTCCTTAACTAAGACTCACTCTAATCAAAACCTCCCTAATTCCCACATCAAATTACATCATGCAAACACAAAACCTACCCAGTAATATTCACAAACAAATAGATCGTATAACTAGGGATTTTTCTGGGGACACGACAACAACTAGCAAACTCCACCCTATAGGATGGGACAAGGTAACAAAACCATTATCTGAAGGAGGATTGGGAATAAGAAAGAGCAGTGATCATAACAAGGCACTTCTCAAGAAGAGAATCTGGAATCTACATGAACAACCTAACTCTATCTGCGGAAGTCTCTTCAGTGCAAAGTATCTTGATCAACAACCAATTCTACAAGGCATTCAATCTATACCCTCCTCCGCCAGTCCTCAATGGAGACAACTGGCTTCATTAGATTCAAACCTTGTTGTAACAAAATTCTGTAAAACACTAGTTTCATCATACTCATGTACCTTTTGAATAGGTGCTTGATCATTATAAACATCAAGAGTTGAGTCCACTATACTAGTGTCATCAAATATCTCTAAAGGCTGGTCCTTTTCAACACAATCATCTTCATTTTCAGACTCACCGAGATCAGAATCGTCGTCGGTTTCCCAATCTTTATCATGACGTCATTTAAGCTCCATATGAATGGTCCTACTAATTTCATCGACAAGCTCTTCCGAGGCTCCATCATCTTCCAACTTGTATAATTTATGTGCAAGTTTTCTAACGTTCACACGCTTACAATAGGTTCTCTTTCCCATGACTCTTCCCTTTGAATGGGTGAATGATCATAACTACGATCCGGAGTCGGGTAAGAAAAAGTATTGCAGAAATTGGTTTGTGCGACGTTCCATATCACTGTCAAGTTGGTCTAGTCCAATTATAGCACTCATACATCTCGGATAAAGCAAATTGGAAGTAGAATTGTCCCACCTAGGTGCTTGACTTATATACCCACTACAAGGTTGTTGTTGGTATGTATGAAAATCACCATAAGCTCTTGGATATTGATCATAGCCAATAAATTGGTTTCGATCGTATCCCATAGGTGGTGGGCAATCGTCATAGTGTTGAGGAGGTTGAAAACCGTATCCTCCTTCCATAATAGGTTCCTGAAACAAGAGTTCTCAAACCAAGGTTAAAAACCAGAAAATAAGAAAAACAAAAATAAGAAACCAAAAACAAGTGACAACCGTTGCCTCCCCGGCAACGGCGCCAAAATTTGATCGGTTGTCAGCCGAGCAAAAATAATTTACACTTTCTTACTACTCAAAATATATAATGAAGCAAGGGCAAGAAAGGATCGTTCCCACAAAGAGGACTAAGTTGTCAAAATGTTTCGGTTTCTTATGTAAAGCAAGGGGGGATTTTCTGATTTTTATATACTAAAATAAAATAAAAGCAAATGAAGAAAAGTAAACAAATAAATTCAAAGATGTGAAAGCATTGGTTAAGGATTTCGTTTTCATTCACAAACATATTCTTGTCTTAATAACTAGAATTGATATTTTAATCTCTATTTTATCAATGGCCCTAGAATACCTTGATCGCAAGAATATCCCGCTAATTCCCTCTTGTTATCAACAAACACATTAAAAGATGCGAGTATGAATCCTATCTAAGAGAACAACCTAACGTGTAAAAGCACTAATCAAGTTTAATTCCCTAGATGCATTAAGTTCTATGAAATCAAGCCAATCAAAGCAATCGAACGTGTAAAAGCACTAATCCGATTTAACAAAGGTTATGGTTCACATATGATCATAAGAATATATCACTACAAACTATAATCATATTTATGCTACTTGCAATCAGGAATTATCACTTTTGCGTATAATAACCCTAATCTAGCAATAAAGATGAAAGCAAACTCAATCGATTCGCGACTCGACTAAACAAACATTCAAATCATGTAACAATATTAATGGTGAATCATAAACGATAATATGAGACAAAACTAATTTATTGAACAAGAAACATGTTATGTGAAATCCAACTAATCCATAACCAATAATAAAATTAAACACTCATGTTAAAGGAGTTCATCACAAGAATGAAAAGAAGTTTCATGTTTCTAAACCCTAGAACAAAAGTAGAAGATGAAATAAGATCCCCATAATAGAATAGGAGACCTTCTTTTATATCCTTTCTGGTTCCACGGATTTTCAAGTCTCGGCCAAAGCTTAAACAAACTTAGGCTAACTGTAGAAAAAGCCCAAACAGTCAAGCCCAAAACTCTGAGCCCATCAGGTCCATTACTATGTCCGTCAGTTTTGTGAATCTGACACAGCAATTCAGCTTGAGCTGTCACCACATACTTCCGGCAATATCTCAACTCCTTCCCTACGCAGTTTGGTTACTAGCATTCATCTATTTCTTTTTCACTTCAAATCATTCTTTGTTCAAAACATTACCAGCACCACACAACAACCTTCCTTATGAGCTCAACCTACATCACCAGTTCCATCCACTTGTAACTGCAATCTCAACTCAATACTCTGTAGCTTCAGATTCCACACTACAGTTGTTTATTCTTAACTTTCTTCTCCCCTTCATGGCAACAACACCACTAATACCTTGCTCACAGCTACAACCCCTTTCTTGTTCTCTTGCCATCTGAGCAGCACATTCATCCACCACCATTACTCATTCAAACTGCATCATTTCATTGCCTTCAATAGCTCCAGGTTCTTGCCAGTGACAACTCATTCAACTTACATCTTCTTACATATTTCATTCACAACTAACGCGCCATTTTGCACTGCAGTTGCAACTCCCATGTATAGCTCAACTGCAATATCAGCTCAAACCCAGCAGAAGCAACATAAAAAAAGCCTATTTGCTTGCAGTCACCAGCACTTGCTCTTCCTGCAACTTCTCAATCTCACCTACAACAACATTTGCACCACCAATCCATGTAAACTAACTGCAATTCAATGCCTACTTAGTCTCTGCTTCATAATCGTCTGTTCATCATCTCCAGCTCAACCACTCCTAACCAGCACTTCCATTTATTATAGCTTCTGCACCTGCAACGCTATTACCTGCAATCTTCATAAGCCTAGTATCACCAATTATGTCATCCCTTCTCAGCTTCCATTCTCTTATCATCAGCATCTCAATGCCACCATCATACGAACCCATTCCTGCAGCTTCTTGCTCCACTGCAAATCAATTACAGCTCCATTGCCAATCTCCATAACAGCAACAACCACACAACTGCAACAACAACATCACCTGGTTCTTTGATTTCGAATCAATCAAATCCCACATCAACTCAAACCCAAATTTCACAGCAGTAGATTCACTACCACCAGCTTTAGAAGCAAACCCATTTATGTCTCCAATTCTGCTCAAAAGCAACAGCCATTCAAACCCCATATCATCCACATCTGATGCCATTCTCAAATTCCTTCGAGATCAACACAACCCCATTTGAATACTCGCCCTAATTCTGCATCTGAGCTTGAATCTCAATTCCTGCTCAATCTTGTTCATCGTTTCTTCATCTGTTGCAGCTCAATCACCAGATCTCTTCCATCCATTGTTCTTTCGGCTTCAAGATATATACGCAAATCTGCTTTTTTCTCTTGGGATTCAGGTTAAAATCTCTCCAGCCTTACTTCCCTCTTCTCTCACGGAAGCAACAGACTGAAATTGGGGAGAAAATGACTTTCTTCTTCTCGTCCTGGTTGATAAGGTTGCAGGTACGGAAGATATTTAGGCACCCCGGATGATGGATACGGGCCACTAAAATGATCTTGTACTGTCAGTTCCCTAGAACTGACAAGCTTAACCAGTGATTTTGCTCATAACTTTCACATACAAAGTCGGAATGACTTCATTCTTTCTCCACTGGCTTCGTCTTTTTGTTCTCTTCAAGATGATGAGAAGAAATCCTAGACTTGAACAAGTTCCACTTCCTTTTTCTCCAATGACTCCAAAACACCTAATAACACTCAAAAGAAAACATAAGATACATAATTTACAAGAAAACTCGCAAAGAAAACATAAACAATAAATAAATATAAAGGTGTTTTAGACACCTATCACTAGACCGTGAAATAGTAGATGCGGTTGTTGGTTGAGATGCAGTATGTCAGCTTGGTTTGGTCATGTGTTACCTTGGAATGGGAGCCGCAGGCATTGCGTGGATTGGAATGGAGCCGTCAGCGTTGGTCGGCTTGGAAAGGAAATTTCAGCATTGTTCGGATTGGAAAGGAGACGCTATCATAAACTTGGCGCGGGCGCTGGCTTGAGTGCTGGCTTCAGTTCCGTGGAATGATGGCAACTTGCTTCAGTTCCGTGGAAGGATGACGATTGGCTTCAGTTCCATGGGATGACGGCAACTTGCTTCAGTTCCGTGGAAGGATGACGACTGGCTTCAGTTCCGTGGAATGATGGAAACTTTGTCTAAATTAGGGTTTGGCATGCCGAAACCCTAATTAACGCCCCTTACTAAAATCGTAGTAGAATTCTCATACGTACTCGGATTTTGACGTTCCGCCCTTCCATTCTGATCGGAAAAGAATTTCCTATCTCCTTACGCGGGAATATTTAGGTTTTGAGTTCGTTTAGGAGGCGAAAACAGCCCGATAGTAAAACTCAGGAAGAAATCAGGAGGGATGTTGCGGGCCCGAGGTGGCATAGTCGCGCCCAGTCATCTATTCCTGTTCATGGAGCGAGAAGGAACTTTTATTCTATTCAAACTCTAGAAACTCCGCCCGCATGAAAAGAGGTATCGACCCTCTTCTGCTTTTTGTTGCTCGTCTGGATCCGTGCTTTCGTTTGCAGTGTGTATCCAGTGGATTCCAAAATTTACCAAACTCCATTGCATTCTTGGGATGGATGGATGAAATATATGCTCGGTAACGATTATGTCAGGGCTAATCTTGGAGATTGTAGTTGCGTTGTCAGTCCATCATTGACTTTAGGTTGTTCAGTGTCTGGACCTTCTGATCGCGATGATGATATGATGTGGATGATTGTATGGTAGAAATCTTCCAAAGCCACATGATGAAATAGATGAGTTGGGAGATATTGATGTGTTGCTATCAAGTCTTCAAGGACTTTGGTCCAAGAGATATCCTTCGAACCAGCTTCTGAATCTTGGACTATCGTGTGGAATGGGATGCGGTGAGCAGTCCCCGGTTATATTTCTGTTAGATCTGATGGCATGGCCGAATATGTGAATGCGTCTTTGTGGAGTGCCTTTGGATTCTTCGATACACATGTACGGCTTCATGTTGAGAAATTCCCGCGGCTCGTAAAACTTCTGCAATGATGATGTTGAAATCAGAAATAACCAGGTTGAGGGGAGTGAAAGCGTCCCATGCTGATAGTCCCCATGTGTAGTTTACATGTTTATATCCGGTATGGTCGGCGGGTTGACCATGATAAAGATATCACCATCTCGCATGGTCGGCATGCCTTGGCACGAAGACGTGGCAGGCATGGTTTGCCATTGGCACGGTGGTGCGGCTGGCATGGTCGGCATGCCTTAGCGCGGGGACGTAGCTGGCATGGTTTGCCATTGGCACGGTGGTGCGGCTGGCATGGTTAGCATGCCTTGGCGCGGAGACGTGGCTGGCATGGTTTTCCATTGGCACGGTGGTGAGAGAATTAGGGTTTGGTATATACGAAGATGTTGTCGGTCAATACTAAAGGTTCTCGCTAGTGGAACATGACACATGTATATATAAAAAAGGTACCCTGGTAATTCTTACGTAGGCATGCTGATTGATTCAATAAATGCGCTAGTGGTCATAGTGACGTCATGTCAGATGTACGTTTTACGATTTTAACCCTAAGCTAAAAACCACCATCAACACTTGGATTTGCTTATTTATGCACACAAATATTTAATACTATCAAATATTTAGCAAATTAGAGACTATGAAGCAAGTGAACTTGGTAGTAACTACTAAGACAAAGAAGCTAGGAAGCATTTATACTTTCGTTCCGTAACTTTTTTTGTTTAAGTCTGTTATTCGATTTTTGAATCAAATATGAGACCAAATAAACGAGCCCGTTAGAAACCTGCTCAATTTTAGTTCTATTATGCTTTAATTCGGGTGCAATAGTTCATATTGGGTTATTGATAACATGACTATAACTGTTTTAAAGAAGTGGCAGCAAAATTAATTTTGTGTTTGGTTTGGTTTAATTCAGAGAACATGCAGTCATGGAGAAGATTAAAGAAGCACACAGGAGAGTGATGGTGGCTAACCATCCTGACCGGGGTGGGAGCATGTATCTTGCTAAAAAGATCAATGAGGCTGAGGTACTTTTGATGGATGAGGGTCGATTTCAATTCTTTCCGTGTGAAGGTAGGACTGATTGTTGAGCTAGAAGTCATAGAACAAGTCAAGCTGGTGTTTTATAAAACAAGAAGAATAATCAACCTTTGAATATGAGTCATGACAATCTCGATTTTTCTTTCTTGAGTTTTTTAAGCTAGGGTTTGCTGTCAGGATTGACAGATGATGATGATCCTGTTCCCAGATCTAGTAATGGCTTGTCTGAAGAAATTTCTTTTAAGATTATGAAACAGTGTGGGTTTCTTTTCGAATTACGTGATTTTGGTTGAGCATTTTGTGATTTTAGTGAGTTGCAACTTGTTGCGGCAGGGTTGGATGTCAATAGCACAAGTCTTCTACATCTATCCAGTTATTATCTTATCTTGATTACTAAATGAACCATGTTTCAGGAAGTTATATCCAAAAAGGTATTGGTTGATGACGGTTCAAGGCAGGTTGTCGAGGTGGAGCAAGCAGCCATGTGGAAGTTTCTTTGGTGGTCGGGAATCATAGTTGTCCATGTTATGGTTGGCCAAAACATAGATGATCACTCGGTAAGTGAAAGCTACTGTCATATGCATAAAAATTTTGTTTGAAGACGTATACGAGAAGCATCTTGATTGTTGTTATGTTTGAAGTTTCATTTTGCTGGGCTATTCTAAGTAAATGTATTTGTAGTATTTAGTTTTGCGTCAATTTTTCGGTCGGCCATCCTACCGTGGCAGCAGTCATCCAGTTAAGATCAAAGTTAAATAATTTTGATTTTTTGGTTACTATTAATTTTTTCTACTTTTCAAAATCTGATTTTCGATTGATTTTTTCGCAACAGTTAGAAATAGTATTTTAGAAGAGCAGATTTAGATCGGGATATAAGAAATCAGTCACAAGAACCGCCACCACCTTCTGCTCCTCTTGTTCTTACAGGTTTTGATTATTCTTTTTTCCATTTAAATTTTTTATTCGATCTTTGTTTTTATTTTGGCTTGTGATTTGATTGAGTTAGGTTGGAACTTTTATCCGGTGATTGTTGATGACTTTGGTGTTTTAAAAGTAATTGAAATTCAGGTCTACTTGTGAATATTAGGTTTGTTGTCTTGATTAGTTTTCTGGACTGCTCTTTTGTACTTAAATCTTCTAAATTTGTACTTCGCAGGTGAGAGTTGCAGTGGTATTGGTACCTCATTTACGTCATGACTGCTAAGTGTTGCCGGATTGCCTGCTAATATAAAAGAAATCAGGTTTGTTGTTGTCTTGATTAGTTTTTTGGACTGATCTTTTGTACTTAAATCTACTAAATTTGTATTTTGCGGTGAGAGTTGCGGTGGTATTGGTACCTCATTTACGTCATGATCGCTAAGTGTTCGGATTGCTGCTAATATAAAAGAAATTAAGGTGATTATCATTTTCATCTTTTTCTCATGCGAACTTTAAAAAGTTTATGATTTATATATGGTAAATTACAAATTCAATACTCTGTACATGGAAAATAAACGTATGTTATAGTAATTCTTGATTTCTGGTAATTTTGAAGATCTCTTTTACTTCCTGTTACACAGATATATACCCATGAGCAATAGAAGTTTAGGAACTGTAATTTTCGTGTTTCAGAACCTTTTCTCTAGCACTCCCTCCTCAAGCCTTTGTCTTTTATTTCCTTCTTGGTTTGCGGGATGAGTTCAGCTTGTTGATGTACTTTATGCTGAGTGTTTGCATTTGTATCTTTGTGAACGAAGGACTCATGCTGGTTGTTGCAACAATTTGGCAAGATATATGCTAAAGCATTTTGACTGTGGTTCGTACAGGTAATTGATGCTTCTCTCTTCTGAAAACTTAACTGGATGCAATCATGTTCCGAAGTCATTGATTTGGTTTTATGTATGGATTTTGTTTTTGTAGTTTGATTCTTCACAAGACTAAACTTTGTGCTCCTGCACTTGCTCCATTCAAGGCTTATACGAAGGTGATGGTTTTCCCGATGTGTTTGATTTGTCATTGTTGTCTCATGTCAAGGTTCGTAATCTTATTAGTACCTTAAAGTTTATATAGCGCCAGTAGTCTGTTCGGTCTGAACTAACCCAAGAACATCAACCTAATAGTATTGCTCAGCAAAGAAATCTTCTCCCTCTAACCAGAATCCACCTCATTTATTTTGATGCTTCTTATATAGAATCAAATCGTACTATTAGAATTGGTATAATTCTTCTTGATAATGCAGGAAACTTCTGGGGTGCCAAAACAATCCCTAGCATAGCATGAGATGCTTCACATATCCACACTATGGGTTAACGATCTGGAACTGCAGTTTACTTCGAAGGGGACTGAATCATTCTAAAGATGTATGCTATGCTATCTAGTGTTCAAATCACCATAGTTAACTATTGATGTTGCAGTAGTCTCTGTCATGTTTTCTATATTTTTGTTGTAGTTAATGTTAGTATTATCCGAAAAAAATTTGTCTTCAGGTTTTTGTTAGTATTATTTTGTAACATTTGATAAGGTCTTATTTGGAATAAAATTTCTGTTAATTCTGGGGTAAATAAATTTGCCATTTTTTAAAAATATATCAAATTTGAAAAGAAAATATGGATTTTGAATTAAGGGTTTGAGATAATGCCACATGGATGGTGGAAGATGTATCCAATTAAACGATTGAGATTTCATAATCTTTCATCAGCGTGTTCGGTTAGATATTTAGCCATGTTTCATAGCTTTTTAAAATATAATAAAAAATGAACACTTCGAGATGGTTATACGTGGATGGTGAAAGATGTATCTTTGAAACCCATCTTGTCCATCCCTTTCGGGTAAAACTTATCGGTGTAGATTAATACACGCGAACGGTGATAGATGCCTCAAATATGAACAGTCGAAGTTCCATCATATTATACCAAATCTAGAACACGTGGACGGTACAAGATTGCATCAAATATGCCTAAACATCACATATAGCCACGCAAAAATCATATTATGTGTGTCTATAGAGATCCAATGGCCACGCCGGAAAATAAATTACGTGTTTATAGGTAACCAATAGCCACACCATTTTTTTTTTTGCGTGTCTATAGGATAATCAATAGCCACGCCGAAAAATAATTGCGTGTCCATACGATAACCTATGTCCACGCCAAAAAAACTTTTGTGTCTATAGGTAACCAATAGCCACACCATTTTTATTTTTGCGTGTCTATAAGATAACCAATGGCCACGCCAAAAAACAATTGCGTGTCCATAGGATAACCAATGGCCACGCCAAAAAAAACTTGTGTGTCTATAGAGAGACAATGGCCACGCCAAAAAGAAAATTGTGTGTCTATAAGGTACCAATGGACACGCTAAAACAATAAATTGAGTGTTTATAGGGTATCGATACTTAAGTTTTTGGGACACTCTATAGCAACGCCTATGGGTTTTGGCGTGTCTATTTCATGCAACAATAGACACGCAAGGTAGGCGTGGCTATAGAATAACATTTAGACACGCCATCATACCTAAAACCACGCGAGCAGAAACCACGCCAAGTCCAAACCAAAATGGCGTGTCTAAAACCCTATGGACACGCCAATTTGGCGTGGCTAAATGGTCATTTTGTACTAGTGTTTGGACACTAAGGAATTTCCAAAACTGAAAATATTCTCAAGATATGCAATATATTTCCAAATTCGGATTCCATAATTCCTGGAAATGCTTTGTTCAAATATTGACCGAAATCTCAGTAGAAAATCTACAAATTATAAATGCACATTACCAATTTTTATTTTCTAAATATATGCATTTTAATTGCCGGAAATTAAAAGCATATAAAACTAAAAACCTTAATTAAAAGATTCTCAATTTATTTCGATCCGGGATTCTCCTTTATCTATTAAGGAATATCTTTGAACAATAAAAGATAAGAATTATTGCACATGTTCAAAGTATGTCGACATCTTTACTTTGTAAATCCTTTTTCATATTTACAATCTTGGAACCGATTTGCCACACTTCCAAATGAGCTAGTAGCTAGTAAATAATCAAGCGACTCTATAAATGAGTTTTGATTCACTAAAATATGACAATCAAACTTGACATACCAACGCTTGGTGGGTTCAACCGAGCAATGCTCTAACAATCTCCCCCTTTTTCAATTTTAGTGACAAGACTCTTACATCATATGGATAAAAAAATTACAAGAATTCATTACACATACGCTTTATTCCAAGTTCCAATAGCACAATAAACTGTATACATTCAATCCATAAATGTCGTTGTTGACATTATAATAACAAAGCTAATACTCCCCTTAAAGGTAAGATAGATAGATTTTAAATCCTCACGTCTTTGTTATTCCCTTTGTAGTCCATGTAACTACAAGTATCAATATGATATGTTACTCCGCCTTAGTCTATGATTTACTCTTTCGTTAGACATCACGTTTAAGCACCATTGTCCTTTCCTTAGTGATACCAGATCACTTGTTACTCCATATGTTTCTCCCCCTTTTTGTCACAAAATGACAAAGGTACGAGCAAATAAAGGACAAACCGAAAGGATCTTACAAATCTCAAAAGACTTTCAAAACTTATAAGAGTTAAGCACGAGGGTTCCACACACCATTTAAGATAACCAATATCAAAACCGAAACTACAAAGTAATTTTTTTTTTGATATGTTACCAAGGAAATAATTGCCCGAAGCAATTTTCCCTAATAGTTTAGCAAATCAAAAATTGACTAAGCACCTTAGTTCTTTTGCTAAACCGATTGCACAAGTACAATCACTTGTTCGATAAGACCAAAATAAAGATCAGAATTAACTCTATTTTTCTCATCAGGTTTTAATTATTCAAATAATAACTTAGACCTTTCACTTTTAAACAAGACAAGTACTAGGTTAGTTAACTAGCATTTCTTGTTAAGGCATTCGATTAGACTTGAATAACCAAAACCTCCACTTTGATAAGTCTAACTAAGATCATAATTAACTTAGTTTCTCTTATCCGGAATCAAATTGGACTAAACAATTCATCCCGAAAACCTTTTTGTTAAGCCATAAGCAATTCATACAGACCAAATAAATCAACTTGCATAATTATTTACCTCAACCGGAAGCAATTGAAACAAACATAGACATTATAGTACCGCAATTGCACCGTAATTTCGTAAGCCTAAACAATTGATACCAAACAATAAAGCAAGATAACAATAGTTTTTCTTAACCGGAAACAATTGAATCACACACACATCCATACACAAATAATGGAATAAACATCAATTGTACCGAAATTTTGTTAATCAAAAGCAATAAATATGCAATAAAATCAGGCCTTTCTTAAACATGAAAACGATTAACTAACAAATTCGTTACCTCAAGTTCCGCATCCTCTTCACCTTTTATTTGCATCTTTCTAGGGAAGAATATCACTGTGTTGTCATCATCTTACAAAACAAAAGAACAACAACAAAGACCAACCTTTACCAGAGAAAGGTTGAAAACCGATTTTAACTAATACAATGCAAAAGTTGAAACCCTGAAACACATATGCTTTTATGCTAAACCACATGATTCAATATATTGTGACTTTTTCACATATTAGTTTCAATCAGAACCCCTTATGATCTTTTGATAAAGCCTACCAACATGGGCTAGAAAATAATCCTGCTAAACCAAAAAGTCACCCAAACCATAAGGGTTCACAACATATGAGATCGAATATTAAGGTCATGAAAACCGAATCAAACATCCCATAAACATACATACCAATAAAATAAAGCATTCAAGCACAGGCTATGTAATCGAAAACTATCACAAGAAAAATTATAAACTAACAATTTTATTCATAAATAATAGTTTTATTCATAATAGACTTTATTGAAATAATCAAAAACTAATGTCTATTTTCTATCTTGAAGACAAATTAATCTTCATTTGTTTGCTCATCAGAATCTTTTTCAGAGTCTTGTTCTTGTTAACCTCTTAGAAACTCATTATTGATCACTAGGATTCCATCAAGAGTTTCCGGATCATTTCTATAGGCAAAGGCCAACTGTTTCTGAATACAGTCTAATTGTCTCCCTAGTCGTAAAATGTGAAACATGAGATATCCATTGCTATAGATTTGATCATATGAGATACTAGATCCCTTTTGAGTTCCACTCATCCACTTGATAATTCCTTGAGAAACAGTTTTAGTATCTTTCTCATCTCCAAAGTTGTTCCCCAATGCGTTTTCACACAACTTGGTGATGAGACAAGGATATCCAAGATTTCTATGGAATGATGCGGTATTGAGAGATTCAATGATTTATAATTAATCCACAAATGTCAATTTGCTTTTTTACTTCTAGAAGGTAGTATATAAATTCAGCAAATTCTTTACTTCATTGTGAAGAATCTCTTGTACAAGCAAAGAGAGTTGCTACAACAAGTTTACCGAAGATCCTTAAGTAGAAGGGTACATCTTTGGTTAGCATCTTTCCCTTTTTCCCTTCAACAGTTTTACCATTGATAAGTTCTGAAATGTTATCTTGCTCAATTTCATAACCGGTAATCATATGATTCCCCTTCACATTGTAATTGATGATTTTTTATATCATCTTTCCGTCGACATGATGAACAGTACTTCCAATCAAAGTACTAAAAGTAAGATTTTCATGATTAATATTGTGAATATTAGCATAAAAGATTCTTATTATATCAGGTGAATATTTTTCAAACACGAACATATTTCCCCAGATTCGGTCTTGAACGAACTTCACATAATTGGTTTCTGAAACATCTGGATCGAATCTCTTCTCAGCAGTGAAACTTACTCCCTTTAAAGCTTGATATCTTTCAAAGCATGTACTATCCTAGAAGATTGTACGCTCATGTTTGTCTTTGATCAAGTGAGGATACTTGATTTTCTCAATATCTCCAGGAGGAATAAACGGGTTTAAAACCAGTTTGTCTATTTCAGAGTTTTCTTCCCTTGATTTCCTTTTTCTCATATTTGCGAAAATAGGAAAAATCCTAGTTACGGTTTCGATTAATCTTCCCCAGTATGTTTGTGAACATTGCAAGAGGTTATCTTTTATAGGAAGAATAGATATCAAAAACCGGATATAACTAGATTTAGGAAATTCTACCAAAATCGAAAACTGGGGCTTGTGGGGCAAAAATTCTGATTTTATATCTAGGTCTTTCTTTTGGAAAACCGTTTTTCATGGTCTGGATCTTTATCTCGGATTGATTCTATGCTTTTGTCCAAAACTCTGTTTACTCTTTTATTACCAGAATTTGATAACATCATTTGAAATTCACTCAAGAATTTTCCACTAGAGTATGCAGAGATAAATTTGAACAAAATATGATATTTGTTAAAAATACCATTAGAATCATAAACCCTGTACTATTTCAAAAGATCACTTGCTTCATTAAAACAGTTGTGAGGTGTATGAAGCAATCCATTGTTAATAGAATTATTAACTGAAAAATCATTCCTTGTAAGGTTACAAGGTTTCCAAGCATCCAAGGTAGCGATACATTGACCGTCTTAGATCTGAAAATGCATATATATATACTTTGATAGGATATCCAAAATATACTCCCTCCGTTTCAAAAAGACAGTCAAAATATTAAGAAGATCGTAGTATTTTACTTAACTACCCTTAGTTACTTACGTATTTATTTTAATAAAAATATTAGCAATAAAAACTATCAAAAATTGTTAGGAGGATTATATAGGAATCTCATGCATTTTAAAGGCTTGGTTTGTGATGGCCAAAGATACATACAAATTGTCTCCATTAAAAAGCATTGCATCATTGTTACTAAACATGTTAGTATCTTTGAAGACTAAACCTAATTTTCAGGAGAATCATATCTTTTCTTGGGAATTCTTTTGAGAGCCACTTTTGTTACACTTCTAGGTTTGGTTTTGTTCTTCTTCTTCCTTGCTTTTTATTATTGAATATTGATGATGATGAACTCCATAGCTGAGTAGCTAAAATCTTATTGGTTATGGGATAAAAGTTGATCAACATGCTTTTGAGATGAATTAAAATCGCTGTTTGTGATTCACAATTAATATTGTCATAAGATTTGAAAACTTGTTAGGTTAGTCGGAATCAATCCGATTTGTGATAACGGTTTATCCCGATTCTAAGTAGCATAAAGTTAGTGCTTGTCTAAACTTTTGTTAAAATAGTGCTTTTACACATTCGTTTGCATTGATGAGTCTTATTCCAGGAATGAAGGACTTTAGGTTGCTTTGAATTCACACATGCATCTTTTAATGTGGTTGTGATGAAAACTTAATTTGGGTTTATACAAGATATTAGGACTTTTAATAAACACGAGATTAAAATACCAATTCTAATTTGAGAAAATACATGTTTGTGAATGATACTATCCCTTGACCAATATCTTCTCCTTATTGATTTTCAAAACTAAGAATGATATACAATCCGGTGATTATTTCTAACAATAGTTTTACGGGAGCAAAAACTGACAAAACTTGGTGCATGAAGTACAAGGCGGCCATAGGATGGACAATTGCCGATATCAAGGGTATGAACCGTTTGTTGCACAAAATTCGTTTGTGCCCTAAAAGGGATATTGGGTAAGCCCGGTACAAGTAGTACCAAAGAAATTACGGTGGTTAGAATGAACTTGTCCCAACTCGGTGCAAACCCCGGTTGGAGGGTTTTAATGATTATAGAAAATTGAATGCCACCACTAGAAAAGATCACTTTCCTTTACCTTTATTGATCAAAAGCGTTTGGACACTCAACTATGGCTATTCAAGGTTTATAATCAGATTGTGATAGGGAGGACAGAGAAAACCACTTTCATCTTAGAGAAGGATGCCTTTTGGCCTATGCAATGCTCATTACCTTTCAGTAGAAAACATAATCGAAGTGTTCATGGATGACTTTAGTGTCTTTGGTGATTCTTTTGATGAACAATTTTGTCTCACAATGAACGATGTGTTAAAACAAATCTTGTGCTAAATTGGGAGAAATGCCATTTCATGGTAACTCATGTGGCATAGTTTTAGGATATCTTCTAAAGGTTTGGAAACGATAAATCTAAGATAGACCTTATTTGGTCTGCTCTAACCCTCCCAACGGTGGCAGGAGATAAAAGGAAAATTAGCGTCACCAAGATTGCAAAAAGATGTGGTTTTCGAATTTCAATGGAAAGAACTTTTGATTTCAGTATTGGGTAAACCGTTTGAACTCATGTGTGATGCTATGATTATGCGGTTGGTGCGGTGCTTGGGCAAATCCAATTATGCTTCTAGAACCTAAAATGAGGCTCAACAAAATATGAAAAGGATATTAGCTATTGTTTTTTTGCTTTAGAAAAGGCTCTTATCTAAATACAAAAGTTGTTGTTGTTTTATCATTTTTAGATACTCTACAAAGAAAGAGGCGAAACCGAGGCTAATGGATATACAGTTTGAATTGAAATCAAAGACTACCGCCATGGATCATTTATTTTATCCCGTTGCGTGAAAGTTTCGGATGAGCAACTTTTCTCAATTGCCTTTATTCATGTTGTACCGATATTGTGAATTACTTAGTTTTAAACAAATCCCAAAAGAAGTGCTTGAGAGGGGACAAAAAGAGGTTAGGGAAGCAATACATATGGGATGATCCATATTAGAAACAAGTGACCAAGGATACAAGGTTGGAATTTAAAAATATGAGGACATTTTGGAGTAAGAGAACCGCACAAGGTATGAAAGTGGTTTTGTTGGCCAACTTTGTTTTGCACATATATTTTGTACAACTTGTGATAGGTGTGAAAGGTGTCCCGAAATCAAATGCCACAAACTTTTATTCAATTTATGAAGTTTTGAATGGTATTGATTTTATGGGGCCTTTTGTGCTCCATGAAATTTATATCTTACTTGCGGTTGATTATGTCTCGAAAATGGAAGCTAAGGCCACCCCAACTAATGATTCTAAAGTGCAAGCTAATATAAGCATTATCAAAAAGCAAACACAACAAATGATAAGATTGTAACACCTTATCATCCCAAACCAATAGTTCGAATATGAAATCAAAGAAAATGAACCCAACAAGGAAGGATTGGATGAATCATATAAAACACCTATTGGAATGTCTCCAGCTTGTTTTGTCATTTACCCGTGGAAATTGAAAGGCGTTTTGGGCTATTAAGCAATGCAACATGGAGATGGATGGGGCTAAAAGAGGCCAGAGGACGAATTTTTCACGGATTTGAAAGCATTCCATGATAACATGATTTCTAGAAAACAATTTTGCATTAAGCTTTTGTTTAATTCCCGCCGATTTATTTAGGGTAAATTCACGATGGTGGGCTAAATGGAAATATATTCTTTTAAAAGAAGTGGTGGAAGGAGTTAACTTTGTGGATGTGCTCCCTGCGGAGGAGTTAGAAAGCAAGGAGATGTTCCGACTTTAATTAATGGGTGGCAACACCCGGATGAGTATTCTTGTCTTGTATTTATTTCTTTATTGTTTTTATGATTTCTTCTTAGGATTTCCACCTTGACACTTGATGGATGATTCCATTGAGGACAATGTAAAAGTTTAAATGCATTAATGTTTTAGTTTGTTTTTATATAAAAAAAAAAAATCAGAAAAACAAAAAAATGTGCTTTTTGAACTCGAAATCTAGAACTTGTGCCTTTAGGATGACACCATTAGTGGATGAAACCATTTTGAATGCGGAGTTTGAACTTGGAAAAATATCTGAATATCACCATATCATTCTATTTTTATTTTTCCATATTTTTCTATTGTTCTCTAATGACACTAGAAAAAGAAAAAAATTGAAAAAAAAAAAAAAAAAAAAAAATGAAAAATATATGAAAAAGAAAAAAAGGAATTTTGTCTCGTCGCCTAAACAAGCGTGGAATGGAACTATCATGTACCGACAAGAAGCATCTTTAATTGTCTAAAAAAAAAACATGATTAGCAGTATCCACATATAATTGTGATTGTGGTTGTTAAGTATTGTGGCTTGTTACGACTATCTAATAGAGTTTATTTACTAATAATTGGCATTTCTTATGTTTGAATTTGAGTTATTAGGTTTCGCACGGAGAAAAAGAAGAAATTATCAAATTAGCCGAGGAAATTATGAATCTTTTATTTCTGTGACAAGGGAAGGCGAGCTAGAAGAGAATTAATTATACAATTGGAGCTTTTATCAAAGCGTTCTTTAATATGAGTTTAAGTTCAATTCTACACAAGACCTGTCGGTGAGAAGTTATTTCATTATTATCAAACTTGAAATGACATATGGCGGCATCTTGAGATCGGAAAGAAAGTGATTAGAGAGGAGTTGATAATATAGATTGAATGGATACTCTTTTAAAAAGTGCTCTGATGTATATTTAGATCGAGATTATTTAGTTGAAAGTTCATTGGAAAAATATGCAAATTATACAGATGGGAGCGTGTTGATTGAATTAAAAGATGGAGTTATCAATGGCCTTTGTTGAGCGGTTTGCAGAATTCCATGTTATGCAAGTGTATCATAGATTGTTTGTGATAAGTGAGATAGCAGTGGTTAGTTAGTGAGAGCCAATCAAAGTGCAAGGGATAAAATTTATAAGGAATGGCCAACCATTGTCAATTGTGTGGGCTAAATATATATTCGGTGTGAGTTGGTTTTAAAAGGAATGGAGGCAAGACAGCAAGGTGGTGGTTAGATGATGTTTTTTGGATTCCTTGCCAAGAGGGGATGGAATTACGGGGCATACAAATAGGTTGAAGGTATATTTTAGAAGTGTGGCTCGAAAGGAGAATGGTGAATCATCCATTAAAAATGAATTTATGAGTGCAGCTCAAAAATTCAAGGGTATATTAGAAAAAGTTTATTGAAAAATATGATTATACCTTCCGGCGAAACATTCTATTTTGGCTCGTGGACTCTCACCTAATGGACTTTGAAGACACATCAAAATGCCACTTTTGTTTACATTGAGTAGCTAAACATCTTATTGGTTATGGGATTTGAAATTCAATGAATTATGTCTCAGTAATTAGTATTTAAGATATAGATACCTATGGTTCATAATAATAAAAAATTTGCATTGATGAGTCTTATTCCATAAAACTTAATGCTCTTAGGTTAAAAGTGTGCTTTTACACTTTAGGTTGCATGTCATCTTTTAATTTGATCGAGATACAACCTCAAGATATCCCTAGGGACTTTTAATAAAATCATGAATGATACCATCCTTGACCAATAAACATGATTTCTCAAACTATTTACCTTAACTACTTTTATCCACTTGGGTTATTTTAAACTCAAATATATACAATCCTATGATATTCAACTGATAATGTAAGTCCCTCAAGACATACATAGACATAATTCCAATTCCTAATACATTTAGGAATAAAAGTATTACATACTTCATTCATGTCTTCCACCACGATTTTTTGAAGTAGTCAAATCCTGCCGTGACGTTAACTGAATCAACCATTAGATTCAATTTCTTATAGGTTGGATCGCACCAAGCACAGATTGTTAGATATTTTCGTGTTTTCATGCTCTGATACCAATTGAAAAGACGAAGGTACACAAATATACCTCAATCTAAAACTTTTCCACCTATAAGTCCTTTCTCCGAAAGTGATTGTCTATGGACTAAGTCGAGACAATACAACTAATTGGTTAAAACTTCATGTGATCATCTATGGATACAAGATCGAGACAATACGACAACAAGATAACTTACGTGATTGACTATGGATACAAGATCGAGACAATACAACAACGAAGTATGATTACTTGATAATAGGTTCGGACTTAACCAAACACAATAGGATTTCTATCAAGTAAATAGGAATTAACGTTTGTGTATTTTACTTCTAATAATTATAATAAAAACAATTATAATTGCGGAAATAGAAAAGTAAAAGACACAACAAGATTTTGTTAACAAGGAAAACTGCAAATGCAGAAAAACCCTGGGACCTTGTCCAGAATTGAATACTCTCAGGATTAAGCCGCTATACAAAATCTAAACCAACTTCGTATACTTGAGACCAAACAACTAAACCTATAGTTCACCAAGTTCCGTCTGTATCCCTGCGCCTCCAACTTGCAATAAGTCACGCACTTGGAACAATTCCTTTGGTTCGTATTCCAAACAATAAAGGAACAACAAATCTATTCGGTAACAAATCTTTTCAAACAACGTGATATGAGTTTGACAAAAGGGTCTTCCGTTTATCCCAATAAACTCCTTTGTTAGGTTCTTAGATCAATCTTTCAACAACTACCAAAGTAATTTTTTAGACTATGCAATCAACATTCTTAATCACAAAGAAACATATTGATGCCGATCTACTCAACTAATCAATCAAGGTTATCACAAAGATAAACCGATTATAGTTGGATCCCCAACCGATCAAGTTTTTTGCACACCAAAGATTATGAACTCAAATAAGAAATCTTCTTTGTCTTCAAATCTTCTTAGATCTTCAATAAACACCTGCACACAATCAACTTGAATCTCTTGTGATCAATCACACATTTAACGTAGTCTGTTAATAATGGATTATCACAAGATGTATTTAGATCTACAAACAGTCTAAAGATCCCCGTCGATACTTCGATCTAGTTTGAGTGAATCTTATATCAGAAGAGAAGATTCTCAAGCATAAACAAACTAGGTGCAATCAAAGTTCAACAACCGTTAGTCAATAAAATCAATCGAAAACTAATAATAAACTGCAATTATCTAGTTTCCCACCAACGGTACTCGTAGAGCTTCCCAATCCCAAAGAAGTCTTTAAAACGAGCGGTCATAAGAGATTTCGCTTAATTAGGGTACTTTCCTCTCCGAATAGACGGCTCCACCAGTAACAACACAACAAGGTAGTTTTGCTGGCTCTGGGGATTAGTTTGCTCGAAATGCAAACTTGAATATTTATGGACCAAGGAAGTTTGGACACTAAGGAATTTCCAAAACCGAAAATATTCTCAAGATATGCAATATATTTCCAAATTTGGCTTCCTTAATTCATGGAAATGCTTTTTCCAAATATTGACCGAAATCTCAGTAGAAAATCTCCAATTAGTAAATGCACATTACCAATTTTTATTTTCTAAAGATATGCATTTTAATTGCTAGAAATTAAAAGCATATAAAACTAAAAACCTTTATTAAAAGATTCTCAATTTATTTCGATCTGGGATTATCCTTTAGCTATTAAGGAATATCTTTTAACAATAAAAGATAAGAATTACTGCACATGTTCAAAGTATGTCGACATCTTTACTTTGTAAATCCTTTTTCATATTTACAATCTTGGAACCGATTTGCCAGATTTCCAAATGAGTTTAGAATTGGTTCATTTGACTTCCAAGAACTATCTGATTGATTATCCTATCAAATCACCATTAATGGGTTTCACGGTTCTACCAAAACAAGTTTCAGTTCTACCTCCATGTGGGTACTAGGATCGGTCACACTAGCTTTCCAAAAATTGGTTGACTAGGTAATAGGATCGGTTACCACATATTTATCTGTAGATGGTGGATTTTCGACAAGGGCCAAAATCGTAAAACCATAATTGTACGTGCTCCTGATTTAGCAATCAGATGAGTATTGAGGCTCATGTCTCTTATCGAAAGCATGAAAGCTCATGCCACAAGAATCTCTGACTTAGAATACTGTCTCTCAGAGTATATGTAGATGTGTAGTCTCCCAACTGAGGCAACGGCATATCTCATGAATACTAAGCAATTTCAGTAATTACTTCTATATAGAATCGAAAGATTGGACGGATCCTAGATAGCTTTCCTGCTAGTATAGAGCAATAACGTCTTCAGGATGTAACAATGTTTTCCCTGACTGTATAAAAGAAATATGACGCTTCAACAAGCTCATATCACTCAATTCCTCAATAATTAATGCTCCTAGACGATCGTACTAGTATATAGCCATCAATTAATTATTCCTAAATCATTAGATTCATTAACTGAATCCCTGGAAAATATTTTACATTAATTCATAATATTTCGTTACTTCAATTCATGGTTCTTCCCAGCAAAATTCCATGGGTTAGTAATAAATATTCAACATATGGGCATCTGAGCCGCTATCGAGTAAGCCCCGACTAAAATGGTGTAAGTGTACTCAGCAATAATACACTAACGAGCACCTGAATGCACGAACGAGCGTTCCAAAATACGAAGGAACGATGAACCTATGCAAAATAGGAAGAAAATAATAAATAATAAAATATTAATCAAGGCGCTGGGGGACTGGGCCCAACGGCCGGCCGGTCGTGCCGTGGCCAGTCCCACGCCCAATTTTATATTTTATCATATTTTAATATTTTCCTTGATCTCATGAAAATTCCCTCATTTGAACAAAATTCCTTCGTTTCAAGGAAACTCCTCAGTTTCATGGTGTTTCCTTCACATCAAGGAAATAATAAATAACTAGGAAAGGTGTCGTGGGACCAAGCCTACTAGCCGTCCGGTCATGCCCTAGTTGTGGCCGGTCCCACACCTTGCACTCTTTATTATTATCATTTCCTTCATCCCATGAAATTCTTTGATCTCATGATATTTCCTTCAAATCATGAAAATAATACATAAAATTAGGGAAAGCTCACGGAACCTGGCTCAGCCGGCCGACCATGCCCAAGCCGGTCCACACGCCCTTATTTTATTATTATTAATATTATTTGTTTCCTTCATCTCATGAAAACTCATTCCCTTTAAGGAAAACTCCTTTATTTCAACAAACTCCTTGATTTCATGGTATTTCCCTATAATCATGAAAAATAATATAAAATTAGGAAAAAGTGTCATGGGACGGCTTATTGGCCGGCCGGCCGGCCATGACTTGGCCATAGCCGGTCCCACACTTCATGATTCCTTCATTTTATTATTATTTATTTATTCCTTCATCTTATGAAGTTTCCTCAGTTTGAGCAAAAACCTTGATTCCTTCATATTTTCTCAAATGATTGCTCAAATGCACACCAGAAAATATCAAAATTCTCAGGACTGAGACGTGAGCATTTTGGCGACACGAGCATATTACCTTGACCGACTAAGGTTGGCTCTTTGGCTTGCAAGAGGCCGGTCCCACATACTTTCATCATTTGACCTAATGTGGTCATATTAGGTTCAAACTCTTCCATACAATTTTGGAACTTCATAAAACGATCATCATACGGTCCCATGACCACCAGGGCCGGTTTTCATGACCCCTTGGTCGGTCCCTCATCTCTTCATAATTAATTAGGTTTTATCACCTAAGGCTCAGACGAGCATTATTTTAATAAATGATTAAACGAGCATTTAATCAACCTTTCATCAACTGGTCTTCAAGAGACTTTGGTATTTGCTCACTCGAGAATCTGGGCATTACATGGTTGACCCATCATCCCATGTAGCCGGTCCCTCCTTCACTCCATGGTTGATTTTCAATAAATCATCAATTGATCGAATTAGGGTTTCGAGTCCAAGGTTCATAATTCCAGATTCAAACGCTAATAATTTTAAGTTGATCTCGTGATCAACATTTTTATTAATTATACTCAGCTCAGTTGCTGGTATTTTAAATTAATATTTTATTTGGTCCTGCTACCAATAATTCATCAAGCGAGCAACATTTGCTCAGACTAAGGAATATTGGTTCAACTATCAATATTCAACAATCCATCGAATGAGCAATATTTGCTCACATTAACTATCAATATTTACTTGAGAATCATACCTCTGTCTCAACAGACACGTTCAATTCATGAGAGTCTTAGAACATTTGCAAATCATGTTCGACTCAGCAATATAAGGACTCATCGTCCCATGAAGTCATCAACTGACTAAATACACGTCTGCCTTGCACACTCCACAATCACGAGACATCAATCGTGTTACATGGGGGGATATTAACTAGGGTTTTGGCCTGTAGGTCTATGGCATGTGTATTCATACACACGATGAGAATGTGAGCAAGTCGTGTAATCAGTTGGAGGAGTTAACAAAGTAGTGGATGGAAAATCAACCAAGTCTCCGCACGATGAGCAACTGGTTTTAACACGATTTCCACTTCCCCACTCTTTGACTCCAGCAACTGTCACACTTCATGGGATCAAGGTGTTTCACAATTCTAGCAATATAAATAAGTTTCTAAATCATGATTGAAAAACAAGACAATCTTTCGTCAAACAGACAACAAGAGATTAACAACTCAACGTCTGAGCAATTACTCTCAACAGAGCAAATTCAATCAATCATAGCTTATCTTATTTCTTCACGCAGAATACACAACACACCTACAATATTCGATCATCATTGATCTCACACATATCTCAGCTTCTCTCATACAGATCGACCCATCCTCTCTTGTGACCGAATTGACTCTGGAACGGCCATTGTCTTGGTTTAGGCCGGAGTCCTACAGATTGATCTCTCGAATTCAAAGCACTCCCTTATTACAGTGCATCTGTGTGAGGTTTGACAGTTCGCTCGGTTCAAGGAGTTTCCTCCGCACGGTCGTCTCCTCAATTCCTTAAAAACCAGCAACTCGTTTTGCCCCATCTACATTATGGTATTTAACTTGTAATTGGTTGCACAAGTCATAAGATCGGTTACCAATTATTAAGACTTGTTGTACCTCTTACTAGGATCGATTCCACACAGTTGTGATTGGTTGCACCTCTTACTAGGATTGGTTCCCCAATGTCTAGAGTTGGTCATACCAATTACAACTTATCGATCATACCATCTCAGGTGATTACTTAAGATCGGTTTCACTAATAAAAGTCATACCGATACAAAATTCAGGCCTTGTGAATAGTTTTACCAAGATACATAAACAAGTTATGAGCGGTTATACTAAACACACATATTAGTAATCCAAAGATTTGCAATGAATAACAATACCAATAAGCCTAGCGATTTCCCTTTCATTTCATAAAACAAGTTTATGAATTGTACTTCCTTTAAACGAATGTAAAACATTGTTTCCTAGGACGAAATCTTCACCCATACCCATACACATAATCACAATAGCATTCATATGATTATGTCGATGTCTTATATACGAAGTTCAAAAGATAGACGTTATACTTCGTATTGTAATTCCTTAATACTATGTCTAACTAGAGTATAATCATTCACAACTTCACAGTTATGTTTTCAATATGCACGACTTTAAAGATACGTTAGGAATGAAACAGTTCAAGTCAAATATTACTAACCTCAAGAGGAAGGATGATGTCGTCGTTGTATCTCTTTACTTCTTCACATTCTTCAAGTCTTCACGTAATAATTGTAAGTCTCATATCCTAGTAACTTTCTAGCTAACCTATACGAAGTTGACTCTAGTAAATAATCAAGTGATAGACACATTTTTGTGTCTAAGTTGTCCTTAATTTTCTGCATTGTTGGTACTCGATTTCGTAATTATTATGGTGTTTTATGTGTTTGTAGGTATTTTTGCGAAATAAACATTTTTGGAAAGTTCGGCTCGAAAAGTTGATTTTGGCACCCGGAGGACACATGTTATTCGGACTCCAAATTTTGGATAAGGGGTACCTCATTTGATAAGGGGTACACTAACTGCTATCGGCACCCCTACGCTGGTTAAGGGGCAACCCCTTCTTCTTCAGCTTGAACATAAAATTGGTGGGAAAGTGATGGACTGTTCTGCGTGATTCTTCTGGATTGATTTGGGGAGATATTTGTGCGGACTTTTGGTTGGAATTATTTACGTACAATCCTGTTACACTGAAACAGGGCAGGTAGTCTTTTGTTTCGAGAAAGAAAGGGGAAGTTACGTCACTGTGAAGTAAAACAGAGCTAGAGGATATCTCGGAGTTACTTGGTCGGATTTTGTGAGATTTTATCGATCCTATTGGTTGGTACCAGCATGTTATATCCATACAGGAATGGTAAGTGGTTGAGGTTCAAAGAAATAGGAGTATGGCGTGACTTGGTCGAAAACAAGGAAAGATATCTTAGGTGAGATATTCTTGGAGTTCTGCTACATTACTGGGAAAGTTCGCGTGTGTTCTCAGCGTTCGTGACTTCTTCTTAGACGTATGTCAGCACGTTTGGAGTGTTTCAACTTGAGAAAACAGCGTGATAAGACAAATTTGGGAAGAAAATATCTCGAGGATATATTCTTTTACTGCTGAGTAATGGCAGAATTTTTGGGAGTGATTCAGCGAGATTTCTAGGGTCAGTTGGCTATATAAGGGTGTTGGTGTTGCATAGAGCGGGCATGTAGAGTGAGGGGTGAAGTGCTGGTCCGTAGAAGAAGTTGCAGACGAGTTCTGCACTTTCAGGCGAAGAAGAAGAGGAAGAACACTAAACAACACATTTAGATAGTCGCAGAAACCGTTGCCTATACATTCAAATCCAATAACTTTGTAACAATTTCTGTAACAATTATTTCGAGTTCGCAACAGTTTATTGGCGCCGCCGACGCGGGCTTATCTTTAGGCTAGAGTTTTTAGATTTTCTTTTAGGTTTTTATTTATTTGTTCTTCTTTACGTTTTTGGGTTTTTGTCTTTTCCTTTCAGATTTTGGGATTTGGAGCGAAAGAAAATTTGCTAAAGCTTTTGGTGGATACTTAAAGATTTGGAGTTAAAGACAAAGCGAAGGAGCGAAAGAAGAAGATTTTTTTTTTATATTTTATAAAAGAGAGAAAAAAAAAAAAGAGAGGCATTTTTATTAGATATTTTTTTTTTTTTTTTTTTAGACTTTCCTTTTATTTTGCACTTTTACTTTTGGACTTTGGACTTGGACATTTGGACATTCCTTATTTTTTAAACCCTACGGAAGGGTAGTATTAAATATAAACTATGTGCAGGGAAGGACGACAGTTACGATACCGTCTCGGCCCCTCGGGTTCGTACACGACATAAGAGTCGTGGCCCGAGTCGACTTCAACGGTTCATCCCCCGTCTGGTACGGGAGGTAAGTTTGTCGAAACACTCACGAATCCCCTGTCAGCGAGTTACTGTATTCCTTCGTTTGCATATATGTCGAGGAACTGAAAACGGCTGTTTTAATTTCCTAGTAAAGGGCAAGGCCTGGCCATACAAGATAAGGGTTCGGATTTCATCACTGTTCTCTTCTTGCCCGCCTTAGGAGAACAATACTTAACGCGAACCTAAGCCTTAAAATTTGAATAGTACTAGACCGATAGGGTAACGAGCTTAGTAGGAAAGTCGCTCGAAAAATATTGGTTACTCTTTTAGCATACTTCGAAGTTCATGATGGTTTCTGTGAAGTTGAATGCGTGACTGCGCCGCCTTGTAATAGCGGTGAGGCCTTGGGTATCAAAGCTCCACGGAGCTTCCCTCGCCTTGATTCAAATTACTTTGACTCGGATTGATCCAGACGGGTTTGCTCAAATTGTAACGAATTCCCTTTCGAACGATTAGAAGCTGGTCTAGAAACAATCTAAGTGGAGCCATCATGCTTTTTGTTTGCTAGAATTCAATAGGTTTGCTGTGATGGAGTCATCCTTGTTTGTGTTTGCATAGAACTTCCCTCATTTTTAGGATTTTTTCTTTTTCTTTTATTTTCTTTTTCTAGTGTATGCCCGAGGTTATTAGAGAGCGGGCTTGGAAAAGAGACAATCTAGGTCGATTGATTAGTGACAAACCTAGTAATTCTTCTTATGGAAGCGGGGAGCTCGAAGACTCTTCTTTTGAGAGTCCTGTTTTTGGAAACTTCAATTTTGAGAATCCGTCTCTTCGTGAGGAAAGTACCCCTATTACTTCATATGTGCCAGCGATGGCTACTTTGAAAGATTACATGTTCCCAACTAGGACCAACCGAGATTCGTGTATTAAATTGCCAGCCAATACGGCTAATTTCGAGATAAAACCTAGTCTTCTTCAGATGATCCCTATATTCTTAGGAAAAGATGATGAGAACCCTTATTTTCATATTAGGGACTTTGAGGAAATTTTGGGACAGTTAGAATAAAAGACCTTATCGATGAAGTCTTGAAACTTAAGATGTTTCCCTTTTCCTTGAGAGATAAAGCCAAGACCTGGCTGAACAACCTCCCATCTGGATCCATTGAAACATGGCAGGAACTGATTTCAGCTTTCTATATGAAATTCTATCCTAAGCATAAAACTGTAGTTTAGGCGAGAAAATTAGTGCTAGTGTGCAACAAGAGGGAGAGTCTCTTTATAGGTTTTTAGAGAGATTCAATGATCTCCTATCCCAGTGTCCTCACCATGGATTTGATAAGATGAAACTTGTGGAGATTATTTATAATGGTTTAGACTATTCGACTAAATCCATGGTCGAGTCTATGTGTGCCGGTGAATTCACAAATAAAAGCCGCCGATGATGCTTTTACCTTCTTAGGAACTATCGCTGAAAAATCCCAACAAAGTGGGAGCCTTGTGTTGAACCCCTAAAATACTCTTGGTCAATAGAAGTGGCACCGATGTGGTAGATACAAGCTTCGAGTCAGATGCTAAGTTTGCTGCTTTGTCTAGAAGGTTAGAAGCTTTGGAAATGGGTCAGTCTAAAAATAGGTCCCTTGTTGAACCTAATAGAGCCTCTCAAGTCTCTAGTTGTGGAATAGAGCCCGATAACTCATTTTGGGAAGGTCATGTTAGTGAAGAACAAGCCCATGCAGTTTCTATAACAACGCTAGGTTTGAGAACCGTCAGAAGTTTGACCCTACTCGTGAGACCTTCAACCTGGTTGGAGAAACCATCCTAATTTTTCTTGGTCTAAGGGCCAGAATCAAGGACAGTCTAGTAATTCTCATCCTCCCCCAGGTTTTGGTTATACTCAGAACCCTTCAGGTCAAACCCAGTTTCAGAACACTTCTGAGAAAAAGATCTCTACCTTAGAAGAAACTCTTACTATGTTAGTAAAGAACCATGAGATGTTATCCGCCAACCACCTTAGCTTTGAACAAGAAACCAGGCAGAACCATAAGGATAATTCCCAGACTCTTGCTAAATTAGAACTTCAAGTCGGCCAAACAGCCAAGTATTTAAGTGAGAGAGAAGTAGGTAAGTTTCCTAGTCAATCTCAACCCAATCCTAGGGGGGTCCATCAAATATCTTTAGTTGTTGAGGAATAATCAAACCATGTGAACTCGATAAAAACCCTTAGGAGCGGTAAAATGGTAGACAATAAGGTAGCCATGCCTAGTGGACATACTGTAGTTCCACCTTTTACGTCCCAAGAGGAACCCATAGATGAGGAAACTGAAACAATCCCTAAGGAGTCCCAAGAAATTCCTGTTAGGACTACCTTTGTGCCTAGAGCCCCATATCCGCAGTTGTTATCCCCAAAAAATAAGGAGTCGACATTCAACGAGATAATGGAAACATTTAAACAGGTGAACATAAATATTCCGTTATTAGAAGCAATTAGGCAGATGCCTGCTTATGCCAAGTTCCTTAAAGATCTTTGTACACGAAAGCGTAAGCTTAATGTCCAAAAGAAAGCCTTTTTAGCTGGTCAAGTAAGTTCCATTCTTCTGAACCAAACACCTCCTAAGTATAAGGACCCTGGATTCCCCACCATATCTTGTGCGATTGGTAATCACATGGTCGATAAAGCTTTACTTAACTTAGGAGCTAGTGTTAACTTACTCCCGTATCATGTATACACCCAGCTAGGTCTTGGTAAGTTGAAACCGACTAAAATGACACTACAATTAGCTGATAGGTCTTTAAAAGTCCCTCGTGGTGTCATAGAGGATGTTTACGATTGAGGTTGATAAGTTTATTTATCCGGTGGATTTCGTTGTTCTAGACACCCAACCTGTTCAAGACCCAAATGCTCGGATCCCGGTGATTCTAGGTCGCCCATTTTTAGCCACAGCCTTATTTGTCATCAATTGTAGGACCAGGCTGATGAACATATCCTTTGGTAATATGACCTTTGAAATGAATGTATTTAATGTTACTAGACAACCTTCCGAGAATGATGACTTAGAAGAAGTGAATATGATTAGCACTTTAGTTCAGGATTTAGTTCAGGGATAACGGCATGACACTCTCCCGGGAGATTCTTTAGATGAATTTGAGGAAACCATTCTCTTAGACCAGATGTGTGAACAATCTTTAGAAGAAGCCCTTGAGTATTTTAAAGACTCTACGGACCCGTAAATCCAGGCAATAGTGTTAGGTCTTTCGAGAATAATGATGACCCTAAGTTTGGGGGTAGAGAACTAGAAGAATCTCTTGAGTATTTTAAGGACTCGAAGATCCAGGAAATTCAAGCAAAAGTTAGAGGTTTGTCTCGTGAGTTGTGAAAACCCTAAGTTTTGGGGTAGTGATGGTTCTTGTGATCGTCAAATATCCCTAATTAGAGTCCCTAACTTGGGGCTCGAGCTTTGTGCGTCTGAGATATTACTTGAGTCTATTCAGACTCTACAACCCGATCCTCCTGATACTGTTCAGGAGGTAACCCAGGTATTAGAGACCCGTTTTTCGGATGAATCTATTTATCAAGATACACATATGAAGCTCAATTATGCTACCCAGATGAACCTAGTTGTCTTGATGAAACCTTAGACGAGGATGTGCTCCTTCTATTCATTTTTCGAACCGGTGCGGTTATCCGATATTGGTGTTAGCCCTATTTGGTCTTATGGACCCACAACTATTTCGGCTATTGGTGTATGACTTTGGAAGGTGAAGATCCTTTTTAGGTATTTGATGTCCTGGTGAAGACTTTAAACTTAGCACTCCTTGGGAGGTACCCCTTGCTCATGCAACACTGTAATATTTTTCCTCATTTCCTTCTAGTGGTAACGGTTTCTCCTTGTTCATGTTTTTAATTTCATCTTTAGAACATTGAGGACAATGTTAGATTTAAGTTTGGGGGTATGGGAAAAACTTTTTAGTTGCAATAAATAAACTCGAGCCTAGAAATTTAAGTTTATTAAGGTCGGCACTAACCAATCTAAGTGGATGGAAGCATTTTGGTTGTAGGAGTTGAGGAACCAATCGATTAGATGGAAACATCTAAAGAGTGTATTCATAAAAGCACAGAGCTCAGGTGTTAGAAAAAGAAAACATGGTAGTTTCGCCATATCCTCGTGATGGAAACATCGAAAGATTCCTGATCACTTCTTTTATTTTTCTCTTTACCATTGCTAGGGTGAAATAGAGTGACTGAGATACACACAAAAAAAAAAAAAAAAATGACCAGACCACTAGACCAACCGGAATAAATACAATAAAGTCGATCACTGGTACCCTTGTATATGCCAGCTGAGTTGACCTAGAGTTTGGATTATCGATCACTGGTCCCCTTGTATATGACAGTGTGTTGATATTAGTCCGGACCAGTATCTCAGTCCATTAGGATAGGTTCACCTTAGTCAACATCTATGTTTTTCTCTACATCCATCTTCTTAATCTTTCCATGTGATTGGTTGACTCCGGTTTATGATGTCTAGAAACTATCTGAGCAGAGCTCTGTCACTTTATATGAATTTTAGTATGCTTGAGTGCAAACTCGTGTACATCAATTGGAATTTAGCATCGTGGTACTTCCTCCCCGTAGTCAATAAGTATGCCAACCAAGGAGATTCTTTAGTGCCTTCCAAGGTTCTCGTAGATAGCCGTGGTCTGGAGTAAAGGTTTTGTGGGTACACCTCTAGTAAACCCTCCGGAGACAACACTCCGCCACTAGGGCCACCTAGGGGTTCAAATGAATTTTATTTTCTAGAATAAATTTTCTCGAGGACTAGCAAATAATAAGTTTGGGGGTACTTGATAGACACATTTTTGTGTATAATTTGATCTCAATACTATATATTGTTGGCACTCGATTTTGTACTTATTATGGTGTTTTATGTGTGTGTAGGTATTTTTGGGGAATAAACATTTTGGGAAAATTCGGCTCGAAAATTTATGCGGAGCACCCCCCGGAGGACATTTGCTATGCAGAATCTTACTTTGGATAAGGGGTACCTCAATTTATAAGGGGCACCTCAGTTGGACACTGCTATTCTTTTGACTTTTGGATAAGGGGCAACCCTTTCTTCTCCATTTCAAAAATCAGTTTTGGCGGGAAAAGAAGTTTTTGAAACAATTAGGGTTCGAATGTTGATCATGTTCTCGGGAGATTCAAGTGCCGAAACTCATTGGGGTTGTTTGTTTTGGCTCAACAGGGATGGTAATGGTCATCGTTTGGAACAGAATTGTCTACAATGGCGGATTTGATTTTGAACAGATTCTCGGGTTTAAGCTTTATCGTCATGCGAGATGTTCTGGTGGATTTTTGGAGGAGTTTCAGTGAGACTCAACCACTGATTTTGATTGGGATGAATTTGACAGACCAAGAAAATGCTGGTATGGCTGTTAGATCGCGTTTAATTGGGGTGGATAATCAGTTCTGCGGTAAAACAGAGTAACAAGAATATCGTGTTGTCTAGACGAGCTATACTCGAGTTTCCACGTGCAGTTAGTTCGATAGAGCCCTGTTAGGATAAAACAGGCGTGTTTGGAGGAGATTATCGTGTGCTGAGCTACAAAAGACGTGTGCAGAAGAAGAAGAAGAGGAATTATTGCGTATCTCCCTGTAAAAGGAAAGGAGATTATTGTGAGTTATTTCACATGATTTTCTTTACCTGTTGAGTATATAAATGATGCTAGGGGACCAGAGAAAAGGACGGAGAGTTTGGGAGAGTTTGGGAGACGTACAGAGTGGGAAAATCGAGTTACAAAATATCTTTCTGCTGGTGCCATTGAAGAACACGAAGAACATTCAACGCACAACGGACCGTCGTTTTTGCTACAGGGAAAACGACACTTACTCGAGGGTCGTAATACGGAAGGCAGACTTAAAAGCAACAATAACAGTTTTATCTTTCTTTGTAACAGTGTTTGCAACACTTATAATCGTTGCAAACACCCGATTTTCATCATTTTCTCCATTTCATCATTTGTACACCTCTTTTGAGCAATAAAAATGAGTTTTGAGCGTGTTTACACCATGATGAGCTAGAACCCATCACTGGGACGACGGAGGAAGCTGTTTTGCACCCATGTGGTAATTCTATTTAATTTCTTTATGACTATTTGCACTATTATAAGTGATTCATGATTTTAATTGATTATTTGTGAATTCGTTAGATGTCGCATGCTTAGTCTTAGGTACTTTAGATGCGTCATGCTTGTGAATTACATATAATTCTTTATAAAATCTACCTTGGCAAAGAATTAGAGTCGATGTTTGTTACTTTATGAGCCTTAATTGTCCGGAATTAATAGATGAACCGCATGAATGTGAGAATTGGTGGAATCCCGAGTCCCAGTAACTCTCTTCGTCTTGTGACATAAATTTTATATTTTCTCTATTTTTATTATTTTTCTTTATTAAATCCTAGAATCAATTTCAACAAGTCCGAGTGAACGACAACTCTTCTTACCACTATAAAAATTCGATCAATTTTTGGCGCCGCCGACGCGGACTTTTGTATAGATTTGTTTTTAGGTTTTATTTTTATTTTTATTTTTATTTTTATTCTTTTTTACGCGTTTTGGTATTTCTGTTTGCTTTCATATTTGGAGTGGAGCGAAAGAAAAAGAGAAAGTGCTGAAAAGAAAAGCAAAGCCAAAATACGATAGAAAAGAGAGATCCGAACGGAGTAAAGAAGAAAATTTTGTATATAGTGTAATTATTTTATTATTTTTTTTTTAGAAACTGTAATTAGGTAATTATTTTTGTAATCTTTTATTTTTGGACTTTTTCTTTATTTTTGGACTTTTGGACATTTATTATTTTTAAAACCCTAAGGAAGGGTTAGTTTAAATAAAATCGCACGTGGAAGGACGACGATTCACTGATATTGTCTCGGCCCTCGTGTTCGCACACGACATAGGAGTCGTGGCCCGAGTCGACCTCAAAGGTTCATCCCCCGTCTGGAACGGGAGGTAAGAATTCGAAACACCCGCGAATCCCCTGTCAGCGGGTTTACTGGATGATTTTGTATGCATATATGTTGAGGACCTGAAATCGGATTTAATTTTCTAGTAAAGGGCAAGGCCTGGCCATATAAGATAAGGGTTCGGATTTCATCACCGTTCTCTTCTTGCCCGCCTTAGGAACACGTAACCTACGCGAACCTAAGCCTTAAAATTGGACTAGAACGAGACCGATAGGGTAACGAGCTTAATAGGAAAGTCGTTCGAAAAATATTGGTTACTATTTTGAGCATACTTCGAAGTTCATGATGGTTTCTGTAAGTTGAATGCGTGACTGCGCCGCCTTGCAATGCGGTGAGGCCTTGGGTATCAAAGCTCCACGTAGCTTCCCTCGCCTCTATTCAACTTACTTAAACTCGGATTGATTCCAGAGGGGTTTGCTCAGATTGTAACGAATTCCCTTTCGAAGGATTAGAAGCTGGTCTAGAAACAATCTAAGTGGAGCCATCATGCTTTTTGTTTGCTAGAAATCAGTAGGTTTGTTGTGGTCGAGTCATCCTTGTTTGTGCTTGTGTAGAATTCCATTGTAGTTAGGATGTCAAACTGGTATTATAATAGCCATCACAATGAATATGAATATCCAACTGAACAATATGGACATCACTCTTTTTATGACCATAGTGTGAATAGTGGTTGGGAGCATCCACCTTTTCAAGGTTATGGTTCATACCATTGTGAACCCAATTACTATTCGCATACTCACCAGTCATATGAGCAAAACAATCCCTCTATTTCTCTAGAAAAGGCTTTCAAGAGTCATTCCTTATTTGTGAAGGAAACCTTAAATATTCCAGATGAGTCCCCAGAGCAGTCAACTAGGATGTCTTTGGAAGAAACTCTTAAGCAACTTACTGAAAGTACAAATAGGATTGTCGAAAAACTTGCTCGAAATAATCTTAATTTCCAATACAATGTTTCCAATAATACCCATGAAAATGAGGATATTTATTCGCATAATCAAGTTGACGAGGTTAGAATTGGTAACACTACTTGTTTAAATGAGGTTCAACCATTTTCATGTTTTTATAATAATGATTATGATGAGGATAGTGTTGATGAAGAATTCGAAATAAATAGGCATAGTGATCAGGAATTTGTTACTCCGATTGAACTTTATAATGATACTACTATTTCTGGTTCAAAAAAAAAAAAAAAAAAAAAAAATTGAGACCAGACCATCAGACCAACCGGAATAAAATTCAATAAAGTCGACCACTGGAGCCCTTGTATATGCCAGTTGTGTTGACCTAGAGTTAGGATTATCGACCACTGGTTCCCTTGTATATGCCAGTGTGTTGATATTAGTCCAGACCAGTATCTCAGTCCATTAGGATAGGTTCACCTTAGTCAACATCATCCACGTTTTTCTCTACATCCATCTTCTTAATCTATCCATGTGATTGGTTGACTCTGGTTTATGATGTCCAGAAACTATCTGAGTAGAGCTCTGTCACTTTATATGAATTTTAGTATGCTTGAGTGCAAACTCGTGTACAACAATTGGAATTTCGCATCAGGGTACTTCCTCCTGCAGTCAATAAGTATGCCAACCAAGGAGATTCTTTAGTGCCTTCCAAGGTTTTGCGTAGATAGCTAGGGTCTGAAGTAAAGGTTTTGTGGGTACACCTCTGGTAAACCCTCCGGAGACAACACTCCGCCACTAGGGCCACCTAGGGGTTCAAATGATTTTTATTTTATAGAATAAATTTGCTCGAGGACTAGCAAATAATAAGTTTGGGGGTATTTGATAGACGCATTTATGTGTCTAATTTGTCCTCAATGTTTCGTATTGTTAGTACTCGGTTTTGTCCTTATTATGGTGTTTTGTGTGTTTGTATGTATTTTTTGGAAATAAAGATTGTTGGAAAATTCGGCTCGAAAAGTTGCTCGGAACACCCCCGGAGGACATTTGCTATTCGGACTCCCACTTTGGATAAGGGGTAACCCAATTACCAAGGGGCACCCAACTGATATTCGCACCCCAGCTGTTGGATAAGGGGCGACCCTTTCTTCCTCGTTTGAAAATTGTTTTTGGCGGGAATTTTTTTTTAACAGAACTGGCAAACTCTGGTTCGTGATTTGGAGGGGTTAGAGTGTGACTCAATGGCTGGGTTTACAAGGGAAGACTTTACGGACATAAACAGGGTTGGTATGGGCTTTTGGATTGACTAATTTTGGCTAAATCGTCGAATTGAAGAAAACAAGGTAAGCATGTACGTGGAAGATATTCTCAGATTTTCTTGTTATCTTTGGAAGGATTTCGTGTGTATACAGCGTGCTTGACTTCATCAGAGACGCGTAAGAAATGTTTTTGGAGAAATTCGGCCATGCAGACGCGTGAAGGAGCTATAAAAGGGAAATTATTCCCGTATTGTGCACAAAAATAAAAGAGAATTATATGCAGTTATGATGGGAGATTTGGTGGCAGTGAGGCTATATAAGTCGTTGAGGGTCATTAGAGAGAGTATACGGAGAGTTTGGGAGGTTTTAGAACACTACAAGAGCCAAAAAATCGAAGTTGCAGAGACTGCCATTGCTGCTGGTGTGAAGAACACGAAGAACATTCAACGCACGCCGGACCGTCGTTTTCGCTACAGTGACAACGACTCAAAGCCGTGGGTCGTAATACGGAGGCAGACTTAAAATCAACAGTAACAGTTTTTAACCTTCTTTGTAACAGTGTTTGCAACACTTATAATCGTTGCAAACACCCGATTTTCATCATATTCTCCATTTCATCTTTGTAAACACTCTTTGAGCAATAATAATGATTTTTGAGCGTGTTTCCAACATGATGAGAGGCTAATTCTCCCACAACCAAGGCAATGAGGAAGCTATTTACGCATGAATAATTGGTAACTATTTTATTTTCTCTAATTTATAATTTATAATTCACTCAATCACTGCTTTTGCAGAGTTTTAATTGTTTGCAAAATTCTTTTCATTAGTTGTGATTCAATTAGATAGGGTATGCTTTGTTTAGATAATCTATGCTTAGGGGATACAATTAATTTTTGGGAATTTGCCTGATTATTTGTGGATTAAGAAACAAGGGATTTAAAAAAAAATAATTAGAGTTTTGGGTTATTTACCGTAATTCATTCATGTGTAATAGTGGAATCAGTGTCTTGGTTATTTTCTCATATCTTGAATCAATTTTGTGTTAAGTTTTCATTATTTTTAAGTTTTATAAGTCTAAAATCTTTTGCTTTCACAAGTCTCAACGAACCTTTTTACTACAACATTATTGAGTCAGATCAATTTTTGGCGCCGCTGCCAGGGATCGAACCCGGGTCACCCGCGTGACAGGCAGGAATACTTACCACTATACTACGATGACCAAAAAAAAAAAAAAAAAATTGATTCAATACTATATATTGTTGGCACTCGATTTTGTACTAATTTTGGTATTTTATGTGTTTGTAGGAATTTTTGGGAAACAAACATTTTTGGAAAATTCGGCTCGAAAAAGTTGATTTTGGGCATCCGGAGGACACGTGTTATTCGGACTCCCAATTTTGGATAAGGGGTACACTAATTGCTATCGGCACCCCATCACGGGATAAGGGGCACTTCATCATCTCCGTTTGAACATTGAAATTTGGCGGGAAAAAGAAAAAAAAAAACGATTCTCAAATGGCAGAATTTTGGTTGGAATTTTGGGCGTGCTAGAAGGAGATTCAAAGGCTGAAAATCATTGGGTATCTTCCTATGGACTATACAGGCATGGTACTGGCGTTATATTTGCATATATTTGGCTGGAAATTCCACGAGAAGATAAAACAGGGAACATATATTTTGTCGAGACATTCACGGGATTTTTGTGAGCTGGCGTGTGCAGTTAGGGTGTTTGAGTCTCTCTAAACGTGTTTGTATGTTCTTATCTGACAGACGACGTGTGATGGAGATAAAATGGGAAACTATACTCGCTGCAAATTGGTGAAGATATTCCCGAGATATTGTTTCTTTAATGGCGAGAAGATTTGGGAATTAAGGGGAAGATATTAGGTCCTGGCGTATTTAAATGAGGGTTGGAGAATTCAGCCAGGGAGGACGGAGAGATTAGGGAGAGTTGCAGAACACCACAGAGTCGAGAGAATCAAGTTGCAGAATATCTTTCTCTGTCAGATGAGTGAAGAACACGAAGAACAGACAGCCAAAGACCGTCGTTCTTTAACAGTGACAACGACTCACAGACGTGGGTCGTAATACGGAAGACAGTCTTAAAAGCAACATCGGCAGTTTATCTTTATTGTTCTCTGTAACAGTGTTTGCAACAGTTATAAACGTTGCAAACACCCGATTTTCATCATTTTCTCCTCTTCATCATTTGTAAACACCTTTTTTGAGCAATGAAATCAACTTTTGAGCGCGTTTCCAACATGATGAGCTAAACCTAATCCTTGGGGCGATGGAGGAAGCTATCTTTCCAATGAAAAAGTGGTAATTCTTAATCATTTAATTTGTGCAATTTTAATTATGATTATTTGCCTAGATTAAAAATAGATTTTATGATTTTTGTTAAACAATTGTATTTTCTATTGATGGAATATGCTTAGCCTAAGGTTTTGATATCCCATGCTTTGGATTAACATTTGTTGTTTCTAAAAAATCTACTTTTGCAATAGTTGAGAATCAAATTGAACGTGTGAAATTGCATGATTGTAACTAGTATCACTTTGGAATTGGTAAATAGCGGAATCCTAGCCTGACCTCTCCATAATTTCCAAACAACTTTTTAATTGAGCTTGTTATTTTAATTTACAAAAATTAAGTCTAAAAAATCTGCTTTCACAAGTCTTGAACGAACCTATTACTACAACATCATTGAAAATAAACCATCAACAGTCTGTTAGTGTTTCTCTGTAACAGTGGGTTCTGTAACAGTTATATCTGTTACAAACACGCTGATTTATACTCTTTCCTCTTGCAAACACCTTTTTGAGCAATGAAATCAACTTTTGAGTGTATTTCCAACATGAGGAGGTAGACCCCATCTCTGGGGCAACGGACGGAGCTGAATTTCATCATGTGGTAAATTAAATTAATTCCTTAATTACTTTTTGCACCGATTTTTAATGATTTATGATTTCTATTAATTATTTGCGACTTTGTTTGATGACGCATGCTTAGTTCTAGATAATTTTTATGCTTCATGCTTACAATATACAACTAATGTTTTATGAAATCTACTTTGGCAAAGAATAGAGTTAATGTTTCTTTTATTTTGAGCCATAATTGCCTAGGATTAATTTCTGAACCACTTGAATATGAAATTCAGTGAAATCCTGAGTCCCAGTAAACTCTTCATCCCGTGTCACCATATTTGTATATATTTTTCCTTATTTTCGTTATTAGTTTTAAAACAAATTCTCAACAAGTCTGAGTGAACGAATCATCTTACTACAACATCATTGAAAATAACCATCAATTTTTGGCGCCGCCGACGCGGACTTGTGTATAGATTTGTTTTTAGGCTTTATTTTTATTTTTATTATTTTGTTATTTTTTACGCGTTTTGGTATTTCTTGTTTGCTTTTAGATTTGGAACTGAGCTAAATAAAAATAGACAAAGTGAAAAAAAAAAAAAAAAGCGAAGCCAAATAAGGAAGAGAAAAGAGGAATCCAAAAGGAGTGAAGAAGAATATTTTGTATATACTTATTTTATTTTTTTAGAAACTGTAAATAGGCTTTTATTTTTGTTATCTTTTATTTTTGGACTTTTTTATTTTTTATTTTTGGACATTGGACATTGGACTTTAGTTTTTTAAAACCCTAAGGAAGGGTTAGTTTAAATATAAACTGCACAGGGAAGGAGGACAGTTACGATACTGTCTCGGCCCCTCGGGTTCGTACACTGACATATGAGTCAGTGGCCCGAGTCGACTTCAACGGTTCATCCCCGTCCGGAACGGGAGGTAAGAATTCTAAACACCCGCGAATCCCCCGTCGGCGGGTTTCTTGGATGATTTTGTATGTATATATTGAGGTATTGAAAACGGCTGCTTTAATTTCCTAGTAAAGGGCAAGGACTGGCCATACAAGATAAGGGTTCGGATTGCATCACCGTTCTCTTCTTGTCCGCCTTAGGAAAACGATACTTAACGCGAACCTAAGCTTTAAAATTTGGAATAGAACGAGACCGATAGGGTAACGAGCTTAATAGGAAAGTCATTTGAAAAATATTGGTTACTCTTTTAAGCATACTTCGAAGTTCATGATGGTTTCTATGAGTTGAATGCGTGACTGCGCCGCCTTGTAATGCCGGTGAGGCCTTGGGTATCAAAGCTCCACGCAGCTTCCCTCGTCTCTATTTAACTTACTTTAACTCGGATTGATTCCAGAGAGGTTTGCTCAAATTGTATCGAATTCCCTTTCGAAGGATTAGAAGCTAGTCTAGAAACAATCTAAGTGGAGCCATCATGATTTTTGTTTGCTAGAAATCGCAGGTTTGTTGTGGTCGAGTCGGCCTTGTTTGTGCTTGTGTATAATTCCCTTGTAGGTTAGGATGTCAAACGGCATTATAATAGCCATCACAATGAATATGAATATCCAACTGAACAATATAGACATCACTCTTTTTATGACCAGAGTGTGAATAGTGGTTGGGAACGCCAACCTTTTGAAGGTTATGGGTCATACCATGGTGAGCCCAATTACTATTCGCACACCCATCAATCATATGAGCAAAACAATTCATCTATTTCTCTAGAAGAGGCTTTTCAAGAATCATTCCTTATTTATGAAGGAAACCTTTAATATTACGGACGAGTCCCCAGAGCGATCAACTAGGATGTCTCTAGAAGAGTCTCTCAAGCAATTTCTCGAGAATACAAATAGGATTGTGGAAAAACTTGCTCAAGATAGTCTTAATTTCCAATATAGTGTTTCCAATAATACCCTTGAAAATAAGGATAGCCATTTGCATAATCAGGATAACGAGGTTAGAATTGGTAACACTACATGTTTAGATGGGGTTCAACCATTTTCATGCTATTATGATGAGGATAGTGCTGATGAAGAATCTGAAATATGTAGGTATAGTGATTAGGAATTTGTTACTCCTATTGAGCTTTATAATGATAATATTATTTCTAGTTCAAATCCAAATAATTTTAATAATTATTCACCTATTCAAAAGGACGAGGATTTGACTAGAGATACTGTTTTAGACGATGTAGAATTTCCTTTTTACGAAGCCGATGATACTTTTGAGGAACGAGTTTATTCTGAGAATATTGTATAGAGTCTAACGATTTAGAAACATTAGTCTTAGACAAAGAAGATGAACTCATAGAGCTTTTAAATTTGAGTGAGGATGCATCACCTGAGTACAACCTAGAAGAAGCAATTCACCATTTTTAGGATTCTGATGATCTAGAAATTAGGGAAATTGTAGCTAGTCTATCTAGAGACACCCAAAACTCTAAGTTTGGGGGTGATTATCATTCTCCTTGTGCCTTACCTTTAGCTCTTACACAAATCCCTCACTTGGGACTTGACATATGTGCCTCAACCATTCTAAAATATTATCTTCATACACTTTTTCCTGAACCTAGTTGTGTCCATAAAGAAGTTCAGTTATTATAAACCCATCCTCTGGTTGATGTGGTTAACCCAGGCTATGATACCACGATTAACTTTGTTTTCCCACCAAAAACCTTCCTTCCAATTGTGGGAACGTATAAGTTTCAGATGTGTCAATTATTAAGTTTTGAGACTAAACCTAATTACTTTAGGAGATTAGGGTGGACACATTTGCTTAAGAATGACCACTACTGTGGTCAACAGTGTGAGTCAAGTCTGATTGCCTTAGAGGATCCCCAGTTATTCAGGTTATTGTTATGTGCTTCTAAGTTCTTAATTGAGTATTTCCAGACTCTAGAACTTGATCTTCAGTGTAGGATCAGAATATCGCGACATCAATACCTTGCGAGATCAATAAACGACAGTATTGCGAAGGTGTCGCAGGGAAATAATTTAAATGACGCATAAGATGACGACAGCTAGAACATGAGAAAAGTGTGAAGACTTGGCGAGAGTTAGGAGTGTCGCGAAGACAAACACTTATGAACTCGCGATGCTTCGCGAAGGATTCCCGAAAATAAAGGACAGCTTAGCTGTCATCCACTATGTAATACCCTATATAAAGGGTCGAGTAAATCTGTTGTGAGAGAGGTCTTTTTGAATTGTTAAGCAAGTCATTAGGAGAGAGAAAATTTAGAGTGATTGTAATTCCTTTAGCTCTGATCTATCTTTCTTTGTAAACATTTCAAGAGAATAATCAATAAAATCTATAACAATTCATATTCAAATGGATTAGTTGAGTAAAATCTAGTGAGGGGTGTAGTGTGGGATTTCCTGCAACTACATATGCGCTAGAAACAGGGACTGAGTAGAAGATTAATATTGTGAATCGAAAGAATCAGGAATAACGAGAAAGAAATTTTGAATAATTTTCAAACAATTTATTAAAATTGAGAAATGGCTAGAAGAAGGAATGCATCAGAACAACCAGCAATTGTGAGGAGAAGTGGGAGATTAGCTGGAGAAAGGAGAAATGAAGTAGGTGAACCATCAAGAATAAACGCAAGAGATAGAGAAGAAGGTCAAATTCAACCACCAATTTAACCACCAATTCAACCAAAGACCGAATAGAGTAATAGATTATGATAGGGTGAGCGTACATACATGGAGATCAGATTCGTGGAAGAAAGAGAAGAAGTGCAACAATTGATAAATAATGAACAAGAGGAGAGAAATCGAGAAGAAATGGGAGAAACTGACTCATAGAAATGAAGAAATCGTAGCATTAGAAACGTTGAGACAAACAATACATGAAGAAAGACGATTAGAAGCGGAAGAACGCGCAAATTTAACAAGGCAAAACCATGAGTTAAGAATGGAAAATATGAGGTTGCAGAATAGGAGGTCGAGAAGTAATACCAGGTCAAGACCAGGATCGGTTAGAGATGATAGAAGGAGAATGTTACCTGTAGAAAATGCTAATGAAGAAAATTTAGAAAGAGAGCTAAATCTCGGTGAAGGATACTGCGAAAGAAGGGAAATGGTGTGTATTCCGCGTCCAGAGATTTTACAGGGTGACCAAAATAATGGAAATCAAGGAAATAGGCAGCAGAATAATCCAATTGATGAAGAAAATCTGGAAGAAGGAAGAAGAATATTGCATAGAAGAGAAACACAGAGGAAACAAAAGGAGATTGAAGATGACATCGAAAGGCGTTATATTGAACAAGCGCGTCTAGCTTGCGAAAGGGAAAGATTAAGAGTAGAAATGGAAGAACGAGAATTGGAGGAAGCAATCCGGCAGAATAATCATGACAATCGAGAAAGAAGGCGCGAGAAAAATCGCAACAATGGAAATATCAATGAAGAGTATAAAAGAATACAAAGGAGGCCGATAGACAACCAAGAAGAGAAAATGATGAATACAATGGTGTGCGAATCCGAGAACGAGATAGAGAAGAAAGTCGCAGAGAAAGAAGAGAAGAGAATCTTTGAACAAGAAAATCAAGATAGACATGAACGAAGAAGGAGAGAAACGGAACTAAAAAGACCAATAAATTCGAACCCTGATGTAAACGAACAAATCTTAAAAGAGTTGGCAGAAATGAGAGGAATGTTGAACAATAGAAGATGAGGAGGAAGAAGACAATTGGATGAGGCAATCGAAGAAGCTGCGAAAAATCCTTTTACACTAGAGGTGCAGTTAGGAGGAATACCCCAAAGTGAAATTTACTCCGCATTAACCAAAGCATTTTTGATGGAACAACTTGCGCAATACAACACATCAAGGCGTATGTAAGATGTATGTTACAGTGGGAAAATCATGACGCTATATTGTGCAAATATTTCGCATCAAGTTTAACAGGAGAAGCATTGAAATGGTTCGAGGGTTTACCAAGAAATACAATCACGTCATTCAACCATTTACAAGCTATATTTTTAGGGGCATATATAAGTAACAATTCCTCGCGACAGGTATTGAGGATGTATTCTAAGCTGAAACAAAGAGTTGGCGAGAGTTTGAGGCATCTAGTTGAAAGATGGAAGACGATGTGCAGCGAAATGGCTGGAAGGGTGGATGAAAGATATCTCATTCTATCGTTCATAAATGCTATGTTCGCAACCAACTTGTTATATATTCAAATTTTCAGAGTCAAGAATACAATCACGATGACTGAGTTGAGAGAACTGCAAGAGGAATATATTGCTTTGGAAGAAAGGCAAAATGAGGTGGAGTCGTACCCGGTTGCGAATACAAGTTCAAATGCTGCGAATGCAAGTTTGTTACCCAAATTAATACACACAGTGGCGAGTACCTCGCAAGGGTATCAAGAAAGAGTGATAGATGATGAACAGCCAAAGTTAGTAGCCATGGGAAGCCGAGATCAAGAAGAGTTTGAAAGAGAAAGAAACTACTATAACCGTGGCGACAATAACAAAATTCAGAGACTTGATCACTCGCAAGAAACCTATGGAAGTCAAAAACAGAATTATCATGGAGGGCAGCGACGTCATAGAGTAGTATGGGAAGAAATCAAGATGCCACCACTGAATACTAGTGTGGAAAAGATATGGGAAGCTATACTCTTGATGGAAAACATATATGCACCATGGAACATGGGGAATGAACCACCACCAGGTGATAGAAGTCACGAATTCTGCTCTTACCACCGTTTTCATGGACATCTGACAAATGACTGCAGAAACATAAAAAGAATCATCCTTAAAATGATTGATCAAGGAAAGTTTGAATCACTTTCTAAAAGTGAAGAGAAAGTTCAACCATTGCCGCCACCACCATCAAAAGGGAAAGAAACGTTCGTAATAGAAGTTGGAGCAAAAGCTAAAAATTTATTTTGCAACTCCATTGTTCACTCATATCGTACAATTGAAGATTTTCATGATAACATACTCAGTAGAGTTTTTGCGAGGGATGTTGATGATAAAGAAGTGTTGAACATTGCGAGGACATCGCAATTAAAAGAGTGGCAACTACAAATTATTTCTTTCTGCGAAGAAATACCCAAAGGTAGAGAAATACATGATAGCTCATTGGTTGTAAAACTGGAAATTAATCCAAAACCTGTTGATGGCGAAGATGATGAAGCAGAAAATTGCTGGGCAATCAATAGAATATTAATTGATACTGGAAGCTCGGTAAACATCCTCTTTTACCATACTTACAAGACTATGGGGGGAAAGGATGAAGAATTGATACCTTCAACATACAAAATATATGGTTTCAATGGCACAGCAAACAAGCCTAAAGGAGAAGTTCATATGAGAATACCCTTGCAAGGATTATCTACTGATATTTTGTTCTGTGTGGTCGATGTGGAATCCCCTTATAATGCATTGATCGGAAGGCCATGGTTGCATGAAATTCAGGTGTAGTGTCAACATATCATCTGTGTATAATGTTTCCTCATCCTAGTGGTGTTGGAATTATAAAGGGAGACTGGATGGAAGGGCAAAAATGTTATGAGATCGACGTGGAGAGTTGCGAAGAGAGAGTCATGAAAGGAAAGAGTTGGAAGCAACATGCAAAAGATGAACAAAGAAGAGAAAGATTGATGGTAGATGCCATTGATGTAAGAGGAGAAGATATATTGCGAAACAGATGCATGGAAACAGTTGAAAATTATGATGGAAAGGAATCATTAAAAGATTTGAATAGTGCAGAGGCAGAGAGTAGCAGGAGCAAAAAGTGTAAGAAGTGAGTAATCATCAAAAGGCAATAACAAAAGCTTGTTAAGGGTAAGAGGAAGAAAAAATAATTAAAGAAGAAATATGCGAGGATCTCGCCATCAAGAATGTATGACAATTTGATTGAAAAATTGAAAAACAAAAATGAATAAACAATGTAAGATTGCGCGATAGTTTTGCAAACAAAATGAATGATTGAATGAATTAACAAAAATGAAAGAGTGAGTGAATGGGACGAACCTTTATGGCATACACCTTAGTTCGCGAATGATATTTCGCAAGAGGCAAATGTAAGACCTAAAGTGCGTCATATAAGAGGGTATCTCTTGACATGGCTCGGGAAAGGTTACACCGCTCCCGGAACCGAGTCATGGAGATTTGGGGCCCATGAAAGCCTATCCGGGAGAGATACCTTGGATTTCCAACTATATATAAGGTTATACCCTGGTTGGACGCCCGAGGATCTCTTCCTAGGAGTCGAGTGTATGATCAAGGCGCGGGGTACACGGTTGAGCCAAGAGTGCACGGGGCATTTGAAGTGTCTCGGCCATTCTTGGCAAGTCTTGGTATATCTTTTCGGCCCGAAGAAAACTCCACTTAGGGTGCAGTCTCGTAACCATAAACCATATAGGTATAAGGGATAAGAGGCTGCGAAAACAACCGGTTGTTGTTAAGACCCGGATGGGAGGAGCTAGTCTTGTAAGGCCGATGTACGCCTCCTTGAAGGGGCAACCAGGAGAAGATAAGGCGGCACCCTCCATTAGGGAGGTGATAAGTGTCAAAAGACGCAAATGTCATGAGACTTTATTTTCGCAAGAAAATTTAGGCTTGTCATATTTGTGCGATGATCCTGTAGAGGCAATAATACTAACGCAAGGATAAGGCGAGATCAATGGGTTTTTACATGAAAATGTAAAGACGTCCTGCGATTTCGTCGCGAAGACGGCAATGTCATGGGATTTTACATTCGCAAGAGTGTTTAAACCTATCATATTGTCGCAAATAAAATATCCTGCACAGGCAAAAATACTTAAGAAATGATAAGACAAGGTTAATGGGTCATTACATGAAAATGTAAAGACAACCTGCGATTTTGTCGCAACAAGGGGTGGCGAAATAAGACCTTTAATTAGGAAGGCAAAATAAGACCGTACAAGAAATGTTAAGGCAAGATCAATAGATTTCTTCATTTATGATGATATCCTGCGATCTTGTCGCGATGATGAACTACAAAATAAATCTCTCATTTGCAAATAAATAACAGAAGCAAGTATGGGAATGCATGTGATGAAATTTTGTTATTCATTTTCATATGATAGATTTATGCATAAAGGAAACAAGAAAATAAATGATAATGTACTACAAAGAAGAATTGCTTGATTAGTATGCGCAAGTAAAGAAAACAAAGGTTGAAATCATATTGAGTAATCCAAGAAATTTACAATGAAAGTTTATAGAAATAGAAGATTAAAAGGATATATATACAAATATTACAAGAAATGAAAGAAGAAAAGGAAGTTATTTCTTGGAAGATTCTTCTTCTTTATCGTATTCTTGATTTCATCCTTCTTCTCGCTTGAGACTCTTCTTCTTCACTAGCTTCGCTATCGTAAACGTCGAGAGAAAGGCATATCTTTAGGAATATTATCAAGAAGACAAGGGTATGAACTAAGAGGAATCTTGTGGTCATTGCAAACTGTCTCAATAGTTTGATTGTGAAAGCGAACAACATAGTTGTTGAAGTTCGCTCATCGTAGCTTGCGATTGTTTCTTCAACTTAGAATACTTGTTGTTGCGAAGAGAAAAGTCTTGTGCGAGTTGTTCTTTTTCAGACTCAAGTTCTTCAATCCTTGTTTGAAATCTATTCTCGGATTCTGCAAAACATATGACAATGAGTTAACAATTCAATAACAATACTACAGAAGTAAGGAGCAGTAAAGTATAATAAACAACCTTCTCTGTCAGATATCATATCTTTAACCAAGGAAGTATGATCGGCATGAAGACTAACATCAACACCTAAGTTATTCCTGGCATTATCTAGAACCTTCGCAGCCCAAGCGAACTCATCGTCATTATTTATAACAAGAAGTGAACGAACTTGCTTTTCTCGCTCAGTAAGTATGGCATTCTGACGAAGGGATTCATCTCGTTCAATTTGTACTTCGAGAAGAGATTTTTGAAATTTTGCTAATGCATGTGCACCTTTATTAGCAATGCGGTCTTTGTCATCTATGAGACCACTAATTTTCTTCCTTAAGGTTTTCGTTTTCTTATGGGAATCACGATACATTTGTTTAAATCGGTTGGCTAAACCTAAACTAGATCTATGTTCAATCTCTAAAAGACAATATTTGGTTTGAAGTTCATTTAATGGAAGGGAATCAACCTTGTTTGATGAACTACTTAAGGATTCGTTGAGGTGAGTAAGAAGAACATCATTGTCCATAGGCTCGGGAAATGAATGGAGAAGAATGGCTTCTTCAGAGAGATTATATATGTCTGCGAAAATAATAAATCAGGCAAAGAAAAGCAGATGATTAAATAAAGACGACTTGAAGAGTAAAAGTTTTATACCATAAAGTTGTTGATTTTCACTTTGGAGAGTAGACATTTTAGTCTTCTCGAGAAGCGAGACTCAACTTCCAATTGTTGAATTCTTTCATCTTTCTTGCGAGACATCGCAACTTCCGTTTCTAGTTCTTGGATCTTCTTTTTGAGTTGGAGATTTTTCTTTTCAAGGTTGTCGCGTCTTTTCTCGAGATCTGAGGCAACAACAAAGGAAGCTCTCCCAGACTATAAAGGAAAATAAAGAAATTGTTAAGAGAAAGCTTATAATCAAAATTACAGAGAAGCAAAGGAATATGAACATACCAAAGCAGTGAGAGCATTTAAGTGACTGGAAGTCAATGTTCGGGAAACTCCGCGAAAAGATTCATTATCCTCTAATAGCGTGGCATCGCAAATTTTAGCGAGAGCTTCGCAAGTAGCAGTTAAATGATCATCTCCTAATCCTTGCATAGAGTCGGAGAAGACACTAGATAATTGCGCCATAGCAGAAATAATCGAGTGATTCTCCCTCGCAGAGGAGGTACCAATCTCATTTTCATCCTCTTCAGAGCTTTCGCTAGTTCGAGAACTAGAATGAGAAGAGGGTTGGGTTTTTAGTTTTTTAGAAAACGGAGCAGAAGACTTGTCCTTGTGAAGAGTGATTTTATTCTTGCCCTTAACCTTCGCAGCTTCGGGGATGTTTGTTTCTTCGATAACCTTCGCACACGAATGAAGATAAGAAATAGAGGCAACAATATTGTTAAAAATAACAAAAGAAAATATTTCTTACTTCATCCGTGATCGATCGGAGTATCGCCAGAGTACTCGCCTTTGGGTTTCTTTCATAACTCTTCCTCAGTTTGTCAACCTGTAAACTTTGCAAACTCATTAAATATAAGAAGAAGGGAATATCGCAAAAACAAAGCCTGAAATAATAAATATACCTCTTTTGCCTTCTCGGGCCACTGAAATAATAAATATAAATAGTGCGTGTGAACCTGCGATATAGGGTCCATTCAAAAATAAAGGAACAACCCACCAATTCTCATCTTTGGAATGACGAGGAGTACTATTGTTGCCCGAATGCCAGTCAATATCTTGCATGAGCGGTTTATCAAAGCATCAACATTATCTTTTTTCTTGAATGAGCACCCCAAATGAGATTTATCATTTCTCATATTTATAATCGCATAATTCGCAAAGAAGTTCTCTACAAGTATACTTCTCGCGGCTATCTCTAAATTTACAAATCTAGGATCTTTGACATCATCGGGATATAAAGATCCTTTACCAGTATCACTGTTCGCGAATTCAAGCATTAAACGGATACGATCGCCGCTCAAGCGATAAACACTCGCGAGAATTTTTCATGAGCAAGGATTTCATAGAATAATGGTATCTCGGGATTGTATAGAGGAATGTGGAGTCCTGCGCGAGGAGTTGACCTAGCGAGACTATGATTTTATGATCATCACATTGATGATCGAGAAAACAATTTTGCGAAAGTATAGATGAAGATTCTTGATCAGGAATGGTTGATAAGGTGAAACCCTTTTCCTGTAACTTCTTTTGAACTTCATTGAAAAGGGGTGTGTATGTACGACCAAGTGAAGCCATTATTAGAGTATGGGAATGAAGGGAGAAGTGAAAATCAAGAGAAGGAAAAAAGGATTTACAGTAGCAGAAACGCAAATTGCGGAGGAAGGAAGCTGAAGGAAAGTTGCAGAGAGAAAATAAAAGAGAAGAAGAGAAGGGTGAGAAAACTATATATAGAGAAGAGAATCCTCGAGAAAACAAATGCATTTAATGCGAGATGGGACGTGAATGGTCAAGAATAAGCGGTTGAAAGAGACGTGTCAAGAAAAGAGTGGAAGAAGAAACATCTGTAATAAATTCCGTACATGAATAAAAACGGATAAAAGTGAACAATCGCGAGATAAAGATGAGCAATTGCGGCATTTTAAAATATAAATTCTCATGACATTTTCTTCTTCGCAGAAAAGACATGAGAAGAGGCAAGATGTAGGATCAGAATATCGCGACATCAATACCTTGTGAGATCAATAAACGGCGTATTGCGAAGGTGTCGCAGGAAATAATTTAAATGACGCATTAGATGACGACGCTTAACATGAGAAAAGTGTGAAGACTTGGAGAGAGTTAGGAGTGTCGCGAAGACAAACACTTATGAACTCGCGATGCTTCGCGAAGGATTCCCGAAAATAAAGGACAACTTAGTTGTCATCCACTATGTAATACCCTATATAAAGGGTCGAGTAAATCTGTTGTGGGGGAGGTCTTTTTGAATTGTTAAGCAAGTCATTAGGAGAGAGAAAATTTAGAGTGATTGTAATTCCTTTAGCTCTGATCTATCTTTCTTTGTAAACATTTCAAGAGAATAATCAATAAAATCTATAACAATTCATATTCAAATGGATTAGTTGAGTAAAATCTAGTGAGGGGTGTAGTGTGGGATTTCCTGCAACTACATTCAGAATACTTCCTTTGAGGAAATCCAGTCGATGAAAACTTTTTATCTAGACCCTTTTATAGAGCCTGAACCCGAACCACAACTAGATGTAGTTGTCTTAAACAAAAAATTAGATAAGGGTGTGTTGGATATCTTCCTGGTCTGTTGCAGTTTCCTCTTCTTGTGGTTAGCACTTTTTGATCCAGATGACCCACAGTTATTCCGGCTGCTGCTATATGATTCTTCGAGGTGAATAATCTCTTCCATTGTCTGGATGAAGACTTTAAACTTAGCACTTCTTGGGAGGTAACCCAATATTTATGCGACACGGTAATATCTTTCCTTATCTCTTTTGCTTCAAATGGTAACAGTTCTCCTTGTTCATGTTTTTAATTTCATCTTTAGAACATTGAGGACAATGTTAGATTTAAGTTTGGGGGTATGGGAGAAACTTTTTAGTTGTAATAAATAAACTCCGGAGCCTAGAAATTTATGCTTATTAAGGATGGCACTAACCAATCTAAGTGGATGTAAGCATCTTGGTTGTAGGAGTTGAGGAACCAATCTGATTATATGGAAACATCTAAAGAGTCTATTCATAAAAGAACAGAGCTCAGGTGTTAGGGGAAAAAAATGGTAGTTTCGCCATATCTCGTGATGGAAACATTGAAAGAATCCTGATCACTTCTTTTTTTCTTTTTACCTTTGCTAGGGTGAAATAGAGTGACTGAGATACTAAAAAAAAAAAAAAATTGAGGCCAGACCATCAGACTAACCGGAATAAATTCAATAAAGTCGACCACTGGTGCCCTTGTATATGCCAGTTGTGTTGACCTAGAGTTAGGATTATCACCCGCTGGTTCCCTTGTATATTCCAGTTGTGTTGATATTAGTCAGACCGATATCTCAGTCCATTAGGATAGGTTCACCCTACTCAATATCAAAACCATCTACATCCATCTTCTTAATCTTTCCATGTGATTGGTTGACTCCGGTTATGATGTACAAAAACTATCTGAGTAGAGATCTGTCACTTTATATGAATTTTAGTATGCTTGAGTACAAACTCGTGTACAACAATTGGAATTTCGCATCAGGGTACTTCCTCCTATAGTCAATATTGTATGCCAACCAAGGAGATTCTTTAGTGCCTTCCAAGGTTTTGCGTAGATAGCTAGGGTCTAGAGTAAAGGTTTTGTGGGTACACCTCTGGTAAACCCTCCCGAGAATTTATCTCGGTCACTAGGTCCACCTAGTGAGTTTGAATTTTATTTTCTAGAATAAATTTGCTCGAGGACTAGCAAATAATAAGTTTGGGAGTATTTGATAGACACATTTTTGTGTCTAAGTTGTCCTCAAGTTTCTGCATTGTTGTTACTCGATTTCGTAATTATTATGGTGTTTTATGTGTTTGTAGGTATTTTTGCGAAATAAACATTTTTGAAAAGTTCGGCTCGAAAAGTTGATTTTGGCAGCCGGAGGACAGTGTTATTCGGACTCCAAATTTTGGATAAGGGGTACCTAATTTGATAAGGGGTACACTAACTGCTATCGGCACCCCTACGCTGGTTAAGGGGCAACCCCTTCTTCTTCAGCTTGAACATAAAATTGGCGGGAAAGTGATGGACTGTTCTGCGTGATTTTTTCTGGATTGATTTGGGGAGATATTTGTGCGGACTTTTGGTTGGAATTGGTTACGTACAATCCTGTTACACTGAAACAGGGAAGGTAGTCTTTTGTTTCGAGAAAGAAAGGGGAAGTTACGTCACTGTGAAGTAAAACAGAGCTAGAGGATATCTCGGAGTTACTTGGTCAGATTTTGTGAGATTTTATCGATCTTATTGATTTGGTACCAGCATGTTATATCCATACAGGAATGGTAAGTGGTTGAGGTTCAAAGAAATAGGAGTGTGGCGTGACTTGGTCGAAAAAAGGGAAAGATATCTTCGGTGAGATATACTTGGAGTTCTGCTACATTATTGGGAAGGTTCGCGTGTGTTCTCAGCGTTCTTGAATTCTTGTTAGACGTATGTCAGCACGTTTGGAGTGTTTCAACTTGAGAAAACAGCGTGAGAAGAAAAATTTGGGAAGAAAATATCTCGAGGATATATTCTTTTACTGCCGAGTAATGGCAGAATTTTTGGTAGTGATTCAGCGAGATTTCTAGGGTCAGTTGGCTATATAAGGGTGCTGGTGTTGCATAGAGCGAGCATTGAGTGTGAGGGGTGAAGTGCTGGTCCGTAGAAGAAGTTGCAGACGAGTTCTGCACTTTCAGGCGAAGAAGAAGAGGAAGAACACTAAACATCACATTTAGACAGTCGCAGAAACCGTTGCCTATACATTCAAATCCAATAACTTTGTAACAATTTCTGTAACAATTATTTCGAGTTCGCAATGCGATCAGTTAGCGTTTCTCAGTGATGGGTTACAGAATGATTATATATGTTACAAACACGCTGATTTATACTCTTTCCTCTTGCAAACACCTTTTTGAGTAATGAAATCAACTTCTGAGTGTATTTCCAACATGAGGAGGTAGACCCCATCTCTGGGGCAACGGACGGAGCTGAATTTCATCATGTGGCAAATTAAATTAATTCCTTAATTACTTTTTGCACCAATTTTTAATGATTTATGATTTCTATTAATTATTTGTGACTTTGTTTGATGACGCATGCTTAGTTCTAGATAATTTTGATGCTTCATGCTTACAATATACAACTAATGTTTTATGAAATCTACTTTGGCAAAGAATAGAGTTAATGTTTCTTTTATTTTGAGCTATAATTTCCTAGGATTAATTTATGAACCACTTGAATATGAAAATCAGTGAAATCCTGAGTCCCAGTAAACTCTTCATCCCGTGTCACCATATTTGTATATATTTTTCCTTATTTTCGTTATCAGTTTTAAAACAAATTCTCAACAAGTCTGAGTGAACGAATCATCTTACTACAACATCATTGAAAATAACCATCATCAAGCGACTCTTTAAATGAGTTTTTATTCACTAAAATATGACAACCAAACTTGGCATGCCAACGCTTGGTGGGTGCAACCGAGCAATGCTTTAACATTCTTTGTAAAGTACATTGATATCTAGTAACAAGAAATTCTCTCTTCTTCTCTCCTTACTTCTTTCATTTTTAAATTTAGTTTATTACACGTTATCAGTACATAGACTTTAGTAAACCATGAAGATTAAAACTTAGATGTTGTAATTGGTTTATAAATTTTCGTGAGATAGATACATGTGCTAATATGATCAATTGGAAAGAAACTGGAACTATTCATGATGATCAAATAGAAATTCTAAATCTTGATTGTGAATAGTAAAATTAACTTTGTAATTTTTGTTATTAGGCAAAGGTATCGTCCTTTTTTCTTTTGTTTTACTTATCGATTTATTTGTATTCATATTTTATTTATTTTCTTTGAATAAATACAATAAAAACAGTAACCACTTGTTGATGGGGTAACGTACAAACATAAAATTGGGATTTATACGGATTTGGTCATATAATCTTATTAATGACCAAAAAATTTATTTTGCGAAATGAAATGTTAAGGATGGATTTTATAGTCGTTATATGATACGAAATCGATCAGTGGTACCTAGAGTCAGTACTGTTTTGAACAAAGATTGAAAGAATTCACAAGAACAAAATAATAACAAAGAACATGATTTTTTGCTGCTAACTTCTTCTTCTATTAACTGTGAAAGAAAATACTCTTTTACAAACCTAGAATTGGTTCTTCTCTCAGAGATCCTCTCTACCCCCTTTAACTAGAATTCTCCTCCTATATATATATATATAGGAGTTTAACTTCTTGGAAAAGTAAATAACTATGAGTTTCTAGAACTCATCTAAACTAGGAATCCTAACTAAGTTAGGAAACCTCAAACACTTGTTAGTCAAGTAATTGTCGACCAAATTCTAGTGCCTTTCTAGACACTCTCCTAGCCTGAATACGGCTCTCTAGTCGTGAAGACAATCTTCACGTAACTCTCAAGATACTCCTGTATCATGGCTCCCCATTTTTAGGAAGCTGGAACTCCTGTGTAAGCTTTGAACTGAATACGAGGGAATTTAGTATCTCCTTGTTCCTTGTTGAACCACTTATATTTGCTTGATACTTGTCCTTTTCGTCCCACACGAAACATAACACGATTACCTCTCCTGGTAGGTGTTATTTTCATCTCAACAATACAATCCTGTTTGAGAATTTCTTCTCGATCCATCCATAAATCTTCCACTGGTGGCAACTTTAATTCTTGATCATCTTTTTCTTCATTAAGTAATGGGGTTTCAAATAGTTTCAAGTACTCTGCATTGATAAAAGAATACATCTGCATGTAAGGTGGTAAATCTAGCTGAAAAGCATTATCTCCAAATTGTTTCAGTATCTTGAAAGGTCCGTATCGTATGGGTTTCAGCTTCTTTCCTTCACCTTTAAGCCGCTCCTTCCCTATACGTAACCAAACCAAATCTCCTGTAGAAAAATTACAAGGAACACGATGTTTATCATGTTTAGCCTTGTATTTAGCTTGTGACTTCTGCAACTGAGCTTCTACCAAAGTGTGTATCTTGTTTATTCTTTCGATAAACTTTTAAGCTCTATTGCCTTCTTCTCCTGCTGATGCTACACCTTGCGAGGTATAAAAACACATATCAAATTGACTTTGAGGTAAATAACCTAGACACACTTCAAACGGAAACTTCAGGGTAGACCCATGAAAAGCTCTATTAAAAGAGAACTGGATATATGGTAAACTATCATCCCAAGTTTTAGGATGTTTAGAATGATACCCTCGTAAGAGATGAACTAAAGTTCTACTTACTACCTCTGTTTGTCCGTCTGTCTGAGGATGAAAAGCAGTGCTATGCTTGAGTCTTGTGTCCATCGGATTCCATAGCTTTGTCCAAAATTGACCTAAAAATAGACTATCTCTATCAGAGATTATAGAAGTGGGTAATCCAAAATGTTTCCAAACATGGTGAAAAAATAATTTGGCTGCACCTTCCCCTGTCACGGTGTTCTTGCAAGGAATTAAGTTGATTATCTTGCTGAATCTATCAACAACAACAAAGATGTAATCATACCCTGTTTTAGTCACTGGTAGACCTCCTAGAAAATCCATGGAAATGCTTTCCCATGGTCGAGTAGGAACTGGTAATGGCATATACAATCCTCTCTTCCTATTTGCAGATTTTGAAGTATTGCATAAAACACATCCTCGAATATACTTAGAGACATCAAGATGCATTTTCGTCCAGTACATATACCGTTTCAAGTTAAGCTATGTCTTCTCCATACCAAAGTGACCAGCAATACGAGAAGTATGTGCTTCTCTTATCCAGTGCATTCTATCTTCACCTTGAGGTATACACAAGGCCGTACCTTTGTACAGTAAACCATCCATTAAGCGAAACTTATTGGAATCCCCTTGACTTAGTTTCTGATATGCTTCTCGAAAATATTCATCTTTTTCATAGCCTTGGACGTAGTCACTTGGTAATAATGGCTGAATCTGTAATGCTACAAGTAAAGCCATATTAGGGGGTGGTGTTGACAGCATGTCTGCTAGCTTATTTGTTACCCCTTGTTTGTACTTGACGTGAATACCGAACTTCCCCAAGTAAGAGGCCCATTTCATATGACGAGCTTGCTGCAACTTAGTTTGAGTCTGCAAATATTGCAAGGGTTTATGGTTAGTATGCACAACGACTTGTTTTCCCAGCAAATATGGTCTCCAATGTTTCATAGCATGATGCATAGCATACAATTCTTTGTCATACGTAGGATAGTTCTGAACGGATCCATTGAACATTTCGGAATGATATGCGACTGGTTTTCCATCTTGTAGTAATACTTCCCCTAAAGCATAGTTAGAAGCATCAGTCTCTACCTCAGGTCTTTGTAGATTAGGTAATGTTAAAACTGGTGCATCTGGAAAAAAATTCTTCAACAATTGAAAAGTGGATTCATGTTTAGGCTCCCACTTGAACACAGCATTGATCTTAGTTAAACCATGTAATGGAGCTGTTATTTGAGAAAAATGTCGTATGAACTTTCTTAAATACTGGCAAGCCCCCAGAAAACTTCGAACCTCAGTAATATTCCTTGGTGCTGGCTATGCGGAAATAACATCAACTTTCCTTGGATCGACCTTGATCTCTCCTCTTCTAATCACAAAACCAAGAAAATTAATTCTTTTCTAGCAAACTCACATTTCTTCTCATTTAGTTTCAAGGAATTCTCCCTCAACACAGTCAATACCTTGGATAGATGCACCACATGTTCCTCCCATGTTTTGCTGAAAATTAAGATATCATCTAGATATGCTATGACAAAATCATCAATAAAAGCTCATAATACCTCATTCATGAGCCGCATAAAAGTAGCCGGCGCGTTACACAGTCCAAAGGGCATAACGAACCATTCAAATAACCATTGCCGCGTCTTAAATGGTGTTTTCCATGTGTCTTCTTCTTTGATCCGTACCTGATGATATCCAGACTTCAAATCCAGTTTAGTGAAGTATATAGCTCCTCCTAGCTGATCAAGAAGATCCTCGATCCTCGGTAACGAATATCTATTTTTTATGGTGATCTTATTTAGTGCCCGGTAATCTACACACATTCTCCATCCTCCATCCTTTTTTGGTATGAGTAGAACTGGAGAGCCACATGGAGAGCAACTAGGTACGATTACTTTTTGTTCAAGCAATTCATGTATTTGCTTCTTGATCTCTTCTGATTCAATTATCGAAGTCCTATACAATCCTAAATTTGGTAAAGAAGCGTCCCTAACTAGTGAAATTTCATGTTCTACGCTCCTTTTAGGTGGTATGGTAACTTCGTCTTGAAATAGGTCCATAAACTTCTTCTTCAATGACCTTACTTCGGTCTCTTGTCTGGTAGATAAAACTGTATGTAGTACTACCTTCCTTCCGTCTGCAACAACATGCCTGATCAATAATAAAGTGAATGTTCCACAAGTATTGATTAATCTTTTGACCTGGTTTGTAGTGACCATCTTCATGGGCAAATGCTTTTTACTAGCTAGAATTCTGAATTCTTTCCCATCTTTCTTGAACAAATAAACACGCTCTATGTGATGTAGTACATCATCTCGTTCCCACAAATATGGATTTCCAAAAATAACTTGAGCTACGTCTAATGGCACAACATCACAAACTACTTCATCGACAAACTTATCAGTGATAGCAAACTTAAAACGACACTGCATTGTTACCTGAAGCTCAGTATCCTTCTGTATCCACCCCAATGGGTAGGGTTTCGTATGGAGATTCGTGTTCAATCCCATCTGTTCTACTAATTTCTCTGAAATTAAGTTCTTTTGACTGCCAGAATCGATGATGGCTTCGACGATACTTTGTTTAACCTGAATCTTGACATGGAATAATTCTTCATGGAGATCTTTCTCCGTGTCTGTCATCCTTGTCATTAGCATGAGCTTTGGATCTGGCTGATCTATTTCAAAGATTGTCTCTGCTTCATTAGCTTTTGTCATTAAGGTATTTTTCTTAAAACTTCTTTGGTTTAAGACGTGGATATAGAATCCAGCAAGTATCTTTTATATGTCCTTTCTCCTTGCAATGTTCACAGACACTTTCTTCTCGTTAAGCTAACTGAGACTTGTTTTTACTTGTCTCACCCTTTCTTTGGATTCTATCTTCTCCTTTCGTAACTATTCTTTTTACGTCTGATATCGTTGCGCCTCTAGTCTTCTACTCTATAGCCACGACTTTAGTAATGGCCTCTTCAATGTCTTGTACACTGAATAGCTTTAATTCTCTTCGTATGTAATCAACAAGTCCTCCATTATACTTTCGGAGCGTCTCATCACTAGTAATATCCACATCCAACGCCAGATATTGATTGTACAATTCCGTGGTATAATCTTGGATACTTTGCAGATATCGATGTCGGATATGCTGCCACTTGAACCATCTTTCATCTAAATATCCTACAGGATAAAAGTGCTTCCTCATAAGATTCTTAAACTGTGGCCAGGTCAAGTTTTCTGTATCATTCCTTTTTCTGTAAGCTTTCCACCACGTTGAGGCATGGTTAGATAACTTCGGACTTGCAAAAAAAATCTTTTGTGACTCAATAAGTTGATGTACAGTGAAGTAAGTTTCCAACTTGTCTAACCAACCATCAAGTTTCTCAGCTTCCATGACCCCACCATAGTCATATATCTAGAGATTAAACTCAACCTTCAAACCTCCATATGGGTTTTGTTTAAGACTTCGTCTTCTTCTTCTTCCTCATCTTCTTCTTCTGAGGAACTTTCTTTTTCACCTTCCTTTGTAACCTTTTTCCCCTGCTTAGTTTTACTAGCACTTGCTTTGATGAACTCTGCGAAGGTGTCTGTCAAAGTTTGTATCTGAAGCTCAAGCTTTGTAATTTTATCTTCGTTTGATAGCTTAGGATTCTTTTCATCTTCACCTCCCATCTTAACTTTAATACTTTCTCTAGGTTTCCTGGTATCTGGTAGAACAACAGTTGTTTCCCTGATGGCGTATACTGTTCACTTGTAAAGACCATGCACCACAACTAACCCTAGAAATCAGAACGTGGCTCTGATACCACTTGATACGAAATCGATCATTGGTACCTAGAGTCAGTACTGTTTTGAACAAAGATTGAAAGAATTCACAAGAACAGAATAATAACAAAGAACACGATTTGTTGATGCTAACTTCTTCTTCTATTAACTGTGAAAGAAAATACTCTTTTACAAACCTAGAATTGGTTCTTCTCTCAGAGATCCTCTCTACCCCCTTTAACTAGAATTCTCCTCCTATATATAGGAGTTTAACTTCTTGGAAAAGTAAATAACTATGAGTTTCTAGAACTCATCTAAACTAGGAATCCTAACTAAGTTAGGAAACCTCAAACACTTGTTATTCAAGTAATTGTCGACCAAATTCTAGTGCCTTTCTAGACACTCTCCTAGCCTGAATACGGCTCTCTAGTCGTGAAGACAATCTTCACGTAACTCTCAAGATACTCTTGTATCATTATATCTCCTCAAAAATTCAATCTTCACAGCTATAGGTTTCTCCAACTTCTGCATAATTCTTTCTATAGTTTTCTTGCCTAGCTGTTATTTCTGTTTAGGATTCGAATTGAAAAAAGCCAACACTCTTCCTTGCATGGGATGTAAAAATTTTTCCTTTTCGCATTGTGAGCAGATGTAATACTGAATCTGATGCAGCTGTTTGTCTCAGTGTCGCATAACCTTAGTAGATGAAACCTTAACATCATTAGGAGCAACGCTATGATCACAAACCATCTTGTAATCTTCTTATCCTTCTCGCTTGTCTTCTCTCTTTAGAAGTCTCTCGTTTTATCCTTGGTCTTTTAAAAGGAAATTCTAGTTTTGCATTCATAATATCTTTATCGGTTCATTTTCCTATTAATTTATCCTAATTAATTTTGTCAATTCGAGACACGCAATATATACTCTCCTCTTAAATCTAATCGCATGCATTCTATTTCTTGTGCTCTTGGTTAACCATCTCTGTTGAAGCCTAGAATAGGTTTAGACACTTGTATGAGACAAAACATGGGCAATACAAGTGTTGAGTCTTTCATGTCCGTGTAAAAGTCAATATTCTCTAATTTTGTCTCTCAAAGTTAAGCTTTTAAAAATCAATTTTAAAAATTTATGTGTATCTTTCTCTTATCCCAAAACCTAGTATAGTCGTTTTATGCCTATTTTCTTTGTCAATACATGTGACCTTGTACCTCTGAGTAACAGCTTTTTCTCGATTCTCCAAGTATGCCCTGTTGCAAGCTTATTGGAGCTTTATTTGTACCTTGAAAGATATCATTCACTGGTTCTGCATCATGCGAATAATATATTGTTGTTCGAACTTTCAATTATAATTTGATCTTCGTGCCTATGCTTTATATTGTCTTGATGTTTTCCTGATACTCAATCTGGTCTGGACTGAGTTAGTATTATTTTCATCTTCTTTTTTTCTCTTTTCATGTTCATCTTTTATTCCCTTTTCCTTTAGGTGCACTATGGTGAGACCAAGTGATATTTACCAACATCTTAATGTTCTTAATGGCATATCTACTATGACAACAAAAGACTCTACACAAGAATGTGCACAGCCTGACAATTCATATGATGGTGGTACTGAGTAACTCTCTCAGGGTGCTTCAACATAAATTTTGCCTGTGTGAAATACTGTGCTGGCACCTTTAAATAGACATCTCTGTTATTTGTACTTAGTTAACTTTAATTTGAATTTTAAGTTTTTACTTTCTCTCTCTTCTCTGAAAATTAGAGAATGTAAGAAACTCATATTTATGTTGATTAATGAAGAGATGATGTTCAATTCTACTATGGTATCATTCGGGTGAAGAGATCTTCTCTTTTCTTTTATTTTGATCATGTTTTCTGCTGCTTCTTCATCTCTCTCGTTCCGATCTTTGTTGTTCGCTTTTCGGTTTTTCAAATTTACTTGATCTCATCTCTTCTTCAATCTGAGTGTTCTTCCATCTTTGCTAAGTTTACTTTCAACCTTTACTACTCTTCTTCATCAATCTCTCAGTTAATTTTCTAGATCTATCTTCAATTTGTTTTCATGGAACCTTTAAGAATTTCGTCTCTACCTTTAAATACAATCTCTAATATCATTCCACTTAAACTCAAGAATGACAATTATCTTGTCTGGAAAGCCTTAATCACACCTTTATTTCGAAAATTTCAAGTTCAGAAGTATCTTGATGGATCATTTCCTTGTCCTGTCAAATTCATATCCAAAGTTAATGAAAATCGCAATATTATCAATCCTCTATATACAGAATGGGAACAGGATGACTCTACAATTCTTTTATGGATTCAATCAACCATATCTGATTCTGTCATTGGATATGTTGCCGGAGCTTCTACTTCTCATGAGTTATGGAGCAACATTGAACGCCGCTTCTCAAAAGTATCTACAACTCATGCGATTCAACTTCGAACTCGTCTTCAAACTATTAAACAAGGTACAAACTCAATCTCTACTTTGCTTGCTGACCTCAAGAAAATTGAAGATGAATTAGCTGCTGCTGGATCTCAAATTTCCGATACAGAAATGGTTATTATCATCCTATCAGCTTTATCCAATGATTATGCCTCATTTGCAACTTCGATTCGCATTCGTAATCCACCTGTTACCAGCACTGAGTTGCATAATCTACTTATTAGTGAGGAATTGGTAATTAATCAACGTATTGCATCTGACAAGATTGAAAATGAAGCCAAAGCATTTGCAGCCATGAGATCTTCATCCTCTTCTTCAACTGGCTATTATCGTGGTGGTAGAGGTTACAATCATCGTGGAGGACGTGGTGGTAGAGGTTTCTCAAATTTCTTTCCCAGGACCAACTACTATTCTCCTCCACCTGTTACCAACTACTATTCTCCTCCTGCTGTTACTTCACATGCCTCAGATGATCTTCCTTGTCAGATATGCATTCAACCAGGTCATAATGCCCTTGAATGTACTCACAGAATGAATTTCACTTATCAAGGCCGTGCACCACCAAAGAACATTCATGCCATGCTTGTCGCTGCCTCAATTCATGATGATGAATCTTCTTGGTATCTTTGATTCGGAGCTAATAATCATATTACCTCTGATGGTACTTCCATGGCTCATTCTTCTCCTTATGATGGCTCTGAAGTTATTGCAACAGCAAGTGGACAAGGTATGACTATTACCTCTTCTGGCAACTCAGTTAAAACTGTTGGTGATCATAAATTCTATCTAGACAACATTCTTGTAGTTCCTAACTCATCTCACAATCTGTTATCTGTACACAAATTCACTTCTGATAACCATTGTGCCTTAACCTTTGATTCTCATGGTTTTTATGTGAAGGATCTGACCTCAGGGAGGATTCTTTTCCAAGGGCCTCATAAAAATGGTCTGTATCCAATTCACTTCACCAACCACACCAACAACCACATTTCCACAGCTTCATCACCTACAGCATTCTATAGCATTACCAGTGATCTTCTCCACAAGCGCCTAGGTCATCCTTCTTTCCAGACTCTTCAACATGTTTGCAAGTCTGCTAATATCAATAATATTGCTAAGCAACCTGTTTTCTGCAATGATTGTAAGCTAGGTAGAATTCAAAAATTACCTTTTCAAATGTCTTGTCATCGTGCTAGTAAACCTCTAGAGTTACTGCACATTGATCTTTGGGGCCCTTGCCATACTGCTTCAGTTAGTGGTTGTTATTACTATGCTAATGTAATTGATGACTACTCAAAATATTGTTGGATCTTCACTATGGCTAATAAATCTGATTTTAAAACTTTGTTCATTACCTTTGTTACTCAAATAGAAAATCTACTTTCTTGTAAGGTCAAAGTTCTTAGAACAGATGGTGGAGGTGAATTTTTACACTCTCTCTTTAAATCCTTTTTGGCCACAAAAGGTATTTTTCATGAATACACTTGTCCTCACACACCTGAGCAAAACGGTGTGGCTGAAACAAAGCATAAACATCTTCTAAATGTTGCTAGAACCATGCTTATTCAATCCTCTCTGCCAACTAAATATTGGGCTGAAGCCATTCATACTGCCAACTATTCTATTAATAGACTCCCAACTAAATCTCTAAACTTTGTATCTCCTTTTGAATTTCTTTTTCATAAATCTCCAGACTATCACTTTCTCAAAGTTTTTGGTTGTTCCTGTTTTCCTTGGCTCAAACCTTACACTACCACTAAACTGCAACCAAGAAGCAAGCATTGTATATTTTTGGGTTATAGTCTTAATCAAAAGGGATATAGATGCTTAGATCCTACTACGGGGAGAATTTATATTTCGGACATGTCTTGTTTAATGAGCAATCCTTTCCATATACATCTTTTCTTCCATCTGCATCTCCTAATACAGCCACTGTCTCTCCACTTGCTTCCATTCCCATTGCTCCTTCTTCACGACCATTTGGGTATGATCTGCCATGCTTCCCTGAGGCCTCACCTCCTTCTTCTTCCACTTCTACCTCTATCTCTAATAATCATAATATGATCACTAGAGGTAAACATGGAATTTTTAAACCTAAAACTTTACTAGCTACTTCACACAAGTTGCCCCGCGCTTCGCTTTCGATTCTTCTCAACCAGTTCCAACTTGTTTTTCTCAAGCTATTAAGATTCCTCAATGGAGAACTGCTCTGTCCAATGAACATGGGGCTCTTATGGAGGCAGGTACTTGGTCTTTAGTCCCACCTGTTCCAGGTCAAAATTTAGTGGGATGCAAATGGGTATTTAGAATTAAATACAAGGCAGATGGGAAAATTGACAAATACAAAGCTAGGCTTGTTGCCAAGGGATACCATCAGCAGTTTGGAATTGATTTTGCGTAAAACCTTTAGCCCTGTAGCTAAACCTACCACCATCAGACTCATTCTATCTCTTGCAGTTAATTTCAACTGGTCTATTTCTCAGCTTGATATATCCAATGCCTTCCTTCATGGAAATTTGGAGGAGCCAGTCTACATGGAACAACCACCTGGTTTTAAGGATGAACAGCATCCTCACTATGTCTGCAAATTACACAAATCCATCTATGGACTGAAACAAGCTCCCAGAGCTTGGTATGCAAAGTTATCAAATGTTCTTCTTTCCTTGGGATTTGTCTCTTCCTTTGCTGATACTTCCTTATTTTTTCAGAAAGTGGGTAGAAGAATTACTATAGCACTTGTCTATGTTGATGACATTTTGGTTACTGGAAATGATAGTGCTCATATCTCTCGCATTTATATCCGAATTAAACACTCATTTTCCCGTTAAAGATCTTGGAGCTCTTCACTACTTTCTTGGTCTTGAGATACGAGAGAAATTCATTTGGTCTTTTTCTTTCTCAATCCAAATATATTCTTGATCTTCTCAAAAGAACAAACATGGTTGGTTGTAAGCCTTGCTCTTCTCCTGCTGCTGCCAATGTTCAACTTACTTATGAGGGGCCCTTATTACCTGATCCTTCTATATACAGATCTCTTGTTGGTGCTCTTTACTATTTAACTTGGAGCAGACCTGAAATTTCCTTTGCAGTTCAACAAGTGTGTCAATTTATGTCTCAACCAACTACTTTTCATCTTGAAGATGCTCATAGAATTGTCAGATATCTAAAAGGCACCATTGATCTTGGTGTTTGTTTCACAAAGGGTCCTATGACACTTCATGGTTACTCAGATCTTTGACTGGGCTGGAGCTGTAACTGACAGTAGATCTATTGGGGGTTTCTGCATTTATTTTGGCTCAAATCCAATTTCTTGGTCAGCCAAGAAGCAAGCTACTGTTTCTAGATCTTCTACAGAATCAGCACGAGCCTTGGCAATTCCGCTGAGAATCGTTTTGATTTGTCAGTTGTTAAAAGATCTGCACTTTTCTCTCACTGCACCTCCCAGGCTTGGTTGTGACAATGTCAGTGCTATTTCTCTTGCCTCTAATCCAGTCATGAACACAAGAATGAAAAGTTTAAGAGTTGATTTTCACTATGTCAGAGAACTTGTTAAACTCAAGACTTTACAGGTTTACTATGTTGCTACATTGGATCAAACAGCTGACATTTTTACCAAGGGTTTTCATGGTCCAAGGTTTAAATTTTTAAGATCCAAGCTGAAGGTTTCCTCTCCACTCACCTTACACTTGAGGGGGGGTAATGGCATATCTACTATGACAACAAAAGACTCTACACAAGAATGTGCACAGCCTGACAATTCAAATGATGGTGGTACCGAGTAACTCTCTCGTGGTGCTTCAACATAAATTCTTTTTGTGTGAAATACTTTTGTCGGGCACCTTTAAATAGACATCTCTCGTTATTTGTACTTAGTTAACTTTAATTTGAATTTTAAGTTTTTACTTTCTCTCTCTTCTCTCGAAAATCGAGAATGTGAGAAACTCAGATTTATGTTGATTAATGAAGAGATGATGTTCAATTCTACTAGTTCTTTCCACTGCACAGATTTTTACAATCACAATCATGTTGGTCTTCTACCAACTCCCCATGAATTTATTAGAGATTTTAGTATTAAGAAAAATAGTATTTTGGCGAGAATCTTCTCAACTGAGCTTTATAAACCATGGGAGCTTCAAAGTGTACTAACTTATTTCTGGGGTCCGAATATACCTTTCCAAATAAGAGAAGTTGATCCTAATATGTTCATAATATCTTTCCAGTATTTAGATGATTTCTTATGGGTTGCTTCCAATGGTCCCTGGTACCCCTTTGGAAATGTTCTAGATGCTACAAAGGCTTACCCTGGCATGAACATATCAACAGATACAGTTAAATAAATACCTTTGTGGGCAAACCTGTTGAATGTTAAACATGAGCGTAGATGTTGCGATGCCAACTCCTGTGATTATTAGTTTCCTTATTTTACTTATGCTTAGTTTCCTAGTTTAGTTAGACTTCTTTTAATAGTTAAACACGTTAAGATAATTACTTGTTAGTCAAGATTGCTGAGTTATGAATACTCTTCCCTGAGTCTGTAATAAGGCATTCAATCAATACAAACTTAAGTTCTTTTATTGTTTCTTCACAGCAGAGGTGGCTAATCCCCATAAAAAAAGGATTCTATCTTAGGGTTCTAGATATTTTTGAGTTCTCATCAGTTGTTTTGGTTTAGAACCCTAACATCTGGTTCAGAGCAGGGTTGTTCTATCCATAGATTTTTAGCAAAAAAATTTTTGTAGATCATGACAGTTGTGGAGTTAACTGAGGAAGTTAAGGGTCTCAAGGATGAAATCCATACTTTTATAGAGACTCTAACTAAACAGTGTCTAGAAGATATGGACAATGCTAAGATTAAAGAAGAAACTGAACGAGCTAATCGTACGCAAGATCGTAAAGATGATACGCTTGCTTTGGCAGCAGTTTTCCACGAAATTATGACAGACGTTTGGGAAAGACAAGAATACTGGTGGTCCTATTATTCAACATACTAATAATGGAAATGACCAGAATAATGGTGGAGCTAAAACTACCATTCGTGCAGGCTCAATCAATTTGAAGTTTCCCACGTTTGAAGGAATCGATCCTGAAGGCTGGATTTTTCAAGCTGATCAATATTTCAGCTTATATGGAGTTATTGACGCTTTTAAAATTCCAATTGATGCTGCTCATCTCAAGGGTGATGCTAATTCTTGGTATCGTTGGATAAAGAAGATAATCACTACACCACCTTGGGAAAACTTTTGTTCTTTGTTACGTACCAGATTTGTTGATCACAAGTTCATAAGCCCTCATATTGCCTTAACTAAGTTATCACAAACATGTACTGTTTGAGAACTTATTTGTGAGTTTGAGAAGTTGTTAAATTTTGTGTATGACCTTCCAACTCAATACCTTGTTGATCTATTTATTGCTGCGTTACGAATCGATATTGGCACTGGTGTGAGTTTGTTTGAACCAAATTCCTTATCTGAGGCTTTCAAAAAAGCTATACAGCAAGAGGATAATATTCTTGCAGCTTCTTGTCTTTCAAAACCTTTTCGTACAACCCAAATTCGACCAGCGGTAGCTACAAACTCACAACCAAGAAAAAGCACATTGCCTCCTGGAGCTAAGAGGTTAATTTGGGAATAACAAAAGGAAAAGAGAGACAAATGTCTTTGTTTCAACTGTGATGATTATTACAAGCCTGGACATCTATGTGTCAAACCAAGATTATTAATCTTAGATATGGCTCCAAATATTACTACTAGTATTGATCAACAATTCGATGAAGACATTCAACCTGCACCTCCTGACAATTCTGCCTTGCAGCACGAAGAAGAACTTAAAATTTCCCCACACTCTTTGATGGGTTCTACTTTTCCAAATACCATGAGAATTCAAGGTTATATCAAGGATAAGCCACTCACTATCCTCATCGATTCTGGAGCTACTCACAATTTCCTTCATCCAGCAGTTGCAAAACAATATGGTTACAGGGTTGAATCACATTCCTCCTTATGTGTAACAGTAGGCGATTGAGGGCGATTACATACTCATGGTTCTTGCTTAAATGTACCAGTTAAGTTACACAATTATATTTTTCTGGTTGACTTTCATCTCCTTGATATTAGTAGCTGTGATGCAGTATTGGGTGTTCAATGGTTGCGTACTCTGGGAAAAAATATCTTGGGATTTTACACAGTTAACAATGCAGTTCACAATCAATGAAGAAGATGTCATCTTACGTGGAAATAATTTTTCTTCTGTAATGATTATGGATACTTCTCCCATGCAACGTATATTGAGTACATAAACTTATGGTTTTCTTCTTCAACTATCTTCAGTTAATACTGCTATTAATCAAACTTCAGTTGTGTCGCCTGAGATTCAACAACTATTGTCTGAATATGAAGATATTTTCAAGATTCCCAATATTCTTCCCCCTGAACGTTTGCATGATCATCATATTCCACTACTTCCTGGTTCTGCTCCAGTTAATGTGAGACCATATCGTTATCCACATTTTCAGAAGGATGAAATAGAAAAAATTGTGACGGAATTACAACATGTTGGTTTCATTAGACCCAGCTCTAGTCCCTACTCTTCTCCCATTTTAATGGTTCGCAAAAAAGATGAGTCTTGGAGGATGTGTGTGGATTATCTAGCCTTAAACAAGCTGACTAGCAAAGATAGATTTCCCATTCCAATGGTGGATGAATTACATGGAAAAACCATTTTTTCTAAACTGGATTTTCGTTTTGGTTATCACTGACTTAGAGTGCATGCGCCTGACATTCCTAAGACGGCTTTTCGAACTCATGATGGTCACTACGAATTTCTTGTAATGCCTTTTGGTCTTTCAAATGCACCTACCACTTTTCAGAGCTTCATGCATCATATTTCCAGGCCTTACTTACACAGGTTCGTGCTTGTTTTCTTTGATGATATATTAATTTATAGTGAGAATCTTGAGGATCATATCAAGCAATTATCTTTATTGTTTGACATTATACGCACCAATAAGTTGTTTGTTAAAGATTCTAAGTGTGCATTTGCTCAAAATTCTATTGGCTATCTTGGCCATGTTATTTCATCTGAAGGAGTTTCAGTAGAGAATGAAAAAATACAATGTATTTTGTCATGGCAAATTCCTACCACGGTTAAGGCATTACGTGGCTTTTTGGGTTTAGCTGGTTATTATCGGAAGTTTGTTAAGGATTTTGGAAAAATAAGTACACCGTTAACTCAGCTACTCAAGAAAGATTCTTTTGTTTGGACTGACAAAGATACTGCCGCTTTCCAACAACTCCAACAAGCTTTAACTTCAACACCAGTTTTAATACTTCCAGATTTTACAAAGGAATTTGTATTGGAATGTAATGCTTCTGGGAATGGATTAGGTGTTGTTCTAATGCAATCAAATAGGCCAATTGCATATTACAATAAACCTTTATCTGGTAAAAATTTGAATCTCTTTATATATGATAAGGAAATGCTCGATGTTGTTTCTGCAGTTCAAAAATGGCGCCCATATTTACTTGGGAGACATTTCAAAATTTATACAGATCATAGAAGTTTAAAGTATTTTTTGGATCAAAAGTTATCTTCTATGGAACAACAGAAGTGGTTATCAAAATTTTTGGGGTACGATTATGAAATAATTTTTCGTAAAGGAAAAGAGAATGTGGCTGCTGATGCTTTATCACGTCTTCATGGCTCTGTTTTTCTCCTTTCTGCACCAATTTTTTCCGTATTTCGACATCATTAATGAGTGCCATCTTCGATACGTAATCGAGTGCTCTTATTCAACAGTTACGTAGCAATGTGTCTTGTAAGCCACATTTTTCATATGAGAATGGGGTATTGCGTTACAAAGGTAGAGTAGTCGTACCATCATCTTCTGCTTGGTGCACTACTTTATTGGAAGAGTTTCATTCAATTCCTGTTGGTGGGCATTCCGGATTTTTACGTACATTCAAGCGTCTCCAACATAGTTTTTATTGGAAAGGTATAAAACAATCAGTTAAGCATTTTATCTCTCATTGTGACATCTCCCAACGTAACAAATCTGAAGCTGTAGCTCCTCCAGGGTTATTAAGTCCTTTACCAATACCTTCTGATATTTGGTTGGATATTTCAATGGATTTTGTTGATGGTTTTCCACGCTCTCACAGGAGGAATTCTATTCTGGTAGTAGTAGATAGATTATCCAAATATGCTCATTTCATTGCACTCACACATCCATATTCTGCCAGCTCTGTTGCTGATATTTTTGTCCGAGAAATTGTTCGATTGCATGGTATGCCAAGAAGTATTGCCAGTGATCGTGATGCCATATTCATGAGTAATTTTTGGGAGGCACTTTTTGCTTTTCAGAATACCAAGTTATGTCGTAGTTCTGCATATCACCCACAATTAGATGGCCAAACTGCAGTTACTAATAGAACTTTGGAATGTTATTTAAGATGTTTTGCTGGAACAAAGCCTAGTGATTGGTCAAGATGATTACCATGGGCCGAATGGTTGTATAACACGAGTTTTCATTCAGCAATTCAGATGACTCCATATCAAGCTGTTTATAGTCGTTCACCACCAATAATCTACATCTGTGAATGCTGTTGATTCTATTTTGCAAGCAAGAGACCATACTTTGAAGATTTTGAAATTCCATTTACAAGCTGCTCAATTAAGAATGAAGAATTATGTTGATTCAAATCGTACGGAGCGAGTATTTGCTGTCAATGATTTGGTTTATCTTCGACTACAACCATATAGACAAAACACAGTTGCCACTCAAGATTCTAAGCTTTCTCTTAAATTTTATGGACCTTTTCGTGTTCTAGAAATAATTGGTATTGTGGCTTATAAGTTGGATTTACCTAATACAAGTTGCATCCATCATGTGTTTCATGTTTCACAGTTAAAACTCAAACTTGGTTCTTCAGCTATTGTGGATGCAAATTTACCAATTACAGTGGATTATGATAAGTGGGAACCGGATAAAATTTTGGATCGTAAAATGTTCAAGAGGAGGAACTATGCAGCAACTAAATGGTTGGTTCAATGGAAAGATCAGTGGAAGAAGTAACTTGGGAAGATGCTGATGAACTGCTTTTACGTTTTCCAGATTTTGATGCTTGAGGACAAGCATTTTTTCCAGAGGGGTAAGATGTTGCGATGCCAACTCATGTGATCATTAGTTTCCTTATTTTACTTATGCTTAGTTTCCTAGTTTAGTTAGACTTCTTTTAATAGTTAAACACGTTAAGATAATTACTTGTTAGTCAAGATTGCTGAGTTATAAATACTCTTCTCTGAGTCTGTAATAAGGCATTCAATCAATATAAACTTAAGTTCTTTTATTGTTTCTTCACAGCAGAGGTGGCTAATCCCCATAAAAAATGATTCTATCTTAGGGTTCTAGATATTTTTGAGTTCTCATCAGTTGTTTTGGTTTAGAACCCTAACAGTAGATCACATGAAGTTCTTGGAGTTATAGGAAGCAAGTTGCGGGTAAGGTCAGTAGAGTCTTGGTAGGAGGGGATGCTTCAACACCGGATTTTTATCCTAGAGTTTCAATGTGGTGAACATTGAGAAACCTCTCATTGACAGGATGTTGGTTAAGATAAGAAACTATCCAGTTACTGAAATCTATATCAACTACCTAAATCTTCCTTCAAAGTTCTGCGATCACTGACTAAGATTTGGCCACAAAGAAGACACTTGTGCTATTCTTCAAAATAGGGTTTTAGAGGATATCTATGATATAACAGTGGACTCTCCTTATCCAGAAGATGATCTTTTCTACCTAAATGATTCTCCTACTCAAATTTGGAATCTTAAGGATAATGTTGATCATAGAGGTAACTCATTACAAGTAGAAGAATTTTTAGCCATTCCATGGGTTGGTGAGACTTTTTAGAACCTCTTTGAAGCAAACTCACTTTTCGAAGCTTCTGACTCGTCTGAATCAATAATGCATAGTCTGGATCTGATCCCTCAATCTATTCATATACTGAAATTCCTCAGGTGGTTGACTCGGTACTAGATAAAAGGACCTTTCCATTCAATATCCCTGAAAACTATAACCCATTCTCTTCTGAGCTGCCTATGAACAATCCTTATCTCCTCCCTGAGTCTAGTCAAGCAGCTGGTCAACTCCGAGTTTCAGAGTTGGATTTTAACCCTAATTCTGGCTTGCTCCGAGACATAATAATCCTATAACCCAATAAAACGAGTTCTTATCTCCTCTTGTGTGGACAATATTATCTTTTTCCTCGTATGAAAATGCTAGGGATAACTTCGATTTTCCTATATCTGCTTCATCTTCATCCACTGCTATTCTTCAATCATCTTCTCCAAAAATCTCCTGATTTTTTGGGTTTAAATAATTCTCAGTTGATCTCGCCAATAGCTATTTTAGAACCTGCTTTTTGAATTTCGATTCCTGATTTATCGTTTTCTCCGGAGCTTGGTAACTCTTCTTCAATTGCATCTGATCAGAGAACTCTGAGCATTGACCAATATGGTTCTAACTTGAAAGAACATCAAAGGACAACTGAATCCTACATTCCCCTATCCTTCTCTCTATCCCCCCATCGGTGCAAACGGATGAACTACATGTTTTTCTCTTTGAACTTCTTATAATTTATTTGAAATTTCTACTTCGAAAGTATAATTTAACTAGGTTAACTATAATTCCCTTAGATTAAGTCTCACATCAATGGTAAAACCTCAAAATCATCTCCTATGCTAGTATAATTATATATTTTACTGCTTAACAACAATTTTCTCCTATTTATTTTGATCTTAGGGTTTTAATCCCCGTGCTTCAATACTTAAATATCTAAAATTTGACCTCTAGTAGAGACAATTAAACTCTTAGACTGGAATGTTTAGGGATGCGGCAACCCTTTTACCCAAAATCATCTTAAACATCTAATTTCAAAAGAGAAACCTAAAATTCTTTTCTTATCAGAAACTAAATCTCAAAGACCCCTTGTCAAATCCCTAATTTCCTCATTTCCTAACTATCATATTGTTGACCCAATAGGCCTAGCAGGAGGATTAGTTATTGCTTGTATGTATGGCTTCTTTTTCGATATATTTCAATGGAATACTAATATGATATGATAAATGTGATAGTTCAGACAAATTTTGATTCAAGAAAATGGGCTCTTACATGCGTTTATGGCATTACATACCTGGCAAACATAAATGTGGCTTGGGATTTCTTAGAAGAAATAGGAAAAAAAAAATCAATGTTAGGAATATGCCTTGGCTAGTATTGGAGAACTTAACATGATATTTGATAAATCAGAAAAATTAGAAGGGCTCACTTTTAATAAAAAAAAATTGGAATACTATCATAGAATTTTAGAAAGAGCTGGCCGCTGCGACCTAGGATTCCCAGGGTATGAAATCGCATGGGACAATCATCGTAAAGGTACTAACAATATCCAAGAAATATTAGATAGAGCAACGTAGAATGCAGAATGGAACCTTCAATTCCCCAATGCATCTCTTACTCATCTCTCATGGTATCTGTTGATAATTCTTTCACTAAAGATGAGTGGGTATTTAAATTATATGATATTTGGCAAAAACAAACCTCTTGTGTACAAATAATTAAAGAATCTTGTAATAGATGTTCTACCGAAGACCCTTCTTCTGCCTAAGTGTCTAATTTGAAAGTCCCCGGAATTAACTTGTTAGATTGAAATAAAAATATTTTTGGTCTCCTAGCTAGAAAAATTACAAAACTCCTAAGAGAGATAGAAAACTAAAATCTAGCATAATAACGGAGTACCAACAGAAAAAGATCTCAGAAAAATTCTTGGAGCCGGAAAACCTTTATTGAAAAAGCGTGGGTATAACAACCACACCCAATATTTAGATTACCAATCTGTATAGACTAACTCCAATATACTTTTAAGAGAATCAACTAGACAGTCAGACTTAATCTTAATAAAATTATATCAAAGAGTTATATCTCTCTTTCTCGATTCAATACTTACTCAAGCAAATAGAAATCTGCGAGTCTAATTAAATACAAGAGAAATCACTTGAACGGTATCAAAGACAAAGGATCAATCGATTTAAATCAACAACCAAAGGTTGGATTTCCCAATTGATCGATTCAACGCACAACCTGTGATATTTCAATTATATAACAAAATATAATGCGGAAAAGAAATAACACAGACACCGAAGAGTTTTGTTAACGAGGAAACCGCAAATGCGTAAAAACCTCGGGACCTAGTCCAGTTGAACACACACACGTATTAAGCCGCTACGGACACTAGCCTACTACAAACTAACTTTGGTCTGGACTGTAGTTGAACCCCAATCAATCTCACACTGATCCAAGGTACAGTTGCGCTCCTTACGTCTCTGATCCCAACAGGATACTACGCACTTGATTCCATTAGCTGATCTCACCCACAACTAAGAGTTGCTACGACCCAAAGTCGAAGACTTTAATAAACAAATCTGTATCACACAGAAAAGTCTACGGTAATAGATAAATCTGTCTCCCACAGAAATACCTACGAGTTTTGTTCCGTCTTTTGATAAATAAAGGTGAACAGGAACCAATTGATAACTCGGACTTATATTCCCGAAGAACAGCCTAGTATGATAAATCACCTCACAATAATCTTAATCGACTAGCGAAAGAAGATATCGCGGAATCACAAACGATAAGATGAAGATGTTTGTGACTTCTTTTATATCTTGCCTATCGGAGAAATCAATCTCAAGCTAATCTTTACGATTGTACTTAGTACGATAGAAACAACAAGATCAGATCACACAACTACGAGAAAGTAGTATCGGTCTGGCTTCACAATCCCAATGAAGTCTTCAAGTCGTTAACCTACAGGGTCTCGATAGAAACCTAAGGTTAAAGGAGAATCGACTCTAGCTTATACAACTAGTATCACACATGAGGTGTGGGGATTAGGTTTCCCAGTTGCTAGAGTTCTCCCTTATATAGTCTTTCAAATCAGGGTTTGCAATCAATGTTAGCTTGGTAACAAAGCATTCAATATTCACAATTAGATGAAAACCTGATTAGATTCAAGCTAATATCTTTCAACTGTTAGATCGAAACTTAGCTTGTTACACACAAATGAAATGCACGTTTTTAGGTTTGTATAACTGTACCCAAACATGTACATTTAGTTGGTTCAACAGTAGTTAACCAAATGGTTAGCCATATGAGCACTTTCATATCGACCATATTCTTCTTTACCATAACTAGTTCAAATGACTCAAATGAACTAGTTAGAGAGTTGTTCAATTTCTTAGATCTTTATAATAGACACAATTGAAACAAAAATGATTTGATTCACTCGAATCGATTCATGAACTTTATAGCCACGGTTTGCAATTATGCATTCCTTAGTTTATATAAGCTTAAGTTCATAATCGTTTTTAGAAAATAACCAACTTAAGTACGCGGACTTAAATACCCAGAATAAGTTTGTTTTTAGTTTACAAACTCCAGCATAATTTCTCGGGATGAGATCTTCCGACAGTACGCGGACTTGGTACGCAGACTTAATTCCGGTTTTCCTGAGCAGCAAAGTACGCATACTTTGGTTCAAGGAATAAGGACTTACACACATATGTGTTACCACACAATGTTTATATCCTTCCATGGTTATATAATCTAAACTCTCATTTCAATCATTGAAACATTCTTAGAGGACGTTATATAGTTGTTATTCACAAACCATTTTTCGTCAAAGCCATTTTCAAGTGATTGAAACTTAACATGACTTTCGTCACTAGTAAAGATGAACTTGGCCAAAGCGAAAGCTTACCAACACATATTTCGATAAATAGATAAGCGAGATAAACTCGGCTCTAAATAGCAAATGTGTATAATCATGCATAGTCTATATAGCAAAACGACTTTTGTCTCAAGATAGGAGATAGAGTAGAAAAACTTTTGAGTGATAGATAAGTTCAAGTCTCCACATACCTTTTAGTCGATGAAGTTCCGCAAGTTCCTTGAGTAGTTCTTCGTCTTTTTATGATGATCGCCATGGAGTCTTGAGCACAACTACACTTTCTATCCTAGTCCGAGACTTAGCTAATAGTAGGCTAGAAATCAAGATTTATAGTTTTGATCACTAACATTGACAAACATTCTTGAGATAGCAACGCATGCGAGTTCGACCGAGCATTACTCTAACAATCTCCCCCTTTTACAATTTTAGTGACAAAACTATCAATACATATGGAATAAAGAAATAGATAAATAAACTTTTGTAGCTTCTCTTCCACATGCCTGATCTTCAACATTACTCGAAATCTTCGTCACTTCAAAGTACTCCAATGATCCCAAAGGTTGTAAGTTCAACATCATCGTTGTTGAAATTCCGTAGCTATAACAACAAGAAAACAAGAGTTCTCAATCATTGTTATACAGTGTCATAGTATCATTATACAACATCAAAGTTCAATTGTATCACAACTTCGACAATAATACTATGGTGATATGTATCACTCTCCCTTAGTCAATACTCCATCTCACATGGAAACCACTCCCCCCTTACATAATGATCCGAAAACCATATGTATTTGTAGTGTGAACTACATATTAATTCTCCCCCTTTTTGTCAATAAAATTGGCAAAGGTATGAAAACGGGATCCTAATGAAATTTCCGAAAGAGACATTTCATGACCAAAAGAAAGCACATATCATCTTATTTAGATACAATCATATAGCCGAAGCTAAATGCATTCATCAAGGAGTCTATAAAGATACAAGATAACCCATATAATATTCCACAGCCGCACTCCCCACAAAGATTTGGCACTTAAGCACAAGTTCAATTAAGAACGCTCCCCCATAATATGTCATTCCCGAGAGAACAACAAGTGCGACCTTAATTTCAAAAGAAAAGAAGGATTTCTTTGGATATAACAAATCACATACAAGTATGAATTTGAATCCAAAATACTCAATTAAATTAACCACAAGAGAACCCATGATTAATTTAATCGGAAATGCTCAACATAAGTGAACTTATGGAGACTCAAAAATACTCAATTAGATTAATCACAAGAGAACCCATAATTAATCTAATCGGAAATACACAACCAAATTAACCACAAAAAGTAATCAATTTAATTGGTCATGCTCGACATAAGAGAACTTACGGAGCAACAACTAAATAACCAAACAAGGATGATTAATTTAGTTGAACATGCTCGACATAAAGTATCTCACGGAGCAACAACTAAGCCAAACATAACTCAGTCGATAGAGCTCAACATAAGACACCTTATGGAACAACACAGTATATACACAAATTGTGGATCGGAGGTCGACCTAATACCGTGGAATAGACAAGGATTCATTCTATTTTCCATCATCATTTTCACAATGACATACAATAGACATAATCCTTGTAAACAAAAGATTTTAACCTATCTTCCATCAATAATTGACATAATAGGCTTAACTTTTGTATTTGTCAAAAGTTCATTCCTTATTTTATCAACACATGCATATCGACATATAAAAGACTTAACTTTTGACAAGGTATGGGACAATCATAGTTCACGGATGCAAACACACATATCCCATAACAAATTGCAATATAAAACCATAAATATTAATACTGCAAAAATCATCTTTCAAACAATTTTAGAACTTAAACCAATAAATCTAAAAACATGAAGATGAAAACGTTGGACATAGCTATGTGTAATCACAATAATGGCTATTCCAAACTCTAGTTATTCTTCTAAACAAAACAAGGAAATAGAAGATTTACTAGGCATATAAAGGAAAAATAAGAGTTCATTGAGAACCTCATATCTTTCAACGAATCCATCAAAGAAGGTATCACTGATTTCCTTTATTCTCTTGACCGTAGACACACCATGTTCGTGAGTTAGGACACTAACTTTGCAATCAACAACCCGAGAAAGTTGCCTAGCTTTGACGCAGTCCATGATGAGCTTCTTTTGATTCCTTATCAGAATATTCTGATTAGCAAGGATTCTGGTCTGACCATCTAGAAGTTGGTTTCTTTGCAATTGAAGATTTTCAAACTCGACTTTTGAATCTTTCTGAAAACGAGTTAAATCCTTGTCAGAAACATCAATCTAGGAGTTCTGATCCTTTCTTTCAAGCATCTTCTTTAGAACCAACTCCTGAATTGACTCACGTCCCTGATTGTCTTCCTCCATATCAAGATGCACAATCTCTTGAGATTTGCAGAGTTCTCCATGTATACCCCTTTTTTTTGTTAGGGAAGGAGAAACATAATATAGTACAAGTATATATGTGTTTGTAAACATGAGTCGGAAACTCTTGTTACGAAAACCCTAAGAACTCACGAGAGGAGGACGCGGACGTTTGTGGACCGTCAACACAAAAACTCAAACAGAAATAATATAAAACATACTTGAGCATTTCTCAATTATTATCCTTGCACCTCTCAAGTTAGAAACAAGGAAAAGTATACCTGGAATCAGGTGGTAGAGTAAAAATTAATCCCACTATGATCATCGAGAAAGGAGTTGTACATATCATCTGACAGTTTGATCGTTGTGTTCTTCGCCTTTCTTCGGTTAACCTTCATCCCACAAGGGTAAGACACGGTGTGATTAACATATCCATCAGAAGGCTTTTTCTGAGGACTAAATCTAGGACCTCTTGCAATTGGTTCAAGAGGATCAGAATAGATCCATTTTCTAGACTTAGATTTACCAGACTCATCCTTATAAGCACAAGGAATGTGTTCATTAGTGGTACAAGAGTTTATACCATTAAGATGAACTTGTTTCATGTGATGATTTCTAGAATAGAGATCATTTTTATAAGTTTTCTGGTTTTCTATGGGCATGAGATTCACTGCAGAAGTCGACAGACTATTTACTCCATTGATAGTAGAAAGAAGCAAATTATGAAGATTTGAGATTTGTTTCCTTCTGGCAAAGCAATGGATAGCATAGTGATTCTTTTTCCCACAGAATGTACAGGTTCGTGGAGGAGAACCAAAAAATGGCACCTGTTTTAACTTCATAGCCATATGAGAGGGTTGTAAGTCACGTAACTCCTTTTTGACACAACCTTCTTCTGGAGAACATTTCTTCATGTGCTGTAATTCACAAGAATTAGTTGGTACGGAAGAATTTCTCCTTAATACAGAGTTTTCCTTTTCCAAGGATCTGCACTGTTCATGGGATAGAACAAGATATGCACCTAGTTTCTCTTTTTCAACACGAAGTCTGTTTAGATCTGATGAATGCGTCTGATCATTCGTTTTTCTCTAATTGAGTCTTCCTTGACAATATCCTCAAGTGCACTAATCTTTTCACGCTGTAGTAGTTTCTTTGAGAAGTTTTTCAATATTTTTAGAGAAAGACTCAATGATGTTATAGAGTTCACGTTCTCGATCAAAAGACTTTTCAAATTCATCAATAAGATGAGCATGATCCTGAAAATCAATAGCTTCAGTGGAATTTTTCGAGATTCTGGTGAGCTCTATTTCAACTTTTGCCAAAGTGTCACATGCCTCATGAGAGGGAGAGATGTCAACATCTGATGGAACAATCTTTCTACCTCGGGATTCGGAAGAATCAACTAAGGAGTAATCCTTTGAGGTGTTTCCAAGACACTTGGTAAAATTAAAAGCTTTAGGAGACATCTTGGTATGCGTAAATGCTAGAGAAGAGATTTTGTCCTCAGACTCAGATTGCACAACCACAGACTTGTAAGGTCTTTAAACGTGTTTGCCTGCTCTGATACCAATTGAAAAAGCGAGAGTACAACAACCACACCCAATATTTCGCTTAGCAATAAGTATGGACAAACTCCAATATATTTTCAAGAGAATCAACTAGACTCAATCTTAATAAAGTGTATCAAAGAGTTATATCTCTCTTTCTTGATTCAATTATTTCTCAAGAAAATAGAAATCCATGAGTCTAATTGAATACAAGAGAAATTACTTTAACGGTACCAAAGACCAATGTTCAAGGATCAATCAATTTCAATCAACAACCAAAGGTCGGATTTCCAATTGATTGATTCAAACGCACAACCCGTGATATTTCAATTATATAACAAAATATAATGCGGAATAGAAATAACACAGACACCACGATTTTGTTAACGAGGAAACCGCAAATGCAGAAAAACCCCGGGACCTAGTACAAATTGAACACCACAGTGTATTAAGACGCTACAGACACTAGCCTACTACAAACTAACTTTGGTCTGGACTGTAGTTGAACCCCAATCAACCTCACACTGATTCAAGGTACAGTTGTGCTCCTTACGTCTCTAATCCCAGCAGGATACTACGCACTTGATTCCCTTAGCCGATCTCACCCACAACTAAGAGTTGCTACGACCCAAAGTCGAAGACTTTAATAAAAATCAGATCACACGAGAAAAGTCTATGGAATAGATAAACTGTCTCCACGTAAATACCTACAAGTTTTGTTTCGTCTTTTGATAAATCAAGGTGACTAGGAACCAATTGATAACTCGGACTTATATTCCCGAAGAACAACCTAGTATTATCAATCACCTCATAATAATCTTAATCGACGCGGCAAAAGAAGATATTGTGGAATCACAAACGATGAGACGAAGATGTTTGTGACTACTTTTCTATCTTGCCTATCGGAGATATTAATCTCAAGCCAATCATTACAATTGTACTCAAAACGATAGAAACAACAAGATCAGATCACACAACTACGAGAAAGTAGTATCGGTCTGGCTTCACAATCCCAATGAAGTTTTTAAGTCGTTAACTGGTTTTCAAGAAGAAACCTAAGGTTAAAGGAGAATCGACTCTAGCTAATACAACTAGTATCACACGGAAGGTGTGGGGATTTGGTTTCCCAGTGGCTAGAGTTCTCCCTTATATAGTCTTTCAAATCAGGGTTTGCAATCAATGTTAGCTTAGTAACAAAGCATTCAATGTTCACCGTTAGATGAAAACCTGATTAGATTCAAGCTAATATCTTTCAACCGTTGGATCGAAAACTTAGCTTGTTACACACAAATGAAATGCACGATTTTAGGTTTGTGTAACCGTACCCAAACATGTACATTTATTGGTTCAACAATAGTTAACCAAATGGTTAGCCATACGAGCACTTTCATATCAACCATATTCTTATTCACCATAACTAGCTCAAATGAACTAGTTAGAGAGTTGTTCAATTGCAAGGAAATCTTATGTAACTACACAAGACATAATCGAAGCAAAAACGATTTGATTCACTCGAATCGGTTCATGAACTTTATAGCCACGATTTGCATTTATCATTCCTTAGTTATTATGAATAAGTTCACACTCAATCGTTTTTAGATATAACCAACTTAAGTTCGCAGACTTAGTTCACGGACTTAAGTTCCCGGAAGGAGTTATCAAACTCCAGCAGAATTTCTCGGGTCGAGAACTTCCGCCAGTTCGCGGACTGAGTTCAAGGCTCTTATTCCGGTTCTCTTGATCAACAAAGTTCGCAAACTTCGGTTCAAGGAAAAAGGACTTATACATATATGTGTTGCCACACAATGCTTATATCCACCATTGGTTATATAATCTAAACTCTCATTTCAATCATTGAAACATTCTTAGATGACGTTATATAGTTGTTATTCACAAACCATTTTTAGTCAAAGCAATTTTCAAAGTGATTGAAACATAACATGACTTTCGTCACTAGGTAAAGATGAACTTTGGCCAAATCAAAAGCTTACCAACATATATTTCGAGAAATAGATAGGCGAGATAAACTCGGCTCGAAATAGCAAATTTGTATAATCAAAGTCTATATAGCAAAACGACTTTTGTCTCAAAATAGGAGATAGAGTAGATAGACTTTTGAGTGATAGATAAGTTCAAGTCTTCACATACCTTTTAGTCGATCAAGTTCCACCAGTTCCTTGAGTAGTCCTTCGTCTTGTATGATGATTGCCATGGAGTTCTTGAGCTCAACTACACTTTCTATCATAGTCCGAGACTTATCTATAGCAGACTAGAAATCAAGACTTATAGTTTTGATCACTAACATTGACAAACATGCTTGAGATAGCAACGCATGCGAGTTCGACCGAGCAATGCTCTAACACAAGTCTCCTTGTACCATTTAGTCGATGAAGTTCCAGAAGTTCCTTGAGTAGTTCTTCGTCTTTGTATGATGATCGCCATGGAGTCTTGAGCATAACTACACTTTCTATCCTAGTCCGAGACTTAGCTAATAGTAGACTAAAAATCAAGACTTATAGTTTTGATCACTAACATTGACAAACATGCTTGAGATAGCAACATATGCGAGTTCGACTGAGCAGTGCTCTAACATTTATGAAACTCAAGAAGCTATAACTAAACAACAGTTTAGAGATAACCTCATAGAGTTAGGAGAAAGAAATACTAAATACTTTCATACAGTTACCTTAAGAAGGCTGAAAAAGCGGGGGTCTAACAACCACACCCAATATTTCGTTTGGAAATCTAAATGGACTGACTCCAATATACTTTCAAGAGAATCAACTAGACAGTCAGACTCAATCAAAGAAAAGTATATCCAAGAGTTATATATCTCTCTCAACACAATCAGAGTTAAAAAGAAACAAGTTCGTAAACCTGATTATAGTGTGTGAGTTCTTGGATGGTATCAAACCAATATCTTTTGTTTTTATCACAACCTATTTAAGACCCACCGTGTATAAACCTCTTTAAGCAACAATCACTAAAAGAATATTTCAACACGGTGTCCACTTAAAATAGGGTTAGTCCAGACTGGTCTAACAATGTGAAAAAGAAAAAGTCAAGTGTCCAAGATCAATCAAGTCTTATCCAACAAACAAGGTTGGATTTAACAACTATAATTGATTAACTTACAACCTATATTATTTCAATTATATAAAGAAAATATAATGCGGAAAAGAAATAACACAGACACCAGAATTTTGTTAACGAGGAAACCGCAAATGCAGAAAAGCCCCGGGACCTAGTCCCGAATAAACACACACTGATTATAAGTTGTTACACCAATTTCCTACTACCTATTCAGACTAGATGTAATACTTGCTTCAGCTGTATTCAATCACTTGTAGAACTCTTTGCAGAACACCGATTCTCTTTAGGAATTCTTCTCGTATAACTTCTAGCATAACACAAATTCTCTTTAGAAGTTATTCTCGAAAATCTTCTGCCAGAACAAGGTTCTCTTCATAAGATACAACACACGGTTGATACTTTTCGGTCTTTTGTTTTCACAAAACACTGAATCGATTTCCCTTTAGATGTAAATCAAGGTTTTGGAAATCTTGTGTTTGTTTTGAGAAAAACAATTACTAGGTAAAAGTAATATCAAAACAAACTTGTAGAATAGGGTTTATTATACTCTTCAAGGAAGGAAGAGAAACCTAATTATTCTACAACAAGAACAACTAGAATAACTAGAGATATCTTGTTTAAAACTTCTTAAGGATAATTTACGACATACCTTAATCGAAGTTTTCTTTCTAACTCCGATTTCGACCAACTAGAGTCGGTATACGATCGAGAACTGAAATCTATCAAAACTTAGGGTTCATGATCAACAACTCTTGAATGGTCTTATATCAGAAGAAAATACCTTAGAATATACAAGAGGTGAAAAACCTAGATTACAAGTTGTAAAAACAGTCACTAAGATTATTATCAACTTGGATTTGTGCTTCCCAATACAAAGACTTTTATCTCACTCTTGTTCACGAAGAACAGAAGACATGGAAAACAACCTGTGAAGCTTACGCAAATTTTACAAAGGGATGAAAACATATAGCACTCACGAACCCTTTATTTATAGTGAACAAGGTAGCTTGAAAGCTAAGCAAAGCTATTTTCCCTTTTCAAGACTCTCCTAATTTTGGGAATCTTTTCTAAGTTACAACTCTTGCCAAAATAATTAAATAAATAATTAATTTAGCAAATATTGTATTTATGTGAATAAATCACAATTTATCTTAGGAAGGAATCACAAACACTTTAATATGGTAATCAAATATGTTTGGAGTAATAGCTATCTTGCCTAGATTAGGAAACATCAAAAACTACACTAGAAAAGGCTTCTAGTCACGTAATTGGGCGCAAGTCCGTGAACCTTTACAAACAGTTCATGGATTGTTTCCTACTAACAAACCGTAACAATTACAACAACACTTATAATTGTTACTTTAATAAATAACTCATAACTTCATCGTTATAACTCAGAATTGAGTGATTCTTGGCTTGTTGAATTCGTAAGCTCATTCACTATAACATGAGAACCTTTCCAGTAATAAAGGTTATTGTCACAAAAGTCGTGGCTCAAATAACCTCGAGTATATATACATAAATGAACGTTTACCGTCATAAGAATTGTTCCATAGAGTGAGCATTTGTTTCGAAAGATTAGAAAGGTAGAATTTAACAAGAATCCAAATGAAATCAATTACCAAATACCTTTGTTTATGAAGTCCTCGTTGATGTCTTCTTGTAGTCTTCAAACTTCATCCTTCAAGGATAGCTTCAATTATACTTCTTAGACTTAATCTAGTCCGAAGCTATCTTTAGTATGCTAAATCAAGAATGCATTTTGGAAACTAAAATTGAAAATTAACTTGACATACCAACGCTAGTGGGTTCAACCGAGCAATGCTCTAACAAAGACGTAAATGGAATAACATATTTTGTCTCCTAAATAACCCGAAATAGAACATAAATAAGTAATACCCTAGCTTATTATTTCCAATCTCTCTTTATTGAAACTAGTGTGGAACATCTCTTTGCGAAAATATATTTGTGGATATTTCCCCTGGTATCTCAGAGATAGAAAACTCTAATATTCGAGCTATCCCATCTCCCGAAGAAATTTTCTTAGTCTTAAAAATATGAAACCTAATAAGTCTCTGGGTCCGAATGGATTTCCGGTAAGTTTTTTTTTTTAAATAAATGGGTTCCCAAGTAGTTTTAATAGTCCAAAACTTCTTTCAAACCAAGCTGATGAACCAAGAACTAATTATGACACAACTTTTCTTAATCCCAAAAATCAAACATTCAAAAACCTTAGTAAGTTTAGACCAATTGGTCTTTGTAACGCTATGTATAAACTGATAGCGAAAATCCTATCTAACAGAATTAAGCCTCATTTGGAAAAAATAATTTCTCATTTTCAATCAGCTTTTCTTTCTTCTAGACAAATTTCTGATAACATAATTGTGGCTCATGAAATAATTCATTCCTTTATGGAAAAAGAAAACAAAAAACTGGGGTTTAGGGATAAAGATAGACATGTCCAAAGCATTTGATAGAGTAAGATGACAATTTCTTATTTTGTCCTTAAAAGCTTTAGGTCTCAATGAGGAAGTTTGTCCTCTCTTAGAGCAATGCATTTCCGCCACCTCTATTTCAGTACTTTTTAATGGCTCCCGGAAAAGCCTTTTCATCCTACTATAGACTGCGCCAGAGAACCCTCTTTCCCCATACCTCTTCATTATTTGTGTGGAAATCTTTTCAAGAGTTTTACTTTCTTAGGAACACAAAAAACTTCTGCATTGGGTTAAAATAATCCCAAAGAGTGAACCTATTTCACATCTTTCTTTTTTTTTTCCTACGATTGTTTATTATTTGTAAAAGCAGATTTTGTAGAATGTAGACACCTTCTTAGAATAATAGATATTTTCAGTAAAGCCTCAGGTCAGTTAATTAATTTTGAAAAATCCGGAGTTTTCTTTAGCAAAAAGGTAGAGCCTAAACATCAAAGAATGATGTCAAAACTTTTAAAAATTAAGCATATCAATCTTAGGAACCCCCCTATTCATGGATAGATCTAAGATAAAAACCTTCGATTTTATATTAGACATAATGAAAAATAAATCAAAAGGTTGGAAAGGAAAAGTTCTTCCACAAACTAGTAAAATGGTTTTAATTAAAGTTGTTCTAGACAGTGTCCCAACTTTTCAAATGGGATGCTTTGTAATACCAAAAAAGATACAAATAAAATTGATGCCATTCAAAGGGATTTCTGGTGGGGAAAGGACTCACATACTAAAAGTTTCTATCTGAAAGCTTATCCAAATTATGCAACAAAAATGTGGCTTAGGATTTAGGGATGCTCACAAATTTAATCAATCAATGTTAGAAAAAATTGCTTGTAGACTGATCAAGGAACTTGATTCTTTATGGGACAAAACTATGAGTTATAAATACTTTAAATATAAATCCCCCTTAAGGGTTAAACCTCCTGTCAAGAGTTCTCGAATTTGGAAATGCATTTGTCAAGGCTTAGAACTCATAAAACAACATAACATTTGTGAAGTAGGAAATGGTCTTAATTAGTATTAACTTTTGGGAGGATAATTGGATTCCGGGTTTCAGCCAAACCTGTCAGTTTATAAAAATTCATCCAACAATCACTTATCTCTGGTGACTGATTTAATTGATCCATGTGATCAGAAGTGGAATGCTACTCTTATTAGAACTGTTTCCATGAAGATATGCTAAGAAAATTCTGAATATGCATCTTTTCTTAGTCAAATTTCAGAATCAGAAACAAGATCAGCTTAGATGGACTTTAACTAGGTCAAGAGATTACATAGTAAAGTCTATGTATAATAATCTGAATGAAGCAGGAACTGACATAACCAGTCTTTCTTTACCAGCATCTTTTTGGAAATCCTTATGGAAACTAAATGTTTCACAAAGAATTAAAGTGTTTTTATGGAATGCCTGCAAAAGTGAAATATATTGACCCTTGTTGCACTATGTGTGGAGAGGAAATAGAGACTACAGAGCATCTTTTATTTCATTGTTCCTATGCTAAAGAAGTTTGGGAATCGGAAACCAACCCTATTACTCTTAAGCTAAACCCCTCGGCTTCAATAATACACTTGTGTAAGATTAGATTCAAAACCCATGTAGGGATATTTCCTTAGAACTTAATTATTTTAACCAAAATATGGCTTATTTGGAAAGAACGATGTGATAGAGTGTTCCAAGATAAATCTAAATCAACAACTCAACTAGTCCAGGAAATTAAGAGACACTGACTATTCTGGGATCAAAAATAAAAATAACAAAAAGTAACACAGAATGTAGTTAGGAAACCTTAACCTTATTGGATCAGACCAGTTAGACAAACGCTTAAAATTAATCTAGATGCAGCCCAGGACACTGCTATTTCTCTGACAAGTTTCCCTTTAATTTTAAGAGATGATGCAAGGAGTTTCTAAAGAGGCAGAGCAGGACCTTCAATCATTCCATACCCGCAAGAAGTAGAAGCAGTAGGAGTGTTCTAGGCAGCTTATTCAACTTTCTCAATGAAAAAAATTCAGAAGTTACATGGAGGAGTAAAGCTCTTTTAAAAGAAGCATACAAAGTGGCAAGAGATTGCCAAAATTTTCAAGGTTTTTATTTTGTCCCTAGACTAGGAAATACTGTGGCAGAGTTCTTTTCTAATTTCAGTTATGGATTGGAAACTTACCCCTCCTTCTTGTATTCAACACAAACTTGTGGCAGATAAATCTAATATCAGGAGAGTTCCCTCACAGGCATCCATATTAGACGGATCTACTTCGGATATAATTCAGACTCATACAAAATCTTTTTAATGAAATGCCTTATTCAAAAAAAAAAAAAAAAAAAAAAAGAGAAACAGATTATATTGGGGTTGAAAATTCGGAACAAAATAAAAAAATTAAAAAAAAACATGTGGTTGAAAATCATTTTGAGTTTAGAAAGAAAATGGTCTAAACTCTTTCCTCCATAAATAAAAAATTAAAAATACATGCGGTTGAAAGCCTTTCGCTATATATAAGTCTCAAAACTTTCTTTGCGAACCTCATACCAAGCGATCGACCATGAATAGTGAATACCCTTCATATCCGATTGGTCATACATGGCATAAAGTCATATCACCTGGGTTTTAGCCTTGAAAATGGCAAGGTTCATCTCTCAAAGAAAACCAAACATTAAAATCACATGTGTAAGCACTCCTCTCAATATAAGATGCCTTCAATCAGCCTTAACTTCAGACAACAACATTTGTTTAGCTGAGCTGCCCTTTCTCAAGTGTTGACCAAGAGTATAGGTGAAGCAAAAGGACTATGGATAGGTTGGATGATGCCAGTGTCAAGCATTTCCTTGACTAGCTTCTCCACTACTCCTTTTTGGACATATGGGCATTTATAGGCTCTCTGATTCACAGGTGGATATTTAGGTTGTAATGGGATTGTGTGATCAAACTTCTTTGTGGTGGGAGCTGGGTTGGTTCCTGAAAAATGTCTTTCATGAAGTAGAGGAAGAATTTCCTCAGGGGTTGTGGGTGGTTTAGTATAGGTGGAAATGAAAAACAGATGACCCACAATGCCACGAGAGTTTGTAGAAAAAAAAATCTTAATAGCATCACTATTCATCATAAGTAAAGAGGTTTTTGGAGTTGTACCATGTAAAGTAATCTTCTTATTGTTATACTTAAATGAAATACTTAGCTTAGAATAGTTAAAAAGTACATCACCTAATGTCCTTAGCCAATCTACACCCAGCACGATGCAAAGCCTGCACCCAGCACAATGTCACATCCCTAGTGGAAAGATCCTCAAATTCTCTACAAATTGATGTCCTTGCATGCTTCATGTAATATGTAGACAAATTCCAATACTAATAATCTTTCCCCCATTAGCAACTGTGACCATTATGGGAGCAGTTTGCTCAATATGGCAAAGAAGTGAAACATCTAAAGTGTTGTCAATGAATCTAGTGGTGCTGCTAGTATCAATAAGAATAAATAATTTTTTATTATTGAGAGTACCAGGTATTCTAATGGTGTCTCCAGTGACAGATCCTGTGAGGGCAGGTAATGATATCTCAACATCAGACTGTACTGGAGACTCAGTGGCTTCCTCAAAAACTTCCTCCTCTTCAATGTCTTGTGAGTCACCATTTTCCACCTGAAGCATGAATGAAAATATTTTTTTTGCCTTTACATAAATGTCATGGTCTATTAAGATCCTCACAATTGTAGCATAGCCCTTGGGCTCTTCTCTTGTTCATTTCTTCTTGAGTGAGTCTTTTAATTGTAGGAGTGGAAGTAGTTGACCTTGAGAATGGAGTTGAGCTAGACTTGGGTGTAACAGGTGTAGATTTGGGTGAAGTAAGAATACGTTTTGGAGGAAAATTTAGAGATGAGTACTGTCTATTGGATTTGGAGTTGTATGAGGTATTGATAGACTTGGAAAATGGTTTAGTGGTAGCAGCTGCTAGGTGAAGTTTTTGCTCTTGTAATCTAGCTAAAGAGCAAGTATTTGTGGGTGAAACATGGACACAGACTTACCTATCTCCTCTTTCAAGCCACTAAGAAAGCTCATAACAATATATGCTTCAGTGAGAGATGGGTTCATGTTAAGCATTAAGGCCTTTAGAGACTCAAATTCTTCATAATAATCATCAACCGTTGAAGTCTGCACTAATTTATTAAAACTACCCACAAAATTTTCTCCAACAGGGTTTTCAAATCTAACCCATAAATGGGCAGGTAAATCATTCCAAGTAATTCTTTGCCTATTAACCTGAAAATTTAAAAACCATTTTTAGCCTTACCTTCAAGGTAAGATTGCAGCTACAGTAGAAACTCTTTTAATTAATACTCAATTATTTAATAAACTCTCTTAAATAATATTTTTGGCCGGTCCCGAGTCGGGGACAACGTGCCAAATTAATAATTCGCTAAAATTATAAGATAATACATTTTTGATGACCTATGTAGACCCCATACGAAATATAAATTAATAATGCATATATTTATTTAATACATTAGTTTAATACATTAGTGATTTGGGAAGACTTTTTGAAAAATGATTTAATTGTCTTCTGTTTTTTACTAAAATCAATATCGCATTGAATTTCATCTCTAATTTTTCTTATCATTGTAAGAATTTTTGGTGTTGTTTTCTCATAGCTCAAGAAATTATTCAATGTGTTTGCCGCTTTAATAGTCTCGTTTCGTGAAGGGGTTATATTTTAGAACTTTCGTCATCTTCTTCCACGTCTTTATCAGTTCCCATAACACTGTTGATTATTTCTTCATCAGTCAACAACTGTGTAACTTCATTTTCTTTCGGATAATTTAGGACATCTTTGACATTCATTGAATTGCGATAGCTCAATTTCTCAATCGAGTTTTGCAAGTCTTGAGTGATTTCACTGTCTGTATGTTCATCCAAATTGTTTAAACTTGTGTTATCTGTTGATCGAAGTTTACAATGACGAAAGCATCAATTTTGTCTAACTTATGATATGAAATATATCTATAAGTTAATAAAATATTAATTAATATATAAATTAATAATTATTAATTTATCGGTTAATTAATATCTCGTTTAATTAATAAATTTTGATGGTCCCGACAACATTAATTTATAGAGTTTCTACTGTATATCCACCTTCTTATGGTCTTCAATGTCATTCAACTAAAAATATCTCTCACTTTTCTGGATCCACCCTCTAGGACTTTCACCATCAAATCTGGGAAAATCTAGCTTTGGTATACGATGATGGTTATGATGAAATTCATGTTGAGGCTGATGTATAAAACTGTGACCATCTTCATCGAGTATGTGAGATCCACTATCAGCTTCAGGGCTGTGTTGTGGAGGAATATTGTAAGGTGAATAATTTGATGAGGTTGCGATTATTTTCTTTTAGTGCAGTAGTAAATCCAGCTTTGGCTGAATATATCTGAGTAGTAATCTCTATCGAGAGGGTTTTGAAATCTGATTTGAGTTAAGTAATTGTTGTTGCATTAGCATCAACTTTAACACTAACATCTTTGAGAGTCATTGGGAAATTTTTTTTTGGAGTGGATAGAACGGCTCTGATGCCAATTGTTGTATCCCTACAACAGTTAGACAGTCAGGTGGATAGAATTGATGATGAACACCTCCTAAATCAAAAGATTCATACCAAATCTGTGTTGGAATAGCGCAGCCAAAGATAGTTTGTATTCATAAAAATTAGGTTGAGAGAAGAAGACCTCTCTTACAGTATTTAAAGCAAATGATTAAACCACAATCTAGCTTACTCAGATGACAGACGCGTGTTGACAATCTAATGGTCACACACTAATCTAAATAACAGCCTAACTAATTACTGAGGCATGCGGTCTAACTAATTACTGAGGCACTCCTTCTACTTAGCTAGTGGCAGGCCAAAAAGGGTAGCCCATTCAGAAGGGATATACAACAAATATATACATGAATACCCTTCATATCCGATTGGTCATACATGGCACAAGGTCATATCACTCGGTTTTTAGCCTTGGCAATGGCAAGGTTCATCTCTCAAAGAAAACCAAACATTAAAATCACATTTGTGAGCACTCATCTCAACATAAGACGCCTTCAGTCAGCCTTAACTTCAGACAACAACATTTGTTTAGCTGAGCTGCTCTTTCTCAAGTGCTGATCATGGGTCACCAGCCGATTCTGATAACACAAATTCTTTACCACCTCATCTAATATTAACTCTTATACGCATTAGAATCTCTAAACCTTTATTCAAACCGAAATCATAACAACTGAAAAACGTGTTCCCGATTGTACTATAGCTGATACTTTATATGGTTGGGTTCATAATACTTTTTCGGGAAACAACTTTCCTTTACATTGAAAGCAGATGGAATTTTATGCAACTATAGTGAAGAAATAGACATTTCATTTGGTTCTGAATCCGCAAAAAATTTATTGTTTTTCTTTTATACTGAAAAAAAAAAAAAAAACTGGCAAGTCTTTTTGTTTATGGGTGAAAACTATTCCTGCCGGATTTGGTAATTTGGGGTGTGTGGATGAGGAATGAATATAAACCCTAAACAAATGCACTGCGCGGTGAGTGCTTGTAGATTCGGAAATCAATCTGTGCAAGTCCGGCCTAAACCAAGAAATGGCCGTTCGGACTTGTTTCGGTCACAAAGTGAAGGAGATGGGGTTGATCTTAGGGAGGGAAGCGAAGAAGGTGTTGAGATTGTGAAGGTGTTGGCTTGCTTATGACTTGTAACATAAAGGTGAGCAGGCCTACGATTGATGCAAGCAGGCTCTGGGTGTTTGAATACGTTGTGTATTAACACTTGGTTTCTGTCTCGTCTGGACTTGTGTGGTTTTTCTCCTGTCTTGGAAAATAGGTAGGAGAATCTATTTATACAAGTCATTTGAGCCTTATTCACATCTCTCGTGGGAAGTGGAGGAAGTGGAGTGATGGAGTAGTGGAGGTGTGTGTTGGTGTTACACGACCAGTCTTGCCCACTTCTCCTGTCATCTCTAACCGTCCATGACTTCCTGACACGTTCTTGTGATGGCGCGTTGCACGTTGCACGCTGTAAACCGCCAGACCAATACCCCGATATGTATCCCCGTTTGTGACATGATTGATGTCCGGAATATGTGGATCGTGGATCTTGAAAGGTAGCATGTAATGCTAAATTGAATAACTACGTTATTCGGAAAGTTGATACTTGTGAAGTATCGTGTGTATTTTATGCAGTGTTGCATCATGGTGTGGTAAAGTGACGGGTAATGACGCCTTATCGACCAATTAACTCCCGACCGTGGTTATATAACCAAGCCGGTGAAGTTGGACGGACGAGATGATCTTTGAGACACTCATCTGCGACCGTTGATGGAATTAGGGTTTTTGAAGAGGTGCGCAAGAATCACTCTTCAGCTTGGTCGAAACCAAGCATGAGATATAATTTTGACAAGGCCGACCGTGCATGTGTGTAGACAACATGACGGTGTAGGCGCCTATACCCATTTCCTCACGAAAGTATGATCTGGGCCACTCAATTCGTCCGGTGAAGTTGAATGGTCGAGATCAATTTGTGACAGAAAAACCCGATCCGCAATAGCCGCGCCTCATGCCCACTTCGGGCGCACGTTCCAAGGTGACCAATCTTGGTCGGTCTTGGCCGATCGGTGCAGTGTGAAGGTGGTAGGCTGGTGTTCACGCCTATACCTGAATATCCCATGAAAACGTGATCTGAGCCATCCAAATCGTCCGGCGAAGTTGAGCGGTCGAGATCAGTTTGCGGTTTGGGAGGTGTGACCACGCTAGTTTGGGCGCGTGTCTTGGAACAACAGGCATGATATGCCTTGGCCGATCGGGTGAGGGGATATATGGGTCCACGGTGGTCATCTTTGGTATGTTGGACACGCTTAATTTAATCTTGGACCCTCCATTCGTGCTTAGGAGAAGATGTACGCTCGTGATGATCAAAACCCTAATTTTGGGTTTCAAGGCCGTGCGACCATGCTTTATTCGGCGTATGAATTGGGATAACCAACCATGGTTGGTCCTGACCGATTAGTAAGGTATGTAGGCGGGCCCACGGTGATTGTGTTGACATGCTCTGGGCCCTTTGAATCTACATCTACACCCTCCATTTATACCTGCGAAGATGGATGGTTGAGACTGTTTTGCGACACATGTAATATGCCGCAAACCCTAATTTAGGGTTTTTCCGTCCATAGCTTTCTGGTTTGGACGTCTTGGCAAGCTAGGCGGAGGCCGACCATGCGGGTCCGCGTTGGTTCGGCGGTGGATATTCCATACCGCTTGGGGGTGATGGAATTGATCTCGGGGCCATCCAATCATGCTTGTGGAGTTGGATGATCGTGATCATATCCGGACCGATACGGTCAGTCCGGATGCTCAATCGGGCTAGTATAACACACCGATAGGGGCTCAATCGGGCTAGTATAACACACCGAGATGGGCTCAATCGGGCTAGTATAACACACCGAGAGTCAGCATGTACGGGTATTTCGTACATGGTTTCATTATAATGCTTGGAGGTTCGTGTTGCTCTGTAAGAGTAACACTCAGTCGTCATCCGCACCGATAATGAGTACAGAAATACAAGGCTGATTGCGCATTAATTATTAATGCTAGAAATTCACAGGGGTATATGGGATTGTTGCTACATGCTCCAACCTGGATGAATTTCATGTATTCACATAATGGGATTGTTGCCACATGCTCCATTCTAGGTGAATTAAGTGAGGGAGTATCCAACACTTATTGATGGCCTTATCTTTTACAAGATGTCGGTAGCATAATTTTTTCCGGTTTTTTACAATTTTAACCTTAAATGAAAATCCACCATCAACATTAAGTCCCCTGCCTAGCACATAATGGATACACTATTGTGGGGTAGGCATGAGATGGTGACAGTTAAAGACAAAGCTTATGAGACAAAGTTAGATGTTACCAGGAGAGACGGGTCATCCTGTCCTTGGAACATGTCACGTTCAAGAGGCGTCCGTGCGAGTGTTCCCTAGAATGATGTCGGTCTTGCACGCTTCGATGGACTGTTACGCCTGTTTCATTCGTGGGGCTCGCACCGCTTGATCGAACGTGGGCTTGATGTGCCCGTCGATCAAACGCGGGACCACCGTGTACATGTTTCAAACGCCGGCCATGTCATGCGTCTTCTTTGACCGTAAGGTAGATGTAATTGCTCGAGTGTCATCTTGCTACTTCAACCAAACACCGACCCAGCTTGACTAAACACCGGACTTGATGCTTTGACCAAACACCGGCCTTCTTTGTTTGCTTTGCTCGAACGTGGGACCGATGTGAGCAAGCTTTCTTTTAAAAAAATGAACCTTGTGTGCTCAAATGTAAATATGGGTCATGTAGAAAGCGTTAGGCGGCTTTCGGAGCAGGCCCGGAGAGCGTTGAAGTGTTGGAGCTGAAACGCCTTCTTCCTCGGAGAGAGCTTTGATTGGGACGACCGTGTATGTGCTTCGACCAATCTGGGGCTGTGATCAAGTGGGACCCGCCGCGTGCCTAACTGAACGTCGACCCCGTGTTTCGACTGAAAACCGGCCCTGCTGCGTGCGCCTGTTTTATTCGAATACCAGCCTTGTGACTTTGATAAATACCAGACTTGAAACTTGAGCAATACCGGACTTGTGACTTGATCAATACCGGACTTGTGACTTGATCAACACCGGACTTGAAACTTGAGCAATACCGGACTTGTGACTTGATCAATACCGGACTTGTGACTTGATCAACACCGGACTTGTAACTTGATCAACACCGACTTGAGACTTGAGCAATACCGGTGTTTGGACCCAATACCAGCCTTGTGTACTCCAACGTGAATGTGTGTTCTGTCGTGTGTGACTACACATCTCACGCGTTTTTATACAAGTACTGACTCATGTTTTTTATTATAGAATGAAGAAAAGAACTCCTGTTGAGATGTCTTAAGGGGATAATGTTTGGTGCCAAGTCGGGAGGTGTTGACGGCTTCAAAGATATGCTGAACATTGATGATGAGTTGTTCACCGCACCCTTTCAACTATATAAAAATATTCGTTCCACAAGATAACCCTTCTCTTATCGACTTCAAGGTTTGTCATGCTCCGCTGGGCCCTCATGAAGGATGGGTGAGACGTATGTTGAGCAATGAGTACATCAAAGATAACTTGACCAGAGCGCAGATTATTGATGCGGCTTGTGTGTTGAAACGGCTCGAGAGGATGTTAAAGTGGTTTTACAGTGCGAACGTTGAAGTGGATCTGGAGAGAGTGTTGAAGTAGGATTCTCAAGCGAACGTGGGTCCGGAGAGAGCGTTGAGGCGGCTCTTGAATAGACCATTTAAGCATCTTCGCTAGAGGGAGCGTTGAAGTGTTTCCCTCTTGATTCGATTTACCCTTGCGAATTCCATGCTTCTTGACTGACCATCTCTCTCATGTTAAAGAATTCCTTGATCGACGGTGAAGGAACTTCATGCCGAGCCTCGATCCCCAAGCGTGGTTTACATGGTTTGTTCGTAGTGGTTGTTGTCGAGCCGGATATGGAATATCTTGGACATTGTTTCATCATTGTGGGAGTCGTGCATGTGGTACTTTGGAGTTGGAGTTGACGAACACGCGAGGATGTTGTATCTCGGTGGTTTCTTGGAAGCGAGATGGTCTTGCTATTGATGCCGCTGAAGGCTGGCTGAAGGCTGAAGGTCGTAGATGGATATCGCTTTGTTGGTGAGTGAGCCGAATGAGTTCTTTCTATCGGGGCATATGTTGTTGTAGATGAGGAATTGTTGGTGCTCCATGAATGAATGTGTTTGAATGAGGATGACCAAAAGCGCGGATTCTCCAACATAGCATGATCGACATGTACCACTGCAAGAAAGGAGTGGTCGATAAAGTGACTCAGAGATGCCGGATCTTGTTCGACCACCAGAGACAAATTTTTCACTCCTGGGCTTGGTGGACCAACGATAGAGTGACTCGAACTTTTCTTTAAACCTAGAGATATCTCCATTAGGGAGGATCTTGTTCGACCATTGTTGAAGATGTAGTTGGATTTTGCAACCAAGTTATGATTTTTATGATAGAGTGACTCGATTAACGTATTGCAATATGATTGAATGTTTGTTTAGTGGATCTTGCTCGATATGACGCGTGGAAATCGTTATCTTCTTAAGGCTGCTCCCTTGAGGTATTGGTTGTGTCATGCTCGTACATCCTTATCCGGTTGTAGCCGCTACATCCATCCATGGAGGAGAACATGCCGTGTCCGCTGGTTGCATCTACTAACATGACGATGTTAGGTAGAGGAGGATCGATGTTAGGTAGAGGAGGTTTTTGGAGCGGCACTGTTCAAGTATCTCGAAGTCTATGCAAAGACTCGATCCGAACTACAACTGTTTAACCGACTTGGATCCAGGTATGACATGTAGATGATGGGTGACCAATTTTTATCTAAATCCGGCATTTCTTCATATCTCCAAGCGAATATGTCTTGGTACTCTTTGAGAAGTTCCACGAGCTTCTTGCGTTTATCCGTACTCAAGGTTGATCTGATGGAGATAGGCCTAGGAGATTCCCCAACGATTTCAATCTCATCAGTTGTGGAGTTGGTGCCATATTGCAGCTGTTGTGGTGCATCTAGCACTTGTTCTTGTGGTTCGTTACTGTTGTAGCATTCCATTGGGTGGAGAGACTGGGTAACAGTCTCCCCTGCTAGTTGATAATGGCAGTGTCGGTATACCGTTTTCCCTTTCTGGTCACGACTCGCCAAAAAAGTTCGTTCCCTCTTCGTGTGAATGTGGGTCATGGCTTCACATGATGGAGAAGAATGCTTCGTCATCAAAGATGCATTGTGGGTACTAGCCTTCAATGATGCAAGCCGGTCTTCTTCCTGAATTGACGCCCACGTGAGGAGTAGGATACAACGAACTTGTCTGATTATTTCGGTGGAGCTTCTCCCGTATGTGCTGGTTTGGTTTCCCTCGAAGTCCGTCATTGTGGTAGGCTTCCGTACGACCTTGCCTGGGAGAACCTTGGATGTCCCGAGAATCTTGAGAGTAATCACATTCGAAGACGCTCCTGTGTCGATAAGGGACGTCTTGAACTCTGAATCCTTGATGCGTGCGGTGACATTTAGGGCACGGTTGTGAACTTCCTCTGGTTGATTGCAGCAAAATGTCTCCGTGCGCTGATTCTTCGAGAGGTGTGAAAGTTCGCATAAACTTTCCACTAGAGAAAACGCTTCCCGATCCACCGGCCTCGGGTTCATAGTGAAACTATTGATTTGAGGAGGATCGTTGTGAGGATCACTCCCCAGTGTAGGAGTCTCCATGACAGGACCGCTCATATCTGATGTCGCTTCTTTGATCGGGTCCATGGAGGTTCGCGCGCTGAAGTACCTTCTCCGGTGCGTTGAATGCGTTCCTTTTTGCTCCAGGGGCTGTCACGGCTCTTGTGGAAATCGATCAGGTTAATGTCTTAAGAAAAGTGAGTACCTCTTTTCGAGTTGCGGCCATATCCGTTTGAGTCTTAGCAAGAACTTATTGCTTCTCCATCAAGTCTCGCAATGGTAATGGGGATGGTCCTCCTCTCGTCCCTCCCGGCTCCTCGTCCCGATGAAGGAGTGGAAGTTGTTGATCGGTGACTACCGAGAGGTGTTACAATTGATGAGATGCCGGGATTTGCGCCGCTCCGGCTCACAGTGATGGGAGGTGTTGTAATATCACCGCGAGTGATCGAATTGAACGTTCCCATCCTCTCGTACTCACGTGTTCCTTGATTGATCTCTCCTTCCTCAAGCATTTCTTCACTTAGTTGAAAGGTCGATGCGGATTGAACAGTCTTAGGGCTTCGACAAGGGTCTTGAGATATAAATCTTCCAAACGAGGGATCCGTAAGCTGCAGACTCCATTTCTTTATCCGGTAGACGTTGTGGTACCCCGGACAAGTCTTTTCCTCTGTGGAGTTGCCTCGAGTCTTCGTCGGCTGGACCATGTTGTTCGTCTCTCCTGAGTCCCCCGTGATTACGCGCTCTTTCTGCATCTCCACTGGTAAAGGTGTGACTCCTGACTAAGGATCCAGCGTTTCTTGCACTGTTTGAGTAGATGCCTGCCGACCGTTCTTGTAATTGCGTTGTTATATCATTCAAAATGCGGAATGTCTCGCTCTGTCTTCTAGCGATACCGGCTTGATTTTCCAAGACATCCTCTAGCATTCTAACTACACTTCCCATGATATCTGAACCACCTGTGGTCTCCGAGTGAGGATATATCGTGAGATGAAAACCGAAAAATTGAGAATTCAATTTTTTGCAACCGAGAGATCAACCTCCCACTGTGGTCGCAAATTGTTTATGGGTGAAAACTATTCCTGCCGGATTTGGTAATTTGGGGTGTGTGGATGAGGAATGAATCTAAACCCTAAACAAATGCATTCGCGGTGAGTGCTTGTAGATTCGGAAATCAATGCGTGCAAGTCCGGCCTAAACCAAGAAATGGCCGTTCCGGACTTGTTTCGGTCACAAAGTGAAGGAGATGGGGTTGATCTTAGGGAGGGAAGCAAAGAAGGTGTTGAGATTGTGAAGGTGTTGGCTTGCTTATGACTTGTAACGTAAAGGTGAGCGGGCCTACGATTGATGCAAGCGGAGCTCGGGTGTTTGAATACGTTGTGTATTAACACTTGGTTTCTGTCTCGTCTGGACTTGTGTGGTTTTTCTCCTGTCTCCTGTTTTTCTCCTGTCTTGGAAAATAGGTAGGAGAATCTATTTATACAAGTCATTTGAGCCTTATTCACGTCTCTCGTGGGAAGTGGAGGAAGTGGAGTGATGGAGTAGTGGAGGTGTGTGTTGGTGTTACACGACCAGTCTTGCCCACTTCTCCTGTCATCTCTAACCGTCCATGACTTCCTGACACGTTCTTGTGATGGCGCGTTGCACGCTACACGCTGTAAACCGCCAGACCAATACCCCAGTATGTATCCCCCAGTTTGTGACATGATTGATGTCTGGAATATGTGGATCGTGGATCCTCGAAAGGTAGCATGTAATGCTAAATTGAATAACTACGTTATTCAGAAAGTTGATACTTGTGAAGTATCGTGTGTATTTTATGCAGGTACTGCATCATGGTGTGGTAAAGTGACGGGTAATGACGCCTTACTGACCAATTAACTCCTGACCAGGGTTATATAACCAAGCCGGTGAAGTTGGACGGACGAGATGATCTTTGAGACACTCATCTGCGACCGTTGATGAAATTAGGGTTTTTGAAGAGGTGCGCAAGCATCACTCTTCAGCTTGGTCGAAACCAAGCATGAGATATAATTTTGACAAGGCCGACCGTGCATGTGTGTAGACAACATGACGATGTAGGCGCCTATACCCATTTCCTCACGAAAGTATGATCTGGGCCACTCAATTCGTCCGGTGAAGTTGAATGGTCGATATCAATTTGTGACAGAAAACCAGTGCCGCAATAGCGCGCGTCATGCCCACTTCGGGCGCACGTTCCAAGGTGACCAATCTTGGTCGGTCTTGTCCGATCGGTCAGTGTGAAGGTGGTAGGCTGGTGTTCACGCCTATACCCGAATATCCCATGAAAACGTGATCTCGAGCCATCCAAATCGTCCGGCGAAGTTGAGCGGTCGAGATCGGTTGCGGTTTGGGAGGTGTGACCACGCTAGTTTGGGCGCGCGTCTTGGAACAACCCGGACATGATATGCCTTGGCCGATCGGGTGAGGGGATAGATGGGTCCACGGTGGTCATCTTTGGTATGACCGGACTCGCTAATCTAATCTTGGACCCTCCATTCGTGTCGGAGAAGATGTACGCTCGTGATGCTCAAAACCCTAATTTTGGGTTTCAAGGCCGTGCGACCATGCTTTATTCGGCGTACGAATTGGGATAACCAACCATGGTTGGTCCTGACCGATTGGTAAGGTATGTAGGCGGGCCCACGGTGATTGTGTTGACATGCTCGGGCCGTTTGAATCTACATCTACACCCTCCATCTATACCTGCGAAGATGGATGGTTGAGACTGTTTTGCGACACATGTAATATGCCGCAAACCCTAATTTAGGGTTTTCCGTCCATACTGCTCTGGTTTGGACGTCTTGGCAAGCTAGGCCGGGAGGCCGACCATGCGGGGTCCGCGTTGGTTCGGCAGTGGATATTCCATACCTGCTTGGGGGTGATGGAATTGATCTGGGCCATCCAATCATGCTTGTGGAGTTGGATGACTGTGATCATATCCGGACTGATACGGTCAGTCCGGATGCTCAATCGGGCTAGTATAACACACCGAGAGGGGCTCAATTGGGCTAGTATAACACACCGAGAGGGGCTCAATCGGGCTAGTATAACACACCGAGAGTCAGCCTGTACGGGTATTTCGTACATGGTTTCATTATAATGCTTGGAGGTTCGTGTTTCTCTGTAAGAGTAACACTCAATCGTCATGCCGCACCTATAATGAGTACGTGAAATACAAGGATGATTGCGCATTAATTAATAATGCTAGAAATTCACAGGGTATATGGGATTGTTGCTACATGCTCCAACCTGGATGAATTTCATGTATTCACATAATGGGATTGTTGCCACATGCTCCATTCTAGGTGAATTAAGTGAGGGAGTATCCAACACTTATTGATGGCCTTATCTTTTACAAGATGTCAGCGCATAATTTTTTCCGGTTTTTTACAATTTTAACCTTAAATGAAAATCCACCATCAACACTTTTATATGGGTATTAAGAACCTGGCTTGATTGGGGTATACTCAAACTAATTGGGGTATACCCAATTTTAAAGGGACTCTTTTTTAAGAGCAAAGGGGGAGGTCAATGGGCCCTTTCCCATTATAACTCTAATTACTACCTAAATCAGTTTTCATTCTCTTCATTTCATTTCATCTTCTTCTCTTCTTCTTCTCCTCCACAACCTTACCGGCTCCATCACCCCCCCACCACCAAAACTCGTCGATCAATTCGTTAAAATCGTCGATTCGAAAACTCCTATTAATCTTCATCAATGGATCCACCACGGAAGAAGGCAACTCGTATGAAAAAAACTAATCAAAAACCCAATGAATATAACCCTGGAATTGCAAGTTTGGTTGCTAAGAAAGTGAAGAAAAAACGGTTGAAGAAGAAGTAATTGAACCCATTTGAAACACGTGAAATGGTGCGCTTAAGAAAGTAAGGGCTTGTTTAAACTCACTCTAGTACTTCGATTTCATGTTTGCATGTCAAATTAGGTCGAGAAAATTCGAATTTGTGAATTGGCAGTTACGACGCCGGCAAGGTTGTTTGTTATCGACCTTTTCGGGATTTCATAGTTAGGGTTTGGCCGGGATGGTATAAGGTTGAAGAACTTGCCGGCTGTATAGTTCTGTAACTGCTACTAGCAGGGCCGGCAGGTTATTTATCTGTATACCATTCCGGCGTCCTTTTTTTTTAAATGAAGCCGGCATCTTATTATTGTTTACCCTTCCGGCTACTTGTTTAGTGTTTCCTGATGCCTAGATTTTTTTCGTCCGGAAGGGTATTTATATAAAACCATTCCGGCTGTTTGTAAGCCGGCGATGTGTGGGTTTTGATGGTGGATTTTAGACAAAGGGTAAAATCGTAAAACCCCAAATAACCTAATGTCACCGATGACACATTTATTAGAACATTTAATGCATGTAGTCAGTAATTAATAGGGGGTATTTTTTCAAATTAGGGTTACAATGAACAAAACCCTAATTCCCCTCCGTGCCAATGGCAAATCATGCCAGCCACACCTAGCCCAAGCTAGCCGTGCCATGCCAAACGCACTCTGCCTTGGCCCTAGCTATGCTAGTCACACCAAACGCGCCAAAGCATGCCAACCATGCTAGCCTCACCTCCGTTCCAATGGAAAATCATGCCAGCCACACCTAGACCAAGATAGCCGCACCTACGTGCCAATGGCAAATCATGCCCGCCACACCAAACGCGCCAAAGCATGCCAACCATGCTAGCCGCACCTCCGTGCCAATGGCAAATCATGCCAGCCACACTTAGCCCGAGCTAGCCGCGCCATGCCAAACGCACTATGCCTTGTCCCTAGCTACGCTGGTCACGCCACGCCAAGCCAAACACCTTACCTTGGCCCTAGCCGCGCCATGCCAAAGTAGCGCCCGCACCTAGGCTTGCAAACCATGCAACCTAACCCAAATTGGCCACACATGCCATTGGCACATGCCAACATGCTCGCTGGTAGCTTTTCCTACCAGGACGCGACCCAAATTGGCCACGCATGCCATTGGCACATGCCAACACGCTCGCTGGTAGCTTTTCCTACCAGGGCGCGACCAAAATTGGCCACGCATGCCATTGGCACATGCCAACACGCTCCGGGTAGCTTTTCCTACCAGGACGCGACCCAAATTGGCCACGTGATGCGTGTCGTAGGTGCAATCAAATTAATTAATGTTTCCACTCAATTAAAAATAATATAATGGAAGTCAAGTTCGTTCCCACGAGGAGAAAGAGATTCTAGTTGTAAAAATTGTCACGAAAAGGGGGTGTAAAGCAAAAGAAAGTAAATAAAACAATTAAAAGTTAAAGTTGAAATCAATAAGAGAGACAAGATCAAGGAATCCTTCTTCGTTGCAAAACAATGATTAAAGTTATGTTCTTTTATACTTGTTATAAGTCATGATTATCACCAACCGCAGAGATAGCAGTCCTCTTAGCTAGCCCCAAAATCCCTTATTTCACCGAGTAACAAGTCCGCTTAGTTATCGATTCTATTCAAAAGAACCACCTTGAGGTTCGCTTACAAGATGTAATTCCTGAATGCATTAAGATTTATGAATTTAGGTTTAGTACTAGTAGTTAAACTCGGTTCGCTTGGTTCACTTTCTAGCGTTGTTTCTACACACAATTGCTCCACGGAATCCCTCCGCAAGGTCTTGTGTTTTCTACTTGTGTAAAGTGTCGAGAACGATTACGTATTCCCTAACTTATACTAGATTTAGATCAATTAACAAATCAATTTAGCGTGCACTCCAAACAATCTATCAATCAATCATGAATGAATAAACATTCCTATTAGTAAAAACAATCGATAATCATGTGAAAAATCTCAAGATAGAATTGAAACAAAACTCAAATCATGTTAAGAACTAGGAATTCATCCTCAATCAATAAGAAAATTAGCTACTCATGCTTTTGAAATTCACACAAATAATAATAATTAAAAGGAGAATTTTTAAGTTCACACAAATAATTGAGAAGAAGAATTTTCAAAAGCTAGCAAAAACACAAGTGTTGTGTGTGTAGAGAGGTGTGTAAAAGATGTAGAAAACTTCTCTATTTATAGGCTTCAATATTCTCCAAATCTTCTAAGGAATAGAATCCTTTTCCTTTAGCAATTCAATTTCCAAATCCAAGCCTTTCTCAACTCTTCCATCTTCTCTTTCCAAGTTTGAGCCCAATTCTCCATCCAATTCCTAGTCCAAGTCTTCACACCCATGAGAGAAGTCCATAGAAAATTCTGGAATTTTTGGCTCGCCGGAAAACTGGTAATATGGCCGGAATCCGGCCGGAATTCGTCACCGCCGGCCACCTGAAAATCACTGCCGGTCAGTCGCCGTTTACTGGTTATCGGTCAAAGTCAACTGGTCAAACTGGGTCAAGGTCTCGGGTCATGAGTCGAACCGAAGTCAAGCATTCGAGTCCGGCTAATCTGGGCCGACTTGGCTAAGTTGCCATGGCATAAGCCATTGCTCGGCGAGAGATGTGTTGTTGCACAATGATTGTGCTTCACGCCTCGCCCATCATGGTGTGCCTTCTTCACTTTTGCGGCTTCGGTTTCATCTCACTCGGGCCACAGTTCTCTCCCGCAACATTGCATTGCTTCAATGCCACAAGTCGGTGCAAGTCATGCCCGCAAATTCACCGCCAGATTACATAGCTCCATTTTCTCCCGCCGCGCTTGCACATCTCGGCCTTGTACTCTCCCTTGACTCCACCGCATCGACTCATTGCATTTTATCATCACCATTTTCACCGCATTCTCCATTACTGAGTGCTGGACTCAAGCCTTATTTGTTCTTCTACCAATGTAACCAAGCCACCAATCCAACCACAAGTAGTTCATGCCCTGAGACTCCTATTGCATAATCTCGCTCCAATCGATATGTGCCCAGCGAATTCCAAGCTCTCCATTCATGTAACACAACCACCTATTTCTTGTCGTGACCAACAACAACTCGTGTCTTTTGTAGCTTCGGGGCCCAATTGCGGTCCCATTATCTCAACGCAGACATTCGGTCCTTGCCTTCTACTGCAACATTAACATTCTCCTCCATTTATCATTAAACACCCATGATGTCAACTCGAGCCTCATCCGCATACACGGATGTGTGTTTCTTAGCATCGTAACATCAACGGCACTCGCAATTGGTTGAGAGCCCTCTCATTACCGCCGATTAATCGCACAAAGCTGCCAACTCCTTGTCCCGCTCTTAACTACAATTCTATCAAAGCCATTGCCAACTACACTCGCCACATCCACAACTGCAGCTTCAATCATTAACAACATCGGGTCCATCCGAGTTTCAACATAACCATCACTCAACATCCAACACCTCAATTTCATACCACCATTTCAATTTTATGTTCTTTCCCCGTACTCCGCTCAACTCGGATCCGCCTTAAACAATTCCACCCGCAACTCCCGTTTCATCTCATTCACCTATAATTTCGGCTAAGTAGCACTGACAAAGACAATTCAGGTCTTCTTTGTTGTCTCAGTACCAACACCACATAATTCCTTAGCCATCTTCTCAAACCACCTGACTGCATTTGACACTTCAGCTCAAACCTTTACAGCAATCATCACAAGCTACAGCTCCACCACAGATCCATTATCGCCTGCAATAACTCGAACTGCAGCTCAAACTCCATCTCAACTGCATTATAGTAACACAACCAAAACCAAAGACTCATATCCCCCTCTCATCTTTAATTCAACTCAGTTGCCCCATTACTAGCGAGTCTTACATACAACCAAAGACCTTGCCACAACACCCATTCCAGTCCCGAATATCACCACCAGTTCCAAGCATACAACACCATTTGAGCAATATACTAATCATCCACCAATACCATCTAGTCCATCGCAACAGCTTGCTTGCATACCCCAGTTATACCATCTAACTCGATGCAAAACCACCGTAACCCATAGCCTCCAACCATTCATTACCATCTACACCTTCGTAGCATCTCGGTTCTATTCTAAGTGCAACCGCAATTCATTAGCTATTACATTTGATCGCTTCTTGAATGCAATCATGTTGAGAGATACCCCGACGCTCTCCTTGCACCAACAAAACCAACTAGAGAACCAGATTCTCAGAACATCTCCTCCTTGAAATGTACAGAGTATGTTCGCACTTTCCTTGAGCTTCACTTATTCTTCATTTGGATGTGGAAATTTGATACATTGATGATTACATTTCCCATGAAGCCGACACTTTATTTACCACACACACCACTTGTATGTCGAGATCAAAATCCATATCTCACTTAGGTGTCGATTAGTTTCAAATCAAAACCCATTCAAACTCACTTCACAGAGAAATAAATAGACTATCTCTACCGAGCACGTTGTCATGGAAAAGAACACCACCACCATTTAGCTTCCCCGATCAATCATCCCGAGAATATTCTCTTTATGTTTCTACAATCATTTGTTTGATGCCCATGGAAGCGATGGTAAGAACAAAACTCATGACTTTCTATCCGCACAACCACCATCACCATCTCTTCGAGATTACACAAGCTTGCCTTCAACTCCACAGATATCTTTCCTCAACCCGTCCCGCCATTTCACACACATGGTCCTCCATCTTATTGTCAACCGCCTTAAGCTCTCGCCACTCCTTGTAAATGGTTAAATGATGTGATTGTGATACCTTAACTTGTTGGCAATATCAAACACCAAGTTGTAGCTTCAATCCATATTGATTCCAACAGCATCTCAATCATCGATCTCACGCTACTTCTTGATCTCCTATTTTGCAATCTCATAATATTGTGTTCTTGTGAAAACCCAATCTATCATTCGATTTCAAAACCCATGAATTATCGCAATTTAGCGCATATGTAGTAGCGGAAATCCACACTACCCATTTCAAACCAAACCCTAACTGTCTAAATTTATTACGTGTCGCGGATGCACAAAAAGAACACCCTCGCCAAGGGTTAAACCCTAATGCGATATTATGATCCTACACTTCTCTCAAAACAAAGAACAAAACCACCTTCACTTCCATCACCGTAAACTACTAATCGATCCGGATTTCGATTTGAACATCATCTTCTCTCGAGTACCATCTTGATTTACTTCATAGTGGCAACCATGTACCCTCTCGACCATTTCTTTCTCCCCATTTCTCGATCTGTTTTCTCTGGTTTAACAAAGAATCCATGTTTGCTTGTTTTTATCAATTTCAGATACTAATGATTTGGGGAAAAAAATGTCTTCTCGATTAGGGTTGAAAATGATTGAGGTGGATTAAAACGCCCTAGGGATAAGACCACCCCAGCTTTGGGTGTAACAACACATATATTTTCGGATAAGGGCTACCCAAGAATGACAACCCCTTAACCATAGCCGGGTCTGCCTTTTATAATTCTTCAAAAAGTAAGTTGCCCCTTAACATGTGACTGGGCTCCAGATAGTGTTCTCCCTCGAAATGACAGATTTGCCCTTTTGCTCAATTTTGGTGATTTCTCCTTCTTTTCGTCCGTGCGACTCCAAAGTATCTAATAGCTCAAAAACACACGTAAAATACATAATTTACAATAAAAATAGCAAAGAAAGCATAAACTACTAGATAGTAAATTAGGTGTATTCTACACCTATCAAATTCCCCCACACTTAGACTTTGCTAGTCCTCGAGCAAATCAAACTAAAACTTACAACTTCAAAGCGTTCCAGCGTCACAAGCATCCAAAGAGTTATGAGGACATAGAGTTTCTGCATGCTAGTAATAAGAAGTTAGAAATACTAAAGAACATATTCTCATTCTTAAATGTTGAGTGAGAAATAACCACACCATAATGAGAGAACGCGTGTTTGAGAAACGATCAATAAGCATTTCGCCTCGACTTCTGCCTCACCAAAAAGGATTTTATGATAATTGCACTCAAAAAGACGGCTTTTTTATGGTTCTCACATGTGTGCAGGTAGGAATGAAGAGAGAAATCATGCAACACGTTGAATGGTGGGAAGGACAACTTCCGAAATATTTTTAAAAACCCACATCTTTTAATATTTTGAAAAACCATTTTTCTGACGATCTCTAAGAAAGGAAATCAACCATTTATTATTGAGGATGAGATTACTTACTCACCTTCACATCCGATCGCCAATTATGATAACACCACTCTCACGGCATCCAATAGAAACGTCTTCCGCTCTTGGTCTTCGTCTTCGGTTTCAACTTTTGATGATAAACCCTTGAATTTCATAAATCCTTGACAATTTTTAACTCTTGTACCTTAAAAATCCTTGTCGCTTGAAACTTCCTTATAAATTTTCCTTTCCCACGGCTTAATAAATAAAAATAAAACAAATATTTCTCTTGTTTTTTTTTTATATATATATTTTTTTTAATTTTTTAATTTTTTAATTTTTTTTTTGAAACAAGAGAAATAAAATACAAAAATAAACCATGGCCGTGGGAGAAGTATTTTACCGCTTGATTCTTCACAACTTGTATCGTCTTGAAATCATAAACTTCAAAAATTCTCACCTTTTAATTTTCTTCGCTTTTATGAATAAGTCTTCATACTTGTATGTATAATTATGCTCATTGTATTGTAAGTCCTCAACATATATGTGAAATCCGCTCTTTGTATGTTGCTTTACTTGAATTTGAAATTTGCTCTTTTTCTCGTTCCGTTGCTTGTAAACCTTGAACTTTTCCAACTTTCCTTGTAGATTTTGGTGTCGCTCCTTGTTGATGATGATGGTGTTTCTATGGACCCGTTGTTGTCGCGAGAGAGAATGGTGCTAACTGCAAATCGAACTACAAGAAGGAAGCTTTCATCTATAGACGTCACCCTCATGATTGACAAAATTAGCACTCAAGAGATCAAAGAGTAGTGCTTCTATTGGTGGGAGGTTGGGTAGCTCACCATTCTACCCGGAATTGACGTACGGTGACACACACTCAAAAGAAGCTCTTTAGTAGATGGAAAATTTCTGGTCGGTGCCTCACATGATATGAATACGGGTAGTCTCCACTAATGATTGATCAAAGAACTCTAATAATGCATTTCTCCTCGCACCAAATTCGCATCACCGGCATGATTAAATCCATTATTTAACACTCTAACAAACAAGAAATCCGAATGTAGTTCCCTAACATTTCCAAGTTCAATTATGTCGGTCAAAATCTCTATGTAAACATACCTAGAAGTATGCTAGTGACTCTAAAATCTTTAAAAGTTGGAGTTTCTATGTAAAACTTTTTTTTTTTTTTTTCAAATTTTTTTAATTTTTTTGTAATTTTTGTTTTAAAAACATGCTTAACCACTCCCCCACACTTAAACCTTACATTGTCCTCAATGTAATTGAATCCTCCTAGTAAAGTCAAGGTGGGAAATTTTAACATGATAAGGAACAAGAAAAAGAAATAACAAAAAGCAAAAGGATAAGAAATACAAAACCTATGGGTTGCCTCCCATTAAGCGCTTGTTTTAAAGTCGACGGCCCGACTTAGCTCTTGCTGCATATTACTCCTCCAGAGGGAGTGAATCTTGAAGTCCAATTACGTCCACATTCTCCGTTGGAAAGTTTTCATAATATGGCTTTAACCTATGGCCGTTGACTTTCAAATGTTGTCCTGTTTTGTCACTAACAATTTCAACTGCACCATGATCATAAATATTAGTAACAACAAATGGTCCCACCCAACGGGACTTAAGCTTACCCGGAAATAAACGTAAACGAGTATTAAATAAAAGAACTTTTTGCCCCACAACAAAACTTTTCCGCGAAATCATCTTGTCATGAAAAAGCTTAGTCTTTTCCTTGTAAATCCGAGCACTCTCGTAAGCATCATTACGTATCTCCTCTAACTCATGTAGTTGTAACTTCCTTTGTTTCCCGCTTCATCATACTCCATGTTGAATTTCTTTATCGCCCAATAAGCCTTATGTTCAAGTTCAACCGGAAGATGACAAGCCTTACCATAAACCAACCTATATGGAGACATACCAATCGGTGTCTTATACGCCGTTCTATACGCCCAAAGTGCATCATTGAGCTTAAAGCTCCAATCTTTCCTTGTGGTATTCACCGTTTTCTCAAGAATGGACTTGATCTCACGATTTGAAATTTCCGCTTGTCCACTAGTTTGTGGATGATAAGGCATACCAATTTTGTGTGTTATGTTGTACTTCTTGAGGAGAGCGTGGAAAGCCTTCTTGAAATGTGAGCCTCCATCGCTTATCACCACTCTTGGTGTACCATGCCTATTGAATATGTTTTCCCTTACAAAATCACAAACAACTTGAGAGTCATTAGTTTTGGTGGCTCTAGCTTCCACCCATTTCGAAACATAATCTACAGCAAGAAGTATATAAAAATTTCCATTCGAATTGACAAAAGGTCCCATAAAATCAATACCCCACACATCAAAAATCTCAACGGCGAGAATTGGTGTGAGTGGCATTTGATTTCGAGCACCTAGATTGCCCGTTCGTTGACATCTATCACACGATTTACAAAAAATATATGAATCTTCAAACAAAGTGGGCCAATAAAATCCCTCTCGAGAACTTTGAGAGCGGTGCGTTTAGAACCAAAGTGGCCACCACAAGCAAAAGTGTGGCAAAAGGAGAGGATGGATTGAAATTCGGAGTTAGGTACGCACCTTCGCATTATTTGATCAACGCCATATTTCCATAAGTATGGTTCATCCCACACATATTGCTTAGCTACCTTCTTAAGTTTCATCTTTTGGAAATTAGACATTGTACTAGGTACTTTCCTTGTCACCAAGTAATTCACTATATCCGCATACCAAGGTGTTGATTCTTCCATGGAGAAAAGTTGTTCGTCCGGAAAGCGGTCATGTAATGGAAGTTCTTCTTGAGACATAACAAGTCTACTAAGATGATCCGCAACGGTATTCTCCACACCCCTCTTATCACGAATTTCTATGTCGAACTCTTGTAACAATAGGATCCACCGGATTAATCTTGGCTTAGCTTCTTTCTTCTTTATTAAGTGTCTTAGTGCGGCATGATCGGAATACACAATAACCTTTGTACCCACCAAGTATGATCGAAATTTTTCCAATGCAAAAACTATAGCCAATAGCTCCTTTTCCGTGGTAGAATAATTGATTTGTGCATCATTAAGGGTCCTAGATGCATAATAGATAACATGGGACAACTTGTCCACCCTTTGACCCAAAACGGCTCCAACCGCATAATCACTAGCATCACACATTAATTCAAATGGAAGATTCCAATCCGGTGATTTGATAATTGGCGCACTTGTCAACATTTCCTTTAATTTGTCAAAAGCATCCTTGCATTCCTTGTTGAAGTCGAAAGGTACCTCCTTTTGTAATAACTTGCACATCGGCATGGAGATTTTGGAGAAATCCTTGATAAACCGCCTATAGAAACCTGCATGACCAAGAAAAGAACGGATCTCCCTCACCGAAGTGGGATATTGTAAGTTTCTTATTAAATCCATCTTTGACTTGTCCACTTCGAGCCCTCGAGAGGACACAATGTGACCAAGTACTATGCCGTGGTTTACCATAAAGTGACATTTCTCCCAATTAAGGACAAGGTTTGTGTCTATGCATCGTTTAAGAACTAGTTCAAGGTTGTTTAAACAACCATCAAAAGAATTGCCATAAACACTAAAGTCATCCATAAATACCTCGATGATGCGCTCCACATAATCCGAGAATATACTTACCATGCATCTTTGAAAAGTAGCCGGCGCATTGCAAAGACCAAACGACATCCGTCTATATGCAAACGTTCCAAACGGACAAGTGAAAGTGGTCTTCTCTTGGTCCTCCGGTGTAATAACAATTTGATTGTATCCCGAATAACCATCCAAGAAACAATAATAAGAATGCCCCGCTAACCTCTCCAACATTTGATCAATGAAAGGTAAAGGAAAGTGATCCTTTCGGGTTGCGGAATTAAGCTTTCTATAGTCAATGCACACTCTCCAACCGGTTTGAACTCTTGTAGGAACAAGTTCATCGTCTTGATTTCGAACAACCGTGACTCCGGATTTCTTTGGTACCACTTGTACCGGACTTACCCACTTGCTATCGGAAATTGGGTAGATTACCCCCACACTTAGCAATTTGAGTATCTCTTTTTTCACAACCTCCATCATGGGAGGATTAAGCCGACGTTGAGCATCACGTACCGGCTTCACGTTCTCTTCCATTAGAATCCTATGCATGCACATGGATGGACTAATGCCTTTTATGTCCGCAATTGTCCACCCAATAGCCGTTTTGTGCTCTCTCAAGACTCTAAGCAAACGGTCTTCTTGTACCGGTGTGAGGTTCTTAGAAATAATCACCGGAAGCTCATCTCCATCTCCCAAGAAAGCATACTTCAAATGGTCCGGAAGTGGCTTCAATTCTAGCTTGGGTGCCTTCACAATAGATGGTACAAGTATTTCATCATTCACGGGTAAAGAAATATATGAAACATTACCCTTTTTAGCTTCTTGCAATGTCGCCAAAGCACCACACATCTCCACCAATTCCTTGGAGATTTCAACATCCAAGTTAGACAAGCCATGGACGTCCAATTCAATGCTCTTTTGCAACACCACATCAAGTTCATCCTCTTGGTTCAATTCCACCATTTGTTGCACTAATGAATCAACCACATCAATGGAGTAAACGGAATGCACATCACTTGGGTAGCGCATGGCTTCAAATATATTAAAGTGTATTATCTCCTTGTCAAATTCCATAGTGAGTGTACCCTTATCAACATCAATCTTCGTCTTTGCGGTTTTCATAAATGGCCTCCCAAGAAGTAAAGAAGTAGATGATCGGTTCTCATTGTTGTCCATATCCACCACGAAGAAGTCCACCGGAAAAATAAGCTCATTTACTTGCACTAGCACATCTTCTACAAGCCCCTTTGGATATATGTTAGACTTGTTTGCTAATTGAATAATAACTCTTGTCTCTTTCAAAGGTCCAAGATTCAAGGAGTCATATATTTCGGCCGACATCACACTAATGGAAGCTCCCAAATCAAGTAAAGCATGTTCAAACCTTTTCTTACCAATAGTAATTGGCACCGTGAAACCACCGGGATCCGTGCACTTTGTAGGCATCTTCTTCAATAGCATAGCCGACGCACTCTCGCCAACTTTAGTAATTTCATTATCAAGTAACCTATCCTTCTTGATGCATAATTCCTTCATGAACTTGGCATACCTTGGAATTGTCTTAATGGCCTCAATGAATGGTATGTTGATTTCAATCTTCTTGAAGATGTCCATAAGTGCCTTGTCTTGAGCTTCTTTCTTGGATTTAGCAAAACGACTAGGAAAAGGAGGTGGAGTAGTGAAAGTAGGCACCGGTTCCTTGGATTGATCGGTTGGTGTTGAATTCTCCTTTGGTGCGGTTTCCTCCTTGTCATTGACTACCTCTTCAATAGCTTCTTCATGATGACTTGGACCCTCCACTTGTCTTCCACTTCTTAAAGTAACCGCATTAACATTCTCTCTTGGATTCACAAATGGTTGTGAAGGAAGTTTTGTGGATGCTTGAGATTTTAATAGGTTCACATCGGTCGCCAATTGTCCCATTTGAGTTTGTAAATCCTTGATGGCCGAATCGGTCTTTTGTTGATTTTGTTGAAACAATGACGTAATACCTTGCATCATGACATTGAGCTTATCATCAATCGAAGATCCTTGTTCCTTCACTTGAGGTTGGAATTGTTGAGAACCACCTTGTTGTTGAGGTTGGAAACGTGATTGTTGAAAACCACCTTGTTGCGCATATGGATTAGGAGCCGCCGCTTTCTTGTTTGCATAACTAAAGTTAGGATGATCCTTCCACCCGGGTTTATAGGTATTGGAGTATGGATCGTACCTTGGCCTTTGATTTGGATATAAAGCATTCACTTGTTCGGTCTCACCATCCGGAATAATTACCGCGGCCATCCTTTGAATCATTATCTCCATGTTACTCATCCTTTGATCAAGATGTGATGAAGAATCACTAACTTCATGCACTCGCCTAACCATTGGTTCATCCCTTGTGTAGAATTGTTGCGAGTTTGCCGCCATACTTTCAATCAACTCTCTAGCTTCGGTCAAAGTCTTGTTCATTAGTGCACCACCACCCAAGGCCAAGAAGAGACCTATCACTTGGGTGAAGAGCTTCATATAAGTATTGGAGTATCATAACGTCACTAAATTGATGGTGTGGACAGCTTGCCACCAACCTCTTGTATCGCTCCCAACATTCATACAATGATTCTCCCACTTGTTGTTTCAATCCACAAATCTCCTTGCGAATTTGAGTAGCTTTGGATGCGGAAAATATCTCTCGAGGAAAAGTTTCTTCATCCCATTCCATGTTGTGATACTTAGGAAGGCAAATAATATAACCATTCCTTAGCATTGCCCGCCAAAGAAAACGGAAAGCTTTCAACATTGCTATATCCGCATTAGTCTCCGGTGGAAGCATAGCCATAACTATGGTATAGAAGTCCATAAGATGTTTGTTTGGGTCCTCATTCACCATTCCATGGAACTTTGGTAACTCTCTAATCAACCCCGGCTTGATCTCGAAGGTTGAGTTAGTTTGGATACACCATTGTTGTGTATCAAGCTTGTGAGAAGCTAGGTCCTTGAGTGTACGTTCAGCCATTGTTTCTTCCTCTTTGTCCGAATCACTTGATGAAGAAGGAGGAAGTGGAGTGTTAATCGCACGAATGAAATCCTTTAGTTGAGTGCCGGATCGAAGACGATCGGACTCGGTCTGCCCTCTTTAAGCATTCACCAAAGGTATAACACCTGAAACAAGATTCTCAAAAACTAAGTTAGATACGGTAAAGAATCTAACAAAGCAAGAATAAAGCAAATATAAAAATAAAAACAACTAAAAATCGCCCGTTGCTCCCCTAAGAACGGCGCCAAAATTTGATGCGTGTCGTAGGTGCAATCAAATTAATTAATGTTTCCACTCAATTAAAAATAATATAATGGAAGTCAAGTTCGTTCCCACGAGGAGCAAGAGATTCTAGTTATAAAAATTGTCACGAAAAGGGGGGTGTAAAGCAAAAGAAAGTAAATAAAACAATTAAAAGTTAAAGTTGAAATCAATAAGAGAGACAAGATCAAGGAATCCTTCTTCGTTGCAAAACAATGATTAAAGTTATGTTCTTTTCTACTTGTTATAAGTCACAGATTATCACCAACCGTAGGATAGCAGGTCCGCTTAGCTAGCCCCAAAATCCCTTATTTCACCGAGTAACAAGTCCGCTTAGTTATCGATTCTATTCAAAAGAACCACCTTGAGGTTCGCTTTACAAGATGTAATTCCCTGAATGCATTAAGATTTATGAATTTAGGTTTAGTACTAGTAGTTAAACTCGGTTCGCTTGGTTCACTTTCTAGCGTTGTTTCTACACACAATTGCTCCACGGAATCCCTCCGCAAGGTCTTGTGTTTTCTACTTGTGTAAAGTGTCGAGAACGATTACGTATTCCCTAACTTATACTAGATTTAGATCAATTAACAAATCAATTTAGCGTGCACTCCAAACAATCTATCAATCAATCATGAATGAATAAACATTCCTATTAGTAAAAACAATCGATAATCATGTGAAAAATCTCAAGATAGAATTGAAACAAAACTCAAATCATGTTAAGAACTAGGAATTCATCCTCAATCAATAAGAAAATTAGCTACTCATGCTTTTGAAATTCACACAAATAATAATAATTAAAAGGAGAATTTTTAAGTTCACACAAATAATTGAGAAGAAGAATTTTCAAAAGCTAGCAAAAACACAAGTGTTGTGTGTGTAGAGAGGTGTGTAAAAGATGTAGAAAACTTCTCTATTTATAGGCTTCAATATTCTCCAAATCTTCTAAGGAATAGAATCCTTTTCCTTTAGCAATTCAATTTCCAAATCCAAGCATTTCTCAACTCTTCCATCTTCTCTTTCCAAGTTTGAGCCCAATTCTCCATCCAATTCCTAGTCCAAGTCTTCACACCCATGAGAGAAGTCCATAGAAAATTCTGGAATTTTTGGCTCGCCGGAAAATCGGGTAATATGGCCGTAATCCGGCTGAATTGTCACCGCCGCCACCCGAAAATCATCGCGGTCAAGCATCTGGTTATCGGTCAAAGTCAACTGGTCAACCGGGTCAAGGTCTGGGTCATGAGTCGTAACCGAAGTCAGCATCTCGAGTCCCGGCCTAATCGGGCCGACTTGGCTAAGTTTCCATGGTATAAGCCATTGCTCTGGCCAGAGCTGTGTTGTTGCACAATGATTGTGCTTCACGCCTCAGCCATCATGGCTGTGCCTTCTTCACTTTTGCAGCTTCAGTTTCATCTCACTCAGGCCACAGTTCTCTCCTGCAACATTGCATTGCTTCAATGCCACAAGTCAGTGCAAGTCATGCCTGCAAATTCACCAGCTTCAGATTACATAGCTCCATTTTCTCCTGCCAGTTGCACATCTCATCCTTGTACTCTCCCTTGACTCCACCGCATCAGCTCATTGCATTTTATCATCACCATTTTCACCGCATTCTCCATTACAAGTGCTGGACTAAGCCTTATTTGTTCTTCTACCAACGTAACCAAGCCACCAATCCAACCACAAGTAGTTCATGCCACGCACTCCTATTGCATAATCTGCTCAATCGATATGTGCCCAGCCGAATTCCAAGCTCTCCATTCCTCGTAACATAACCACCTATTTCTTGTCGTGACCAACAACAAATCGTGTCTTTTGTAGCTTCGGCCCAATTGCAGTCCCATTATCTCAACGCAGCATACATTCGGTCCTTGCCTTCTACCCGCAACATTAACATTCTCCTCCATTTATCAAGTAAACACCCATGACTGTCAACTCGAGCCTCATCCGCATACACAGATGTGTGTTTCTTAGCATCAGAACATCAACGGCACCTGCAATTCAGTTGAGAGCCCTCTCATTACCGCCAGTTAATCGCACAAAGCTGCCAACTCCTTGTCCTGCTCTTAACTACAATTCTATCAAAGCCATTGCCAACTACACTCTGCCACATCCACAGCTGCAGATTCAATCATTAACAACATCAGGTCCATCTGAGTTTCAACATAACCATCAGCTCAACATCCAACACCTCAATTTCATACCACCATTTCAATTTTATGTTCTTTCCCTGTACCTGCTCAACTCAGATCCAGCTTAAACAATTCCACCTGCAACTCCCAGTTTCATCTCATTCACCTATAATTTCAGCTAAGTAGCAGCTGCACAGCACAATTCAGGTCTTCTTTGTTGTCTCAGTACCAACACCACATAATTCCTTAGCCATCTTCTCAAACCACCTGACTGCATTTGACACTTCAGCTCAAACCTTTACAAAGAATCATCACAAGCTACTGACTCCACCACAGATCCATTATCGCCGCAATAACTCGAATCGCAGCTCAAACTCCATCTCAACTGCATTATAGTAACACAACCAAAACCAAGCAGCTCATATCCCCTCTCATCTTTAATTCAACTCACTGCCCCATTACTAGCAAAGTCTTACATACAACCAAAGATCGCCTCGCAACACCCATTCCATCCCCGAATATCACCACCAGTTCCAAGCATACAACACCATATTTGAGCAATATACTAATCATCCACCAATACCATCTAGTCCACTGCAACAGTTGCTTGCATACCCCGTTATTCCATCTAACTCGATGCAAAAACACCAGAACCCATAGCCTCCAACCATTCATTACCATCTACACCTTTCGTAGCATCTCGGTTCTATTCTAAGTGCAACCGCAATTCATTAGCTATTACATTGCGTCGCTTCTTGAATGCAATCCCGTCTCTCACCGCACCAACAAAACCAACTAGAGAACCAGCAACATCTCCTCCTTGAAATGCACCTGCACTTTCCTTGAGCTTCACTTATTCTTCCCGTTACATTTCCCTGACACTTTATTTACCACACACACCACCAGAATCCATATCTCACAGTTTCAAATCAAAACCCATTCAAACTCAGACTATCTCTAGCAGCAACACCACCATAGCTGCAATCTGCACAACCACCATCACCATCTGAGATTACACAACTTCAACTCCACAATCGCAGCTCCGGATACCTTAACTTGTTGGCAATATCAAACACCAAGTTGTAGCTTCAATCCTTCTTGATTCCAACAGCATCTCAATCATCAGAATATTGTGTTCTTGTGAAAACCCAATCTATCATTCGATTTCAAAACCCATGAATTATCAGTACCCATTTCAAACCAAACCCTAACTGTCTAAATTTATTGCAGCAACAGAAACCCTAATTGCTTCTCTCAAAACAGTAACAAAACCACCTTCACTTCCATCACCGTAAACTACTAATCGATCTGGATTTCGATTTGAACATCATCTTCTCTCGAGTACCAGCTTGATTTACTTCATAGTGGCAACCATGTACCCTCTCAGACCATTTCTTTCTCCCCCATTTCTCGATCTGTTTTCTCTGGTTTAACAGCAGTCACAGCTGCTTGTTTTTATCAATTTCAGATACTAATGATTTGGGGAAAAAAATGTCTTCTCGATTAGGGTTGAAAATGATTGAGGTGGATTAAAACGCCCCAGGGATAAGACCACCCTAGTTTGGGTGTAACAACACATATTTTCTCTGGATAAGGGCTACCCAGTAATGACAACCCCTTAACCATAGCTGGTCTGCCTTTTATAATTCTTCAAAAAGTAAGTTGCCCCTTAACATGTGACTGGGCTCCGGATAGTGTTCTCCCCGAAATGACAGATTTGCCCTTTTTGCTCAATTTTGGTGATTTCTCCTTCTTTTCGTCCGTGCGACTCCAAAGTATCTAATAGCTCAAAACACACGTAAAATACATAATTTACAATAAAAATAGCAAAGAAAGCATAAACTACTAGATAGTAAATTAGGTGTATTCTACACCTATCAAATTCCCCCACACTTAGACTTTGCTAGTCCTCGAGCAAATCAAACTAAAACTTACAACTTCAAAGCGTTCCAGCGTCACAAGCATCCAAAGAGTTATGAGGACATAGAGTTTCTGCATGCTAGTAATAAGAAGTTAGAAATACTAAAGAACATATTCTCATTCTTAAATGTTGAGTGAGAAATAACCACACCATAATGAGAGAACGCATGTTTGAGAAACGATCAATAAGCATTTCGCCTCGACTTCTGCCTCACCAAAAAGGATTTTATGATAATTGCACTCAAAAAGACGGCTTTTTTATGGTTCTCACATGTGTGCAGGTAGGAATGAAGAGAGAAATCATGCAACACGTTGAATGGTGGGAAGGACAACTTCCGAAATATTTTTAAAAACCCACATCTTTTAATATTTTGAAAAACCATTTTTCTGACGATCTCTAAGAAAGGAAATCAACCATTTATTATTGAGGATGAGATTACTTACTCACCTTCACATCCGATCGCCAATTATGATAACACCACTCTCACGGCATCCAATAGAAACGTCTTCCGCTCTTGGTCTTCATCCCAGAAATAATCCAATATCCTCAAAAGCTACCAATTTGAAACTTCCTATTAAAACCGGTCGAACTTTGAACGGACATCCAGTATTTTTTTCAAAAAAAAAAAAAAAAAAAAAAAAGAACCTAAATGAAAGTTTAACAGAGAAACATTCAAGGAAAATCATCCTGGGACACAGTTGAGAGAATGGTGCTAACAGTTTCTCAAATCGAATTCTACAAGAAGGAAGCCGAGGTTTCATCTTGGAGAAAGTCAACTTTGCGTCTTCAAGATCCGCTCTCTTCATAGTTAACATCTTGGAAAGCTTTTCGAGTTCTACCTCCTCAAGTACGGCCATTTCTTGGTTTAGGTCAGACAAGCCTCTTGACCGTCTGAAAGTGCTGCAATCTCCGTGCAGAAAGGCTTTCGATTGTCGCATCTTTCGACTTACGGATCTCAGCAAGGCCTTCGACAAACCACGAAGCATTGAACTCCTTTTCTACACACACGTCGCGATGGTGCTCCCAAATCGGCAATAACATCTTCAGAAACGGTGTGACCAGTCACCTCACGCATATCCTCGATGGAAGATAAAGCCTCTTCCACACGCTTAACCAGCGCAAATCGACTAGTGACCTTATTGGTGGTGGCCATATGTCCGTACTTCTCCCAGATTCTGGTGTACAACGCCTCATACTTAGCAAGACGCTTGAAACCGCCAACCAAAGACATGACCTGGATAAGGAACCAAGTACGGGGGATCAAAAATGGCACCTGCAACTGGCCTCACGACTCGCAAAGGGTCGTCTTCCATGTCTACGGCATCAACCATCAGAGAATCATCCACCGTTTGAACCGCATCCGTGCCCGACAATTGGCTAACTCCCATCTCCAAGTCACCGGCGGTGGCCACCAAAGGCAAGTTTTCGTGTGGCTCCACCCCAGAATCGTCCTCCGAACCGGATTCCTCTTGCGAACTTGAGTTAGACACTTTTCAAAAGAAGAAACGGAATAAGAAAGAAAAGAAGCGCGAAACTCACCGAACCACTTCCCGAAAAAGAACCAGTGCTGCCAGAGGAATCACTCTCACTTGTCGAACTTTCTTCTTTCTCTGACTCATCACCGCTATGAGTAGGCTCAGTGTCGCCGGAATTTTTCGAAGAAATTGCCGTCTCCTGGCAACGTGCAAGGGCAGCGAAAGCATTAACACTACCGAAGCCCTGGAAGAAACAAGACACATGTTTTCAGCAGAAATTCACGTGTTTTGAGACAAACCAACAAGGAGGCGACACATACCTGGTTATTGGAAGAACTGAAAGACACGAGAGTTGCGGAAGGATCTTTTGAAACCGCCCGGAACCCGCCAGCACGATTCTTCGTTCTCTGTTCCTTTGCCTGGGGACTTTCCGATTTGCCAGGCAACTTTCGCTTGGGATCTCTCAACATTGGATACATCTTCAAAACTGCTGGGAAAGGTTTACAACGAACATTCTCCACCACGTTATTTACAAAATCTTGGATCATAGTGAACTCATCGTACCAGAACTCATTATAGTCGAAAGTCGTCGAAGTTACTCTTCCCGTCTGAAAGAAGGGAAGGCGGATACCCGGCTTAAGGGCACTGGCATTGAGGGCGGCATGCAATTAATCCTTAGGAACCACCAGGTGGTAAGCAAGAGGCACCCTTGATCGAAACCCATGTGACGAGCAAGACGGTCAATATTGTAAGCATCTATTCGGAAAGATCCCATGAAGAAAGACGGCATATAGCCGGACATGCAGCTTTGAATAAACAAGTTTTCACCAACACTCAAGTTGCCGTCAGAAGATAAAGACATGATCGGAGCAGAAGCAAAGGTGTCAATTTGAGTCACCGATCTATGGACCGGCTCCCATGGGAGAAAACTGATTTCATGCGACTTATCGAGAAGACTAACCAAGCTCATGCTAACTCTTGGACGCTTGTTCACCCATCGAAGAATTCGGGAGCCGCCCCAACTCGCGGGAATCGAAGGCAACGGTTTCGGAGCATATTTCTCAAAGTGCTCCCATAGCCAGGCTTGCAAAAAGGCAACGTGCACATATGAGTCCACTTTCATGAAACCATTCTAAACTCGCATGTTCGCAACTAGGTGATCCAGATGCACATACATGGAACCAAGGAATAGATTGCCAATGGGAAGAACTTCACCTTTTGCTAACTTCACAGCAATCACTAGCAACTCTGGTCTTATTTCCTTCTTGCCAGAACCATCATCAAAAATGTCTAGACAACCAGAGAGCCAAAAATGCTGCAACATGAAGATCACTGCTTTTCTGTTTAGGTTCCAGCTCGTCCGGAAACCATTGAGATATCCATCACCTGTAAAAGCACCTTTCATCCTCTTTAGGACGAGAATCCTTCGACTTCGCAGTGGAGTCTTTTCAAGCGTAATCTCCCAACTTAGCGGCAAGGCCTTCCCGCATCTTCTCCTCACCTTGAGACAATCGGATATTAAGATTCCCGGTTACCGGAAGATTCAGCAAGAGAGCCACACTCTCCAAGGAGAAGGTTATTTCACCCCATCTACATATGATCGTATGGGTGTCCGAACACCATCTGGAGATGAAAGCAACCAAGCCCGGATATCCTTCCTAATCTGGAGATTTATCAAGCTCGACAAACATCAATATCTGCGCTCGAGTCAAGTTGGTATTTATGTGCTCCCTACTCACCATGAACTCAACCCATCTATCAAAAGAACGCAATGGGCTTTGACACATCCTGAAATCAATATTGGAAGAAGAATATACTCCTTTATGAAGACAGAACCGTATGGTGTTCTCTGGGCGAACCGAACGTGTTTTCTTTTCATCTTCACCACCGGTTAACAAAATTGGCACGAAACCTGGGTGATTCTTCCGAGCAGGGGCGAGGGGTCTAGCAAAGAATTCATCATCCGTGTTTGGTTTGGAACTATGAACATCCTTCGATGAGGCGAAATTTTGTTCAGGTAACATCTTGTCGGATTTCTTCATAGTAACTTAGTAACGAGATATCTACACACGGAGAAAGACGAAATTATCTCCCTGACACATAACCGCACCCAATAAAAAAAGAGAGGGTGTATTCTCTACGGGTTCAAAACTGCACACGCAGTATTTTCTTCAGGGTTCAAAATTATATACGCAGTATTTTCTACGGGCTCGAATGCGTCTATGGTATCCTTCTTCGGGTTCAAAATTATATATGGAGCATTTTTCTACGGGTTCAAAACTGCTCGCGCAGTATTTTCTTCAAGTCCGAAATTCATATATGCAATATTTCCTATGGGTTCGAAGTCATATGAAGCACATATACAGCATTCTCTACGGGTTCGAAAATGCACACGCAATATCTTCTTCAGGGTTCAAAAAATTATATACGCAGTATTTTATATGGGGTCAAGTGCGTCTGCAGTATCCTTCTTCGGGTTCAAGACTATATACACAGTATTTTCTACGGGCTCGAATGTGTCTATGGTATCCTTCTTCGGGTTCAAAATTATATATGGAGCGTTTTTCTACGGGTTCGAATCATATATACGGTATTTCCCTTGGGTGCATATATACAATATTTTCTACAAGAAGCACGCCAAGAAATCATATGCGCAATATCATAACAAGGATTATAAAAACGCCTACTTTTAGGGTTTGCACCTACATGAAAAAGTAAACAAGAGAAGTACTGGAAGACATACCTGGAAATCGGTTTTTCTTTATGACTCTGCCGCTAGTATGAAAAGATGAAAGAACAAAGATAAGAGAAAGGGATTTTATATATATGGGCGTGGAGATTCTGAAATAGGGAAGGATTTCCCTATACCAAAAATCGTGCATATAAGGAACGGGCCCACAAGGGCACCCAACTTCCCGACGTTGCCCAAGTAGCACCGGTCCCACCAATTGCGCCCAACTTCCCAACGTCGCCCAAGTTGCACCGGTCCCACCAATTGCGCCCAACTTCCCAACGCCGCCCAAGTCACGCCAGCTAGCACGATCAGCTTCCCATTTTGCGCCGGTCCCACCAGCTAGCACGCTCAGTTTCCCAACTCGTATCAACTTCTCAATGCCGCCCAGCTTCCTACCTCTCAATGACGCTGACTTCCCAATTGTGCCAGCCTCCCGATTTGCGCAAAACCGCCAGAGGCAAGGATTCCAAATCCTGTTTATAAAAAGGTCAGACAAGCCTCTTCAATTCTCTTTACGATTTGCTGTTGATAGTTTGTCACCATCTTATGCTTACCTCACAACAAAGCTCCTGTTCCGAGCTAAGCAGGGGACTTAATGTTGATGGTGGATTTTAGACAAAGGGTAAAATCGTAAAACCCCAAATAACCTAATGTCACCGATGACACATTTATTAGAACATTTAATACATGTAGTCAGTAATTAATAGGGGGTATTTTTTCAAATTAGGGTTACAATGAACAAAACCCTAATCCCCTCCGTGCCAATGGAAAATCATGCCAGCCACACCTAGCCCAAGCTAGCCGCGCCATGCCAAACGCACTCTGCCTTGGCCCTAGCTATGCTAGTCACACCAAACGCGCCAAAGCATGACAACCATGCTAACCGCACCTCCGTGCCAATAGCAAATCATGCCAGCCACACCTAGCCCAAGCTAGCCGCACCTCCGTGCCAATGGAAAATCATGCCAGCCACACCAAACGCGCCAAAGCATGCCAACCATGCTAGCCGCACCTCCGTGCCAATGGCAAATCATGCCAGCCACACCTAGCCCAAGCTAGACGCACCTCCGTGCCAATGGCAAAAAATCATGCAGCAATGGCAAATCACACAAACGCGCCAAAGCATGCCAACCATGCTAGCCGCACCTCCGTGCCAATGGCAAATCATGCCGCCCACACCTAGCCCAAGCTAGCCGCACCTCCGTGCCAATGGCAAATCAGGCCAGCCACACCAAACGCGCCAAAGCATGCCAACCATGCTAGCCGCACCTCCGTGCCAATGGAAAATCATGCCAGCCACACTTATCCCGAGCTAGCCACGACATGCCAAACGCACTCTGCCTTGGCCCTAGCTACGCTGGTCACGCCACGCCAAGCCAAACACCCTTACCTTGGCCCTAGCCGCGCCATGCCAAAGTAGCGGCCGCACCTAGGCTTGCAAACCATGCAACCTAGGCCAAATTGGCTACGCATGCCATTGGCACATGCCAACATGCTCGCTGGTAGCTTTTCCTACCAGGACGCGACCCAAATTGGCCACGCATGCCATTGACACATGCCAACACGCTCGCTGGTAGCTTTTCCTACCAGGACGCGACCCAAATTGGCCACGCATGCCATTGGCACATGCCAACACACTCGCTGGTAGCTTTTCCTACCAGGGCGCGACCCAAATTGGCCACGCATGCCATTGGGACATGCCAACACGCTCGCTGGTAGCTTTTCCTACCAGGACGCGACCCAAATTGGCCACACATGCCATTGGCACGTGCCAACACACTCACTGGTAGCTTTTCCTACCAGGGCGCGGCCCAAATTGGCCACGCATGCCATTGGCACATGCCAACACGCTCGCTGGTAGCTTTTCCTACCAGGACGCGACCCAAATTGGCCACGCATGCCATTGGCACATGCCAACACGCTCGCTGGTAGCTTTTCCTGCCAGGACGCAACCCAAATTGGCCACGCATGCTAACACGCTCGCTGGTAGCTTTTCCTACCGGGACGCGACCCAAGTTGGCCACGCATGCCATTGGCACATGCCAACATGCATCGCTGGTAGCTTTTCTTACCAGGACATAGCCCTAACGGCCATGCGTGCCATTGACACATGCCAAACACGCACGCTGGTATCCTAACTTGCAAACCGTGCAACATACCATCAAGGCATTCCGCACACGCCATTGGCACTTGCCATACACGCCACTAGCAGCTCTGGCATTGCCACTTACACTCAACGTACAACCTACCACCAAAGCATTCCGCACATGCCATTGGCACATGCCACACACGCCACTAGCAGCTCTGGCATTGCCACTTGCACTCAAGGTGCAACCCGCAACAAAGGCATTCCTCACATGCCAGTGGCACATGCCACACGCGCCTCTAGCAGCGCCACTTGCACTCAAGGTGCAATTAACACTCGAGACATCAACACAAACTGGGGGATGCTTTCTAGGGTTTTGGTTTGGCGGTCACACCATGCAGCGTACACTACGCTCACATTAAGAAAGCGTGAATAGGAATAAAGCGGTCAAATAAATGAGGAAATAATGGTGAAAACGTTTTCACCCATAAACACCTTGCGGTTACCAGCTCCTCCCATTATTTCACCCTTTACTCTCTTCCTTCATGAGGCAGTACGTTTCAGCCTCGACTTGTATAAATAGGTCTTACCTATTTCCACCAGACAACAAGTCTCGGTCAGGAGAAAAATACAACACTCTCAGAAAAGGCAACTTTGCGAGCTCTCCAAAAAGCTTTCATCTCTTGAAAGCTTCCTAAGCTTTCACTTTACGATACAAGTCGAGACACTACTCTCCTGCATTATTCTCGGTCTCAACACCTTTCTTTGCTTCCCTCCCCAAATCAACCCTTCTCCTCCACTTTGTGACCGAAGCAAGTCTGGAACGGCCATTTCTTGGTTTAGGCCGGACTTGTACAGATTGATCTCTCGAATCTAGAAAGTGCTCACGTGCAGCATATTTGTTTAGGGTTTAAACCAGTTTCTCACTCACCTACCGAATTTACCAAAATCGGTGGAAACGATTTCTACCCATAAACAATTGGCGACCATAGCGGGAGGATTGATCTATCGGCTACAATGTCAGACTATCGATCTCGTTCTTCGACCCAGATGTCAAGATGGTAGTGGAAGGCGACTCAATCCGACTCAACTGCCAGACAACCCGGTTACCAGTTGTAAAAACTACACCAGAAAACTGGGGATTCGCTGAAGATGCTACCAGCGATTGGGGACTTACTGGCGATGCTACCAGCAAAGCCGCCTTTTACATAGAGAGGGGTGTGTTCGCAAAAACCTCTGGAGTGAGTAAATTTAGACCAGGCAAGATATACGATCTGTTTTTAGGTTCTTAATAAAACCGTCATACTACTGCGTCTTGTGCCTATTGCTAGCACACACTTTCACAAAAGCAATATTCCATTCACAAAACATAATCAGAGTTATATTATCAAAACCATTCATCCCAGAAATAATCCAATATCCTCAAAAGCTACCAGCTGTCTATTAAAACCGGTCGAACTTTGAACCAGACATCCAGTATGTTTTTCAAAAAAAAAAAAAAAAAAAAAAAAAAGAACCTAAATGAAAGTTTAACAGAGAAACATTCAAGGAAAATCATCCAACAGAGGTCTGCTTTTCTTGGAGAAAGTCAACTTTGCGTCTTCAAGATCCGCTCTCTTCATAGTTAACATCTTGGAAAGCTTTTCGAGTTCTACCCTCCTGTCGTGCAATCTCCTCTGCAGAAAGGCTTTCGATTGTTTGCATCTTTCGACTTCGGATCTCAGCAAGGCCTTCGACAAACCACGAAGCATTGAACTCCTTTTCTACACACACGTCGCGATGGTGCTCCCGGATCGGCAATAACATCTTCGAAACGGTGTGACCGGTCACCTCACGCATATCCTCGATGGAAGATAAAGCCTCTTCCACACGCTTAACCAAGCGCAAATCGACTAGTGACCTTATTGGTGGTGGCCATATGTCCGTACTTCTCCCAGATTCTGGTGTACAACGCCTCATACTTAGCCGACACGCTGTTGAAACCGCCAACCAAACACATGACTGGATAAGGAACCAAGTACGGGGATCAAAAATGGCGCCCTGCAACTGGCCTCACGACTCGCAAAGGGTCGTCTTCCATGTCTACGGCATCAACCATCAAAGAGAATCATCCACCGTTTGAACCGCATCCGTGCCCGACAATTGGCTAACTCCCATCTCCAAGTCACGGCGGTGGCCACCAAAGGCAAGTTTTCGTGTGGCTCCACCACGTAATCATCCTCCGAACCGGATTCCTCTTGCGAACTTGAGTTAGACACTTTTCAAAAGAAGAAACGGAATAAGAAAGAAAAGAAGCGCGAAACTCACCGAACCACTTCCCGAAAAAGAACCAGTCTTTGCCGGAGGAATCACTCTCACTTGTCGAACTTTCTTCTTTCCGACTCATCACCGCTATGAGTAGGCTCGGTGCAGCCTGAATTTTTCGAAGAAATTGCCGTCTCGGCAACGTGCAAGGGCGGCGAAAGCATTAACACTACCGAAGCCTTGGAAGAAACAAGACACATGTTTTCAGCAGAAATTCACGTGTTTTGAGACAAACCAACAAGGAGGCGACACATACCTGGTTATTGGAAGAACTGAAAGACACGAGAGTTGCGGAAGGATCTTTTGAAACCGCGAGGAACCCGCCAAAGACGATTCTTCGTTCTCTGTTCCTTTGCCTAGGGACTTTCCAGGTTGCCAGTGCAACTTTTCGCTTGGGATCTCTCAACATTGGATACATCTTCAAAACTGCTGGGAAAGGTTTACAACGAACATTCTCCACCACGTTATTTACAAAATCTTGGATCATAGTGAACTCATCGTACCATAACTCATTATAGTCGAAAGTCGTCGAAGTTACTCTTCCCGTCTGAAAGAAGGGAAGGCGGATACCTACTCAAGGGCACCGGCATTGAGGGAGGCATGCAATTAATCCTTAGGAACCACCAATTTGGTAAGAAAAGAGGCACCCTTGATCGAAACCCATGTGACGAGCAGGCACGGTCAATATTGTAAGCAGATATTCGAAAAGATCCCATGAAGAAAGACGACATATAGCTAGGACATGCAGCTTTGAATAAACAAGTTTTCACCAACACTCAAGTTGCCGTGGAGAAGATAAAGACATGATCGGAGCAGAATCAAAGGTGTCAATTTGAGTCACCGATCTATGGACCGGGCTCCCATGGGAGAAAAGCGATTTCATGCGACTTATCGAGAAGACTAACCAAGCTCATGCTAACTCTTGGACGCTTGTTCACCCATCGAAGAATTCGGGAGCCGCCCCAACTCGCGGGAATCGAAGGCAACGGTTTCGGAGCATATTTCTCAAAGTGCTCCCATAGCCAGGCTTGCAAAAAGGCAACGTGCACATATGAATCCACTTTCATGAAACCATTCTAAACTCGCATGTTCGCAACTAGGTGATCCAGATGCACATACATGGAACCAAGGAATAGATTGCCAATGGGAAGAACTTCACCTTTTGCTAACTTCACAGCAATCACTAGCAACTCTGGTCTTATTTCCTTCTTGCCAGAACCATCATCAAAAATGTCTAGACAACCAGAGAGCCAAAAATGCTTTGCAACATGAAGATCATGCTTTTTTGTTTTAGGTTCGGCTCGTCAGGAAACCATTAAGATATCCATCACCGTAAAAGCACCTTTCATCCTCTTTCAGGACGAGAATCCTTCGACTTCGCAGTGGAGTCTTTTCAAGCGTAATCTCCCAACTTAGCGGCAAGGCCTTCCCGCATCTTCTCCTCACCTTCGAGACAATCGGATATTAAGATTCCGGTTCACAGGAAGATTCAAGAAGAGAGCCACACTCTCCAAGGAGAAGGTTATTTCACCCCATCTACATATGATCGTATGGGTGTCCGAACACCATCCGGAGATGAAAGCAACCAAGCCCGGGATATCCTTCCTAATCTGGAGATTTATCAAGCTCGACAACATCAATATCTCGCGCTCGAGTCAAGTTGGTATTTATGTGCTCCTACTCACCATGAACTCAACCCATCTATCAAAAGAACGCAATGGGCTTTGACACATCCACGAAATCAATGTTGGAAGAAGAATATACTCCTTTATGAAGACAGGAACAGTATGGTGTTCTCGGGCGAACCGAACGTGTTTTCTTTTCATCTTCACCACCGGTTAACAAAATTGGCACGAAACCCGGGTGATTCTTCCGAGCAGGGGCGAGGGTCTAGCAAAGAATTCATCATCCGTGTTTGGTTTGGAACTATGAACATCCTTCGATGAGGCGAAATTTTGTTCAGGTAACATCTTGTCGGATTTCTTCATAGTAACTTAGTAACGAGATATCTACACACGGAGAAAGACGAAATTATCTCCCTGACACATAACCGCACCCAAAAAAAAAAAGAGAGGGTGTATTCTCTACGGGTTCAAAACTGCACACGCAGTATTTTCTTCAGGGTTCAAAATTATATACGCAGTATTTTCTACGGGCTCGAATGCGTCTAGCAGCTCTAGCATTGCCACTTGCACTCAAGGTGCAACCCGCAACAAAGGCATTCCTCACATGCCAGTGGCACATGCCACACGCGCCTCTAGCAGCGCCACTTGCACTCAAGGTGCAACCAACACTCGAGAAATCAACACAAACTGGGGGATGCTTTCTAGGGTTTTGGTTTGGCGGTCACACCATGCAGCGTACACTACGCTCACATTAAGAAAGCGTGAATAGGAATAAAGCGGTCAAATAAATGAGGAAATAATGGTGAAAATGTTTTCACCCATAAACACCTTGCGGTTACCGACTCTTCCCATTATTTCACCCTTTACTCTCTTCCTTCATGAGGCCGAGTACGTTCACCTCGACTTGTATAAATAGGTCTTACCTATTTCCACCCGGACAACAAGTCTCGGTCAGGAGAAAAATACAACACTCTCAGAAAAGGCAACTTTGCAATCTCTACAAAAAGCTTTCATCTCTTGCAAGCTTCCTAAGCTTTCACTTTCTGATACAAGTTGAGACACTACTCTCCCAGAATTATTTTGGTCTCAACACCTTTCTTTGCTTCCCTTCCCAAATCAACCATTCTCCTCTACTTTGTGACCGAAGCAAGTCCGGGAACGGCCATTTCTTGGTTTAGGCTAGGACTTGTACAGATTGATCTCTCGAATCTAGAAAGTGCTCACGTGCAGCACATTTGTTTAGGGTTTAAACCAGTTTCTCACTCACCTACCGAATTTACCAAAATCGGCGGAAACGATTTCTACCCATAAACAGTGGGAAATGGACCTTTCCGACCAGTTTAGTGAAAAATGCCATATTTTTTTTGTGCGCCGGAAGGCTATTTTGATGATACACTGCCGGCTTTATCTTAGCCGGCACTCATCTTTTGGTCGATCTTTCCGGCCATTGTTCCGCCGGGTATGTTGTATATGTCTAACTTGCCGGCCTGTAATGTTTTTTTTTTTTCTGAATTGTTCTTGTTCATATTGCGAATGGCAAAGAAGAAAGCACCTCTTAGTCCTCCTTCAAACCCTCCTCGTGTTGGTGATAAACTCTTGTCTTCAAAACATCGAGGGGTATATGTTGTGCCGGGAACGACAAAGGTCTTAGAACCACTATCTGAACCCAATGATTCAGACGAGACTTCAGATGAAGACCAATCAATTCCATCTGGTAGAAGAGGTGATGATGATGATGTTGATGAAACCAATCCGGCTGCTGGAGGAGGTAACAATGATGATGATGATGATGGTGATCAAGACATGCCTGAGGCTGGAGGAGGTAATGATGATGGTGATGATGATGATGGTAATGGAGATAAAGGTAAGAATATCATCGAGATGGAGATGGAAGAGAAGGAGAACAAACTCTAGCTATTGTTCAAGCCACCGAAGCTTCATTGGATGCTTCAACTTCAACCAAAATAAAGGACATCTTTAGGAACGAAGAAGGGTGATCACTAAACCCGGCTGATTCCCACATGCCTTCCAAACACTTGATGGTTGCACCAGTGAAAGAAGGTGAGCCTCCAAAAGGGACCCTAAAATGAGATGGTGGAGCTGTTCTTTTTGGATACAAACACTCATGGGCATGTACGGTCCATAATACTATCGTAAGTAATCTTAATCCGTCTTTTGTTATTTATTCAAGTGTGTAACTATCTTAATTAAATTTTCTTCAAGTGTTTGTATTTCTTTTCATTTTCTTTTTTTTTTGGTATTTAGGATCACAAGCATGCCATCTCATGAGGTGCCAAGCTTCGTGTTCGAGATGGGAAGAGGTGCCACCACTAAATGAGCTGTTCTTTTGTGATGCATACTTGGAATATTGACTTGGAATGTGAGGAGGTGAAAGTGTTATTTATTCATTTTCGTAGCGAATTCAATCTTAAGCACCATTATTAGCAAATCTTTGTCATCTATATGGTTAATTAAATTTCATGAGACTTCTTGATGGATGCCTGAGAGTGGTAATAAAACCAGAAGATGAAATTGTTGAAGAAGGAAGCAACCACAAAAGGAACAAGAAGAAGAAGGAGATGGAGATGGAGAAGGAGAACAAACTCTAGCTATTGTTGAGCCATCTTCATCGGAAGAAGCGCTTTAATGGGGCGACAAAATGAAGATAAGAAGAGGGTGATCACTAAACATTTGCCTTGTAACTTTTCCGGGCCTTTGATTCCCACATGCCTTCCAAACACTTGATGGTTGAACAACCCACCACCTCTCATCTTTGAAAAAGGTGAGCCTCGGGGATATTAAAAAAGGGATGACCGGATGGTGGTTATTCTTTTGGATACAAACACTCATGGGCATGTACGGTCCATATACTATCGTAAGTAATCTTAATCCGTCTTTGTTATTTATTCAAGAAGTGTGTAACTATCTTAATTAAATTTTCTTCAAGTGTTTATTTTCTTTTTTTTGGTATTTAGGATCACAAGCATGCCATCCGTCTCATGAGGCGCCAAGCTTCGTGTTGTAAATGAGTTATTAATAAACATTCATAATTAAATACTTGGAATATTGACTTGGATGCCATTGTGATTGTGAGGAACTCCGGGTTGTTGCCTGCGGTGGAGAGTTCGAATATTAATCATGATAGAGTTACCATCTCTACATTCTGTGAGAGATTCTACGGAGAGACTGATACTATGTTATTCACATTCGGTGAGATGGCGATAACTCCCGACGATGCTCAACAAATTCTAGGCCTCGAGGTTGATGGAAAAGCGATCTCGAGGGATTCGATAATGCCATTTCTTTCGGGAAGATTTACGAATTGAGCAAGAAATTGTTCGGTTGGAGTCGAGGTTCAGACGGATGATGTTCTTGACAAGAAGGATGGTCGACTAACCAAGAAGTTTAATGAAGAAGTTGAGGGACGGATTATGGAAGACTCGGGAAATCCTTGATAGGGAAGGAATGGTGCACCCGGTGCGAATCAATGCTACCGCGGCCGCTTATTTGCTATACACCATGGGCAGATGTATCTTCCCCGACAGTTCTGGAAACCAAGTCGAGGCCAGTTACTTGCAACTATTGGATCCCTTACATGAGATGCGTGGGTATTCTTGGGGTAATGCTTTGCGGTGGTCGCCTTCTTGAACAATGAGTTGACAAAATCTTCTAGGGCACTCACTAAGCAGTTAACGGAAACACATGTCTCTTCCAGGTAATTTTATTGTCTAAAACATTTATATTCGCAAAATTCTCGTAAGATAAGGTTCTTACTAAACTTTTTTTTCTTTTTGCATAGGTTTGGATATATGAACGCTTCCCTTCTTTGTTCAAAGAAAACTCTTACGTCAAAGTGGATAACAGTGTTCCGGTTCATTTGCCAAGAGCGCAAAGGTATAGTTTTAAGGGTACTCAGGATAAGGAAATGCCGCAAAATCTTATGAAACTCCGAGCCGCCATCGACAATTTGACCGCGGAAGAGGTGATATTTGATACGTATCGAGAGGATAGAAATCAAGGTTTAATCCCAAGGAGAAATGAAGTTGTTGCATTATACTATGGACCCTTGATGAATGTGTTTGAAGGATTTTCAATGTACGATCCACATCGTGTAATGCGACAATTGGGTTACGTACAAGAAGAACCTCATTTCGATGCAGAAAATCCGGCCTTTACTGTGGATATGAGTGATTGCACCACCTCCCAAAAAGGTATGAACATCTCTTACCTTCCAGCACCAACTCAAGAACATTGGGCTGATAGGCGTGGCGGTCAAATCGATGTGAGTCTTTTGGACGAGGTGACCACCGGTCATGAAGCTACTGAGAAATACATGGCGTGGTACTTGGGTTGGGCTCGTCCTACTGTGATTAGGCCAATAACTACTGAAGAACTGGCTCATAAGAAGAAGATCGAATCGAAAGACCCGGCAACATTGCTTAAGATATTTGTAAGTATTTTAGAGTTGCTCTTACTATTTTAAGATTGATTGCATTACCGAATCATTCTATTAATTGTTTGTTGTTTAATTGAATATAGAAGGATCAGTTGAAGACCTTTGTGAGGGTGTTGTGTTGCGCGAAAGACATAGGAGAACCTGTGCAAAGCAAGCACATTGACTATGCTTGCAATGTTGACAATGAGGATGCCCAGCTATTGTTCAAGCAACTTCAGGCTGAAGTAAAGGCGGAAGAAAAAGCTACTAAGGATGCACAAGCCAAGATAAAGGCTGATAAAAAGAGGACTCGTAGTGCTCGTGGTGGTGAAGGTAGCATCAGTGGTCCTGGTGGTGAAGGTAGCAGCAGTGGTCGTGGTGGTGAAGGTAGTGTTCCAAAACGGGGCCGTGGGTCGTGGTGGTCGTGGCCAATGAATGCTTTCCTAGTTCATTTCTTTATGTTGTGGTGGACAAATGTTTAAGTTAATGGTGTGGACAAATGTTTTTTTACGGTTTATGGGACATGTTTCGTATTTTGGACAAAAAATGTTGGATTTCTAGTTGTTGAATGAATGGTTTGTTTAGCTATATAAAGTGTCGTATTACCATGCCGGCATGCTTTTTTTAAACTACCCTGTCGGCTATCCCAGGGCCGGAAAGGTTGTGAAATGTCAGGATCGCCACTGTCAACCAAAAATTGTGTAGTTACCAGGGCCGACAAGGTTGTGAAATGTCAGACTGCCGGCCCTGTCAACAAAAGTTGTTTAGTTACCAGGGCCGGCAAGGTAATACGATTCCTACTAAGCCGGCGTTTTTGTATCCGGAAGGGTACGAAAATAGAGACCCTGCCGGCCATATCTTGAAAAAAAAACCAATCTTCTGATGCCTAAAATCATGTAAGGTCGGGAGGGAAACAAAACAAGAAAATGCCGGCGGTATTTTGGCCGGCATGCTATTGAACCCATACATTTCCGGCCGTTTTACGACCCCGGCATTTTAGCAAATTTACGACCCCGCCGGCGAATTCAAAATTCAAATTTTTGCAAGTACAATTGCATTGATTCACTTGTACTTGGACACTATAACGGCCAAATTTGGGCACCATCCTATAAATGCACTACTTATCTCCACAAAACAACACACAACTATTTGCATATACTCTCCAAAGCTCATACCATCACACACTCCATCTAACTCACCCAATAACTCTCTACACACAAGAAATGGCTTCATTTGATTCTAATGAAGATTTGGAAATCACCAAAGCTTGGTATGCGGAGACTAGAGTTCGAAGGCAGTCCTCCGTAAGGGTGGATTCCACAACCTTTTGGGCTAGGGTTCACAACACTTTTAGTCAAGAGTGTGGGAATCCTAACTCAAGAAGTGTTCAACAAGTGCACGATAGGCACATAGTCATTGAAAATGCGATACTTGCTTATTTAGCTATCCAAAAACCAATTTTCAACGCTCCCCACTTTAACTTGTCAATTGAACAATTTGTAAGTATTTTTGTGGTTTATTTTACGTGATCCATGTTGTTTGATCTAATTAAACCGCACTAACAAAGTAAGTTTGTGTTATGTTTTTCTAGCATGAAGTCGCCAAAGCACGCTACTTGGAGGAAAAGGGGGAAGCATTCGCATTCGATGCAAGCTATCAATTCATGGAATCCAAAATCCCGGAGTATGCCCCTGAGATGATGGAGGGTGTATCGTCTTCGGAAGAGGAAGATTGATGGCTTTAGAAGTTTTTGAAGTTTTGTGGGTAGACCTCTATGTAAACCCTCGCGAGACTATAACTCGTCCAATAGGGTCGCCTAGGGGTTCAAATGCTTGATGCACATGCTAAGTGCATTCGTTTTTCCGTCGACAAGGATTAGGTTTTATGTTTCAATCAATGTAGTAACCAAAATTGAATGAATAAAGTAAATTACATCTTCCGTATTATGTCAGCCGGCAATGTTGTATTTTTTTTTTTGCATGCCGAGATTAATATAGCCGGAAGGGTAGGGAATATTTACATGCCGCCCGCAAGATTGCTGCCCAAGATAGTCGGCGTGTTCTTCATCCGAGGACCATTCCGGCGGATATCTGGTCGGCAGCTTATTCAAAGTTGACACTGCCGGCGGAAGAGCGATCGGCACCTTATTCAAAGTTGACCATTCCGGCGGATGTTTGGTCGGAAGCTTATTCAAACCACGACCTTGCCGGCTTTATGCATTTTCAAAACCAAAATTTTTGGATCGAAATCGAACTCATAAGACGGATCAAAAGGTTAATCTATAGAATTCATAATTTGAAAATTTTAATCTAAACTCAATTAATTAACCTAATCAGAATTTTAGTGTTAATTAACCAAGGGCATATTAGCCATTTAAAAAAAAAGGTTAAGGGGTGCTTGGTTTTACTTCATAATGACCAGATTTTGTCTTATTGGGTATACCCCAATTAGTTTGAGTATACCCCAATCAAGCCAGGATTAAGAACACCAACTGATTTTGATGCAAAATCTGAATTCAAATCAGAATGGTTACCAGGTGCTCGTGGACATCACAGGATCATGCCAGCCGCTTAAATCTGATGATGGAAAACTACCACTATCCGTATGAACAAACTACTTGTATGCGATGTTCCTCACAAGACACACCAACCGAAAGCAAATTCATAATGCAGATCGGAAATCAGAATCAAAATTTTAATGCGTAAAGAAAAATAAAAGCAGAACGCAGAACGCAGAAACGAGCACCCATGGCATATGAAGACCTATTTACAGTGTATCAGTTATGTAATCCAGGTGACAAATCCCATCCAATCTCTATATTTCGCTAAAGGAAGAAGGTAAATCACATAAGACCGCTCACTAACAGAAAATGTTAGGCGACACTGACTAATATAATCTTTAATACGAAGTTCAGCATCTTAATGATCTGGGTTTTTTGTGTTACACTAACACATTTAGTACAAGTAACTACAGCTACTGCAAATATTTACAAGATTACTACTATATGTAATGGTATCGCTGGACCGCTATAGCGCCCTGGACCAATATTGGTAGGACTAGCTTAATAGTGTTTGGGTACCTTAAATGGTAAGAATCATGGACCAAATCTTAAGGGGTCCTGGTGGTTTGGGGTACCTTAATAAGTAAGGCTTTTGGTAGCCACCTTGGCCTCCTTGCCATTGACAGTGAAGTGGCTTTTATCTGTAACGCGCTGAGCAGAAGAGGAGTGGGAGAACACAAGGATTTCCTTTCCACTTTGATAGTATCTCAAGCAAGTGTCTGTCAAGGTCTTCTTCCTTACTAATCTTAAAACTGGCGCAATCTTCTTATGGTATCTAAGCAATTCCAGTTGCCTTTCTATCCTTAGGACTTCTAGACCTAACCCCAAAACTAATTTTTATGGATCCAAAAAACCTAGTTCTACACCATGTTGGAGCAGCAGTCAGGTGGCCTCTATGGGGGATCATCGTTCACATGTGGCCAACAATGTATACTCCAAGATCTAAGTTAATGTTCACATGGGACAACAAGAATTTGCTGTATGTTCTAATTGGAAATATTTATGTCAAAATAATGTCTAAATTAACAAAACCTCAGTGTACCCCCATGCTATGAGAATGGTTGAGATGAAAGTTACGACAACTTAACTGCAGTTGAAATTGTCTTCCCAACAATAAAGAAAGAAACCAAAACAAAAAAAAAAACTATTCCCACCACAAAAAGAAAAGTTCCATTGTTTCGTAACTACTAAGAAAATAAGTGAACACCACTAGTTGAGCAAAGATTTGTTACCGTGTTTGATCCTCATTAATCCTATTCAGCAAGTCTAGCAAATATGAAACACTCCATAGCGTCATCCCAATAGAGTCCGATGGTGTTTCCCACCTCCAAATTGTTGCGCTGAACAAACCGTGCTTGCCATTGATCTTGGTTGAACACAATGTACTCTCTAACTCTTTCAACTGTCATAAAAGAAGGTACAACAGGAGTATGTTGCAAGTCTCTTACATCTACTTCAAGCTGATTGAGATTGGGATCCCTCATATGAACAGGACATCTATCTTGCTCGATCCAAAACGTTTCCTCGATATCAATCCTTCTTAGAACTTTGATAATTTCCCAACCCAAATAATAAGGACCATTTGGGGCTAGGGGTGGTACTGGTACAGGGTCATCAAGAAGAACATGTGCATGATCCATAAAGAGAAGAAGATGTGGGGCTTCATAATCAGTTTGTAGATGAACTCTGTCACCTGCACTTAACCTATTAGGTATGGACAAATTGGTTGAAAACCAATTCTCAGGATCATTATTCTTATTTCCCAAAATAAATGTATTTCCGCTGCTCCTCAAACCCATCATCAAATCCGTAAAATTATTAGCGTGATCATTACTTCTAAACTCATAAACCCTAACTTCATGATTTCCCAGACGAGCTTCAGGCAATTGTGGAAATATTTGAGTTACAAATTCATCTGCTGGAAAATGAATACCTAGATATAAGTCTTGCTGAGTTAAAGCTTTTGTTACCTCTGGAATTTCTCCCGTATCTTCATCCTCCATCTCCAAATCATCATCATCATCATCTGTTTCCCCCGTATCATCATCTGTTTCAGTATCTTGGTCTTCAACAATTTCTTCAACCTCAGTTAGTTGTTCTGGTTCTTCATCACCAGAATCATCCAACTCTTCTTCATCTAGTTGTTCCCCTGGTACTGCTAGTTGTTGTTGTAGTTGTTGCAACCTCTCAATTCTAGCCTGAAGCAAAGGCCTGAGAGGTGCTGGCATAGCATCTAAACCAGATCGAGTCATCCTAAATCCTTGCCACATGATTAAAGATTTCACAGAGAGAATTTAGGGGTTTGGGAAGATTAAAGATTTCACAGAGAGGATTTAGGGGTTTTGGAAGAGACGGTTTAGGGATTCGGAGGGGAGACGAAGAACATAATTCTCACATTTGGTCTCGCTTCAATTTTACAAGGGAGTGATCGCTTTTATATTTATTTTACAACAAGAAAGTGATGCGTGCCGAGACGGCACGCGGCATCTCACGGTGATAACTTCCAACTCTCTCCGACGTTCAATAAAATTAGAATATTTTGTATCTATTTGGCCCGAAGACGCGGTTGCTGCTTTCCCATGTCAGCAAATTGTTGCTTGGTAGGAAATGTACATCAAGAAAAAGATTTTCACTCTCATTCTTTGGTAGAAACATTGTGAAGTAAAAAAAAATGGTCAATTGTTTTGATGTAGATTTTTTTGAAATTGTTGTGACATTGTTTACATGAGGCTGTGTTTTTTACTCTCCACTGTCTTATAATGTTATATCCATTTGAACCTAATTAGTGAGCATTTTATAGTCACAAAACCCCTTATATGGTTTTTGATGATTATGTAAACCTATCTAACAACACGACATAACTGCACAAAGATACATCATGTCACTAGAAATTTATGTTGGGGACATGACTCTTCCTTTAAAAAATTACATCCTTTAGGCAGGGACAAACTAACTAAACCCAAGTTTGAAGAAGGGTTAGTGTAGTGACCCATAAGCTCTTCAACTCTATTTGACCAGTAAAGAGACTATTCAGCCGCTAATGACTTGATTAACTAAATACAAATATTAATTAATAGAAATTAGACGAACAATAACCTTGAGATGAAATTAATACCATTGGGTAGACCTCGAAAACTACTTGAACATGTTAATAGGATACCGGACGAAGAAAAAAACACCGAGAAGCGCAAAGTAGTCATTTTGCAACAAACACTATTAAGGCAACCAAGAATGTTCTCAGGGAACCTCTGCCTTAAGGAATATGTTTTGGTTGCCCAAATCTATCGTATGGCTGCCTTAACTAAACTGGTTGACAAAACCAAATCGATTGAAGATACTTTCATTTTTTTTTTCTTCTATTTTGTTCTTCCATGTTCTTCTTTCTGCAAGTGATTGTGAGATGAGATTGAGAATTGATTTGAGAGAACATGACAATGAAAATGTATAGAATATGAAAGAGATGAGGTTGTTGTGAATTACGAAGGAGAATATTCAGAATGCCAACTGCTCTCTCTGCAGTCAAAATCCAGAATATGTTCTTCATTTACTTTTACACTGCAACTTCTCGCAAGCTATTTGGAATTACTTCATTGTTGGATGTAATGTTAAATGGGTGCAAGCAGGTTCAGTAGAAGCTCAAATGCTGGCTTGGAATAATAGAAGAGGTAGAAACAGGGGCAGGAAAATATGGCCAATTCTCATATTTGCTATTGTCAGAGCCATTTGAGATGAGAGAAATAGAAGGACAATGGCTCAGAAATCTCCTGGAGCTGAAGGTGTAGTCATAAATGAAGTTAAGGCTCTGATATACCAATGGGGAAGTGAGGAAAAATGGTTATGGGGCAACGCCTTTAAAGATCTAATCACACATTGGAAAGTTCTAATTGATAACATGTAAAAAGCTGTAACATTTGATTGATTGGATAACTCTAATTCATAGCATGTGAAAAGTTGTAACACAAAAATGGGGACCTTGGGTCTTATTACATTTTCGTTTTTACCTTATTACTCAAAAAAAAAAAAAAACGAATGAGAAGAATTAGGGATTGTTAAGGTTCTGTGATATATGAAAGAGAATTAAACTGAGATTTTAAATTAATTTTAAGTTTGAAAGGAATTAATAGTTATTTGAGTTGCTGACAGATGAATAACAAAAGGTTTATCGTTAAAGTGAGTTGAGGAGTTGTTTTGATGGTGAATCAGAAAATTAGGGTTACGTGGAAATTCAGAGCAAATTCAAAGGAAAAATTGATAGTGATGAAGATTATGAGATTGAGAGAAGAAAAATAGAATCAAGACTAGTTAATGGCAGTAGTACTGACTCTGATGTTGGTTCAAATTTAGAAAATTGGGGGAAAAGGGGAGAAGTACATGGGAATAGGAATTTTTATTTAAGGTTGTTGATACATGAAAAAATATCCCCTTAACGAGTTGGAGATGCCCCTAAGAATAGAGGTGAACTCGGGTTAAGATGTAGAACTTGGGGACTAAACCCAAGCCCAAATAGAAGATACCCATGAAAGATGGGAGGATAAAAGAGGAATTAATGAAAAAGGAAGGGGTTATGTTAAAGAATGACATTAAGGGTAATTAAGAGGTATTAGGACATGTGTCATGAAGTAGAAAAAGAGGGGCTTTTAGGAAAGCCTATAAAAGAAAGGACAAGGTATAATGGAAAGACAACTCTCTCTCTTACTATTATTGGAATTGTGAGGTCAGGTGTAATAGCTAGGACGGGTAGAACCTAAACTGACATTCACCCCTCAACATTTGGCGACCACACCCGGAGGCTCGTGCCTAGCTTACAAATGACACACATAGGAGGCGCCGATTCGGGCACTACAGGAGATCAAGCGCCCGACCATCCTATTAACCTCGATCAGGTAACATTAGAGGACGATGACAGCGAGGAAGAAACACCTATCCTAGGTGTCATCAAGCAATCGGTGAACCATAAAGCTTGACCAGGGAAACCCACGCCACTAACTCTACAAGGCATGCAAGAAGAACTGAAGAAACGTGCTCGAAGGAGACAAGAGTTGGAAAACTGGATAACGCAAGCAGTTGAAGCAGGACAAAGTGTCCCTGAAGAAACAAGAAAAGATGATAGACGCAAGGCTGATAAGACAGCAGTAACAACACAAAAGGAGATCGCTGAATACCTAGAACAGAACTACCATGTAATAAAACAAGACGACCGATACCGCGTGAGTAGCCCATATCCCGCACACATCCGAGGGTACTCATACCCCGAAGATTATACCTCCCCAAAATTCAAAATATACGAAGGCCAGGGAAACGCGCGGGAACATCTCAGCCAATTTCTATCAGCCATGAACGATAGAGCCAATGATGAAAAACTATGCTTAAAAGAATTCCCCAAGTCACTCACGGGCACAACATTCTCCTAGTATGAAAATCTAAAAGAAGAGAGCGTGGATTCCTGGAAAACCTTGTCCACACTCTTTCTCGGGAAGTTTTATTCGGCGAAAAGAAAGATTACAACAATAGACCTAAGCAAGAGTGGACAGCGGGTAGGAGAAGAAGTAGGAAAATACATCTCGCAGTTCCGACGATTGACATTGTATTGCCACGAAGATATCAACGAGGAAGCACTCGTCGAAATTTGTGTACGAGGAATGATCCCAGCCTTCAAAGGGGGTCTGATTAATTTCAAGTTCTAGACCTTTGTAGAACTAGAAGAAGCAGCTGATAGGATCGCCGACTGCATAGAAGAAGCACCCAAAGACTCTATCTGGCGTACTACGATTGGCGCCGTGGCAGAAACCTCATTTGATGCAAGGCCCAGTGTCAGCAGGGAAAGTAGGGGTCGGTCCCAAAGCGATGACAGGAACCAAGGAAGTGGCGGAAGAGGATGACGCGACCATAAAATACCACCCCCTCTCCCTTGTAGCAAAGATAGCGTAGTCAAAATTTTAAATCAATGGATCGCCGAAGGAGAAATCCACTGCCCTCAACCACAGTGGATATCAACAAGATGGACAAAAGCTCGTCTAATTGTTGTCATTATCATCGGAGGATGGGACACCCGACGGAAGAATGCTTTGTCATTAGAAGCATATTTGAACGAAAACGGGTGGCCGGGGAGCTTGAAAACACGAAACAAACAAGTGCGCATGATCCGTTTCCCCGTCACTAACCCAAAGGAGAAGGGAAAGGGAAGAATCGAAGTATGAGCTAGCGAATTGTGAGCTTAATTTATTCTTTTTTTTTCTTTTATTTTAAAAAAGAAAAAAAAGAAAACCGCTTTCATAATCAATGAGTAAGCATCACAAAAGTCTCAGGATAGCCAAAGGCGCTTGACCAACTGACAAAATTTACAAAAGGTCCCGGGGATGCCAAAGGCGCTCGGTTGACTGAAAAATGGTCTTAGGATAGCCAAAGGCGCCTGATTGACTGATGAAATTTACAAAAGGTCTCGGGGATGCCAAAGGCGCTCGGTTGACTGACAAAAGGTCTCAGGATAGCCAAGGGCACCTGATTGACTGACGAAATGTACAAAAGGTCCCGGAGATGCCAAAGGCGCTCGGTTGACTGACAAAAGGTCTCAGGATAGCCAAGGGCGCCTGATTGACTGACGAAATTTACAAAAGCTCCCGGGGATGCTAAAGGCGCTCGGTTGACTGATAAAAGGTCTCAGGATAGCCAAGGGCGCCTGATTGACTTACGAAATTTACAAAAGGTCCCGGGATGCTAAAGGCGCTCGGTTGACCGACAAAAGGTCTCAGGATAGCCAAGGGCACCTGATTGACTGACGAAATTTACAAAAGGTCCCGGGGAGGCCAAAGGCGCTCGGTTGACCGACAAAAGGTCTCAGGATAGCCAAGGGCACCTGATTGACTGACGAAATTTACAAAAGGTCCCGGGGATGCCAAAGGCGCTCGGTTGACTGACAAAAGGTCTCAGGGTAGCCAAAGGCGCCTGATTGACTGACGAAATTTACACAAGGTCCCGGGGATGCCAAAGGCGCTCGGTTGACTGACAAAAGGTCTCAGGATAGCCAAGGGCACCTGATTGACTGACGAAATTTACAAAGGGTCACGGGGATGCTAAACGCGCCCGGTTAACTGACAAAAGGTCTTAGGATAGCCAAGGGTGCCTGATTGACTGGCAAAATTTACAAAAGGTCCCGGGGCTGCTCAAGGCGCTCGGTTGACCGACAAAAGGCTCTAGTAACGCCAAAGGCATCCAATCGACCAATGGGCATGAAAAGAAAAAACGGGAAAAGGCGTGTTTTATCAACGCCTGCCGACCCAACATCCCTCTGAATAGAAAGGAAACAAAAAAGGGGGGGGTAGGCGCGTTTAACTAACGCCAGCCCCGCCAAACACCTGGCCTTAAGGGGGGAATAGGCACGTTTTAATAACGCCCTCCCACCCTAAAACCCTCTAAAAACAATAAACAAAAAAAAAAAAAGACGGGAGTAGGCGCGTTTAACTAACGCTTACCTTACCACCCTCGCAAAAAAAAAAAAAAAAAGAGCGTCCACCCCACCCAGTGATCGACACATTTTTGTGTCTGAATTATCCTCAGTGTCTCTATTGTTAGTGCTTGATTTTATACTTATTATGGTGTTTTTATGTTTGTGTAGGTGTTATTGGAGAATTACACTTGTGTGGAAAAAGTTGCTCGAAAAGTGCAATTTGGACCTCCGGAGAAAAGTACTAAAGGTACCCTCATTTTGGATAAGGGAACCCCCAGTCACCCCTCAAGGCAGCTGCTATTCGCACCCATGGTTCGGTTAAGGGGCACCTTTCGTCTTCATTTCAAATAAATCAGTTTTGGCGGGAAAAAGTGACAGACACAGGCAGATGTTGGAATCGATATTTAGGGGTGTTATAGAGAGATTCAATGGCTGAGATTCTTTGGAAAGTATTGATTTGGCGTAACAGGCGTGGTATGATTGTCTGCTTGGATTGAAATTGGCTAGATAATCCATGAGATGAAAACAGGGCAGTCCGTGCATGAGAGAGTTATTTCACGGGATTGTACGTGTTTTTCCTGTGCATGGCGTGATATGGAAGTGTGATTGACTACATATGAGACGTGTACATGGCGATTTGTAACGTGCTGGAAGAAGATTAATGTGTGTTGAAGATAAAAATGGAAATTATTTCTGTTTTTGGCAGCAAAGAATAAAGGCGATTAATGAAGATATCCTGGAGATTTTGGAACCCTTTCGTGTTTAAATAGGTTGCTAGGTGAATATAGAAAAAAAGGAGGAGAGTTTTGGACAGTTGAGAGCAACAAAAGAGAGGTTTGATCGAGTTGTAGAGAATATTTTTCTGCTGCTGCTGTGAAGAACACGAAGAACATAAGACGCCAAGAGACAGTCGTTCATGCTACAGTGACAACGACAAATTTCTGGGGTCGTATTGCTACAGTGTCAGTGACGCATATTAGTTATCGTTCTTTGTAACAGTGTTTTGCAACAATTATAAGTGTTGCAAACACTCGAATTTAACCATTTTCTCTATATATCATCTTTGTAAACAATTTTTGAGCATGAATCGATATTTTGAGCAAGTTTACATAATGATGGGCTAAACCCAATCCTTGGGGCGATGGAGGAAGCTATCTTGCCAATGAAAAAGTGGTAATTCTTAATTATTTAATTTGCACAATTTTTAATTATGGTTATTTGCCTAGATTGAAAATAGATTTTATGATTTTTGTTAAACAATTGTATTTTCTATTGATGGAATATGCTTAGCCTAGGGTTTTGATATCCCATGCTTTGGATTAACATTTGTTGTTTCTAAAAAATCTACTTTTGCAATAGTTGAGAATCAAGTTGAACGTGTGAAATTGCATGATTGTAATTAGTATCACTTTGGAATTGGTAAATAGCGGAATCCTAGCCCCAGTCTCTCCATAATTCTCACGACACTTTTTAATTTTGAGTTTGTTATATTTTTTCTTTAAAATTAAGTCTAAAAATCTGCTTTCAAATGTCTTGAACGGACCATATTACTATAACATCATTGAAAATAACCATCAATTTTTGGCGCAGCTGCCGGGGACTTGTCTTTAGGCTAGAGTTTTTAGATTTATTTTTTAGGTTTTTGTTTTTATTTTATTTGTTCTACTTTACGTTTTTGGGTTTTTGTCTTTGCATTACAGATTTTGGAATTTGGAGAAAAAGAAAAATTTGCCAAAGCTTTTGGTGAATACTCAAAAGATTTGGAATCAAAGACAAAGCGAAAAGAGCAAGGAAAAAAAAAGAAAAGAAGAGAGTTTATTTTATTTAGATTGTATTAGAATATCTTATATTCTTGTAATTTTCTTTTTCTTTTGCACTTTATTTTTGGACTTTGGACTTTAAACTTTGGGACATTATATTTATTTTTTTCTTTCTTTTAAACCCTACGGAATGGTGGTATTAAATATAAACTGTTTGCATAGAAGGACGGCGATTACGATATCGCCTCGGCCCCTCGGGTTCGTACATGACATAGGAGTCGTGGCCCGAGTCGACTACATCGGCTCATCCCCCGTCTGGTACGGGAGGTAAGTTTGTCGAAACACTCGCGAATCCCCTGTCAGCGAGTTATTGTATTCCTTCGTTTGCATATATGTCGAGGAATTGAATATGGCTGCTTTAATTTCCTAGTAAAGGGCAAGGCCTGGCCATACAAGATAAGGGTTCGGATTTCATCACCGTTCTCTTCTTGCCCGCCTTAGGAAAACGATACCAAACGCGAACGTAAGCTTAAAATACTGACTAGAACGAGACTGATAGGGTAACGAGCTTAATAGGAAAGTTTTCGAGAAATATTGGTTACTCTTTTAAGCATACTTCGAAGTTCATGATGGTTTCTGTAAGTTGAATGCGCTGCCTTGTAATGTCGGTGAGGCCTTGGGTATCAAAGCTCCACTAAGCTTCCTCGTCTTTATTCAACTTACTTTAACTCAGATTGATTCCTGAGGGGTTTGCTTAAATTATAACGAGTTCCCTTTCGAAGGATTAGAAGCTGGTCTAGAAACAATCTAAGTGGAGCCATCATGCTTTTTGTTTGCTAGAAATTAGTAGGTTTGTTATGGTGGAGTCAGCCGTGTTTATGTTTGCATAGAACTTCCCTTCCTTTTAGGATTTTCTTTTTTGTTTTGTTTTTTCTAGTGTATGCCCGAGATCATTAGAGAACGGGCTTGGAAAAGAGATACTTTTGGCCGTTTGATTAGTGACGAGCCTAGAAGTTCTTATTTTGTAATCGGGGAACTCGAAGACTCTTCTTTGGAGAACCCTGTTTTTGGAAACTTCAGTTTTGAGAATTTAAGTCTTAGTGAGTAATTCACCCCTAGGATTTTTACTGTGCCAAAAATGACAACTTTGAAGGAGTACATGTACCCAACTAGGTCCAACCGGGCATCATGCATTAAATTGCCAGCCTCTACGGCTACTTATGAGTTGAATCCTGGTATTCTTCAGATGATCCCTATATTCTTAGGAAAAGATGATGAAAACCCTTACTTTCACATTATGGACTTTGAAGAAATATGTGGAACAATTAAGATTAAGGACCTTACTGATGAAGTCTTGAAACTTAGTATGTTCCCCTTTTCCTTAAGAGATAAAGCCAAGTCCTGGCTGAATAACCTACCATCTGGGTCTATAGAAACATGGGACGAACTTACTGCTGTTTTCTACTTAAAGTTTTTCCCTAAGCATAGAACTGCATCCTATAGGCAGAAAATTAGTTCTAGTGTGCAACAAGAAGGAGAATCCCTTTATAGGTTTTTAGAGAGATTTTGATAGGATTCCGGAGAACACCTATATAAATAAAAACCGCAATCGCACGGTGTCTAACTAGTAGACAGAGGCAAGTACGGGTCGTTCCCACAGGGAGCGGTGGAAATACCGATAATCAATATCTTCAATGAACTAACCAGAAATGATTTTTGGGATTTTTATAATGAAAATGAAATAATAAAATTAAAGTAAAGTAAATTAATAAAAGGAATCCAAAGGAAAAGTTGGTAACCAGGGTTTATAGTATCCACCACTATTTCTATTCAATTACTGAAATGAAACATAATCCAATAAATATTTATTTATCGTCTGTTCTATCGACATCACCTATTATTTGTATTAGAGTCGCAAATATCACTGGGACACCCTAAGCATGGCACATCAAAAGATAAACCAAAGCATGCACCATCAAATTGCGTTAGTGAGAAAATAATACGAAACTAAATTTTAGGTTCTCAAATAATACCTGGCTATTTTAAGCATACCCCATCAAAGGATTAAACCCAAGCATGGAACATCAAATAAGTAGACAAATATATTTTAGGTCCTAACAATTTTGCACAAAGGTTATAAAAACCGGTGAAGGAACAACTCATATTTTGATAAATCGATAAACAATAATCAAAGATTAATCTTATTCAAATCATGATTGTCTTTTGCTAGATTAATCAATCAAATAGCCTTGTTAGCAGTACTTGTTTTACTGTGTAAAAGAGGGATTAGGTGTAACTCCCTTTTACTGTTTTACTCTTTACTGCTTTACCTTCTCTTTACGTCACTGCTTAGCTATTTAGTTTTGTTATCTTTTGTTTGTGTTGTCCCTATATAAACAACACCCATCCCTGTACTTGCAGTCACGTTAATGTTAAACCTCTTTCATCTGTTACTTTACTTTACATTCTGTCATGGTATCACGAGGAAGGTTGATCTCTGAAGACAAACTTCTTTAGGGTTTGTTCTTAGCCTTTGCTTCCGCCGCCTACCTCACCTTACATTACATCTTCTACCATACGTTACCTTCAACTTTACTTTGTACTGCATCTCAACCATTACTTTGTTTGTTCATCTATCTTATTACTCCTTCTTCATACTTTATTTTGAATTGATTGTTTATTCATGGCTTCTGAGTCGTCACATCACTATGAAGATACTACTGTTTTTCCATTTCAAAATATTACTCATCTTATATCATTAAAGCTTGATGATTCCAACTATCTCATATGGAAAAATCAACTTGAATCTATCTTTATCAGTACTGATCTTATGGGATATGTTGATGGTACGATTCTTCCACCATCACAAGTAATCAAGGATGGAGATACTGAGACACCAAATCCTTCATATCTTAAATGGAGGAAGTGGGACAGAGATATGTGAATAGATGTCTTAATACAACCTTCTCGAGACTCTCTTTCTTGCTCTGTCTTGGGGTGTACCACTTCTTTCTTTGAAGTATGGTCTTATCTTGCTAAGGAGTTCTCTAATCGGTTTACGGCTACTCGTAGATCTATGCTCCGTGGACGATTCTGAGACTATTAAACGTGGATCTCGTTCTGTGGTTGAATTTCTTCAAGAGGTTAAAAGTATCTCTGATTCATTAGCTGCTATAAATGATAAGATTCCAGATCCTGATATTGTCATGTATGTGCTTAATGGTCTTGGAAGGGACTATGATAACTTTGTTATTGCTATACAAAATCGTGAAAACCCATTAACTTTTGGTGATTTGAAAGCAAAGATCTTAACCCATGAGCAGTGGCTCAAAGCTCAACACCTAGAGACATCTGTAGCTCTAGAGTCTGTTACCAACTCTGCTTTCTTTACTAAAAAGTTTTCTCCTTCTGCATCTGGACCTTCAAAATCAGCTTCTACACCTGAGCCATCTAGAACTAATAATGCACCTTTTAGATCTAATAAACCCCCTTCTCAGTGGATTGATTTTTCAACTGTTGAGTGTCAAATCTGTAGACAAAATGGTCATTTGGGAAGTAGGTGTCCGTACAGATATTATCCTTCAAAAAATAACCCACAGTCCAAAAGAAACCCACAAGCAAATTCATCTTTACAAGTTCATACTTCAAATTTATCTGCACATCCTGTTTTTCCTGCTGCTGGTTCTTGGCTCCCTGATTCAGCTGCTACAAGCCATATGACACATGATATTTCTCTGCTTATAAATCCAACTACTTATACTGGGTCTGAACAAGTAATGGTGGGTAATGGTTTTCACATTCCTATCACTTTGGTGGGTACTGCTATTTTACATACACCTACAAAGTCATTCAAACTTTCCAATGTTTTGTTTGTACCCAATCTTACTCAAAACCTTATTTCAGTAGGAGTGTTTACTGCAGAACACAAGTGCAAAATTGGTTTTACACCATGGGGTTATGAGATTACAGATCTTGATTCGAATCTTGTTTTGGCTGAAGGGGTTATTCATCAAAATCTTTATCCTATTGCTTCTACACCATCTGTTAAAGCCTTAACTTCTATTGTGGCTTCACCATCTGTATGGCACAAAAGATTGGGACACCCTGCTCATAAAATTGTTTATACTTTGAAGTCTTCTAATCAAATTCATCTTACTAATGGAGAGTTTGATTCCTTATGTCACTCTTGTCAACTTGGCAAGAGCAAGAGACTCCCTTTTACTTCATCAGACAGAGCTGCTTCATCTCCTTTAGAGATAGTGCATTGTGATATTTGGGGACCATCTCCTCAACCATCTACTTTGGGTTACAGGTACTATATCTTGTTTGTAGATGATTACAGCAGATTTCATTGGATTTTTCCTATGAAAGACAGGACAGAGAGCTTAACTTGCTTCAAACATTTTAAAACTATGAATGAGAATTTGTTTTCTACTAAAATCAAGTGGTTTCAATGTGATGGGGCATATGAACTTGTGAAAGGTACATTCAAGCAATATCTAGATCAAGAAGGAATTACTATTTCATGTTCTTGTCCACATACTTCTCAACAAAATGGACTTGCTGAGAGGAAGCATCAACATATTACTTCTGTGGGAAATACTTTATCTTTTCAGGCATGTTTGCCAAAGTCCTTCTGGTTTGATTCCTTTATGGCTGCCACTTATCTTATTAACAGGATTCCATCTAAACTTCTAGATTATGTGTCTCCATTCGAAGTACTTTTTAACAAGACACCAAATTACTCTTTTCTCAAAGTGTTTGGCTGTGCTTGTTACCCATATTTGGGTCCTTATAAGAAGGACAAGTTAAGTCCTAAATCAACCAAGTGTACTTTTCTTGGTTACAACCCTTTACATAAGGGTTACAGATGTTATGAAAATTCTACTCAGAAGATATATATTTCCAGGCATGTAGTATTTGATGAATCAATGTTTCCTTTTTATACTTGTTCACCTACTACTACTGCCACTATTACACCTGCTCCTCAGATAGAACAACTTCCAGTTCCTGTAGTTGAAAATACTTCTAATCTTGTTACTGAGGATGCTACTGTTGATGCTACTGAAGATCTTACAGATTCTCATTCTGATACTCTTGAAGACCCTACTGTGGATATCTCTGTTCAACCACCAGCTGCTCCATCTCATACTATGATCACAAGAGCTAAGGATGGAATAGTAAAACCTAAATATTTACCAGATTTCATCACCAACTACTCTGTCCCTCATCCCATTCACACTGCCTTTACTTCCATTGTGTCTCTTCCCAAAGAGACAAAGACTTACAAGTCTGCAAGTAAACATGATGAATGGATTGCTTCTATGCAAAAAGAGTATGAAGCATTAATGTTAAATAATACATGGTCCTTGGTTGCTCCTACTCCTGACATGAATATTCTTGGCAGCAAATGGATTTACAAACTAAAGTTGAAGCCTGATGGGACTGTTGACAGATTTAAATCCAGACTGGTTGCTCAAGGTTGTAGTCAACAAGATGGAATTGATTATAATGCAACCTTTAGTCCAGTTGTGAAAACTACAACAATCAGGGTAGTTCTTACTATTGCTTTGACTAACAAGTGGTCCATTAGACAACTTGATGTCTCCAATGCCTTTTTGCATGGAGATCTCACAGAGAAGGTGTATATGAAGCAGCCAAAAGGTTTTGAAGATCCTACACACCCTGACCATGTGTGCTTTCTACACAAGTCTATCTATGGCCTCAAACAAGCTCCAAGGGCTTGGTTTGAGAAATTTAGTGGTTTCCTTCTTGATCTTTGGTTTTGTTATGACAGTGGCGAGATCCTTCTATGTTCATCTATCATTGTGGCACCGAGACCGTTTGTCCTACTTCTCTATGTGGATGATATAATTCTCACTGGCAGTTCTGATTTTTTCTTAAACTCTCTAATCAGTGAAATGAGCTCCCAGTTTGCTATGAAGGATTTGGGGGATCTTTGTTACTTCTTGGGGATTGAAGCTGTTTTTTCTTCCTCAAGGGATGTTCTTACTCTTACTCAGAAGAAGTACACTGTTGATTTATTGGTTAAAGCAAACATGACTGACTGCAAATCTTGTTCTACACCAACTTCCACTGATAAAAGAGCTTCTATTCATGATGGTGATCTGCTTACTAATCCACTTGAATTCAGAAGTTTGGTTGGAGGTCTTCAGTATCTTACTCTTACAAGGCCTGATATCACATTTGCAGTCAACTACATATCTCAATTTATGCACTCTCCCACAACAGTTCACATGCTTCTTGCAAAAAGAGTGTTGAGATACCTCAAAGGGACACTTGGGTCAGGTACAGTTATTCAATCTAGTGACACTAGTTCTATTACCGCCTTCTCGCACTGATTTGGCTGGTTTCCCGACACAAGACGCTCTACATCGGGTTACTGTGTTTTCTTGGGTAATACTCTGGTTTCATGGTCCTCCAAGAAACAACCCACTGTTTCTCGTAGCTCTACAGAAGCTGAGTATAAGGCTCTTAGTGTGCTTGCTGCTGAAGTTGTTTGGCTATCTAGTCTTCTTGAAGAGCTTCACATTACTCCTACTACACCCTTTGTGATGCACTGTGATAACATGGGGGCTCAGTTTCTAGCTTCTAATCCAGCTTTTCATGCCAGGACCAAGCATATTGAAGTAGCCTATCACTTTGTTCGTGACTTAATGGATGCTTGGTGCATCGTTGTCGTTCGTTTTGTCCCTTCATCTCACCAACTAGCTGACTTGTTTACTAAAGGTCTTGCATCAACTACCTTCTTTCGGCTTGCTGATCAACTGATGCATTGTTCTCACCCTACATCAGATTGAGGGGGAGTGTTATCAGTACTTGTTTTCTTTGTGTAAAAGAGGGATTAGGTGTAACTCCCTTTTACTGCTTTACTCTTTTGCTTTACCTTCTCTTTACGTCACTGCTTAGCTATTTAGTTTTGTTATCTTTTGTTTGTGTTGTCCCTATATAAACAACACCCATCCCTGTACTTGCAGTCACGTTAATGTTAAACCTCTTTCATCTGTTACTTTACTTTACATGCTGTCAAGCCTAATACCCAAGTAGTTTCAACCATAAACCCTAGCTACAAAAATATCTAGCCAAACATGGCTTTCTCAAAAGCCATAAACATATGAAGATTCACAAGCAAATCAAAAAGGGATAGTAACAATGGAACTTCCAAACCATAATCCTCTTTATCGCCGTCGTCTTGTCTTGTTTTTCTCCTCCACGGCTCTGTGCCGCCTCCAGCCGGCTCTCCTTTTCATATGTTCTTCTCAATTCTTTTTATATCATCTGTTGCGACGAATCTAAACTCTAAGCAAGGCCCAGTCCAAACATACCAGCGATATCCAAGTCAAGGCCATTACCACTGGTCCCCTTGGTCCGTGCAATCTTCTTATTCCTTGCCATGCCAAATCGCGTCACCACCAATCACGAAACATAATTCAATCAGCTGCAGCAAGACCCGATTCTTCTCTGACCTTCTCATGTGAAATAATCTCCTCAATCATCAGCTCACATACATACGCTTCTCCATCTCCGCAGAAACCCACTTCAGCCGAAAAAAAAACAATTCCATGTTGCTGCCAAATTGATTGAATCACCATCCAGAACTCAAATGGCAGCAACACCAGTCTAGTGCTCTTCTTGTCTTCTCAGCAACTTCGAGGCACAAATTCAGGTCATATAAACGCGGCCACAGTCACCACAGTAATCCATTGTTGTCCCCGTTAAATCGATACCACCATCGTCAGTCGAGTTCAGAAGCTCTTGAGCATCACCAATTCTCGATCTCGCACTATAATTTCCATTGATTCAACATCACTGCCGTTGCTTCAGCCAACATATTGAAACGACCACAACTCCAATTCAGATTCGTATCCACAGTTCTTCATGCTCTTAACTCTCTTGTTTAAAGACATGACCAAGGCAGCAACCGTTCCCTTGATAGCAGCAAACACATTCCTTCACCACCGCCAGCTGTTCCACCATTCTCATACCCCATCCTTCTAAGTCTCGTCACTCATCGATCACAACAGCTTAATCTTCGCTGCCAACTTCCCGAGAGCTCAATCCGTTATCACAGACTCAAGTCGAGTAGCCACAGAAACACAAATTTAGTTCATAATGAAACTATAATCCATAATCAACAAACCAGATTCAAATCATATTGATAACTGGAGTTCTCTTACAAAACAATTTAAAAGAAAGTAAACCTAAAAGAATTGGAAAAGATAAAGTTCACTAACTTCTCAATACACCTGAGGAGTTTTATAAAAGAAAGAGAAAAGAGGGACTCACACGAGTGAGTGACACACACACACAACAGAAACTGAAATGAGAACAACATTTCACTACCCCCCTCAAGCTCATGAGGAGCAAGGACTCTGAGCTTGTGACGCAGTAAGTTGAACCTTGGACCATGCAAGGCTTTAGTGAAGACATCTGCCACTTGATCAAGAGTAGAGATATAGAAGACCCTCAAGGTTATCAGATTGCACCGGTTCCTAACGAAGTGAAAATCGATAGCAACATGTTTCATTTTTTGTGCATAACCGGACATCGGGCAAGAGAAAGGGAAGAAATGTTGTCACACCAATAGAAGGAACAACCTGGTAGAAAGATGTGTAAATCTCTAAGCAGTTGACAAACCCACGCTAACTCAAGCGTAGGTTTGCGCAAGACACTGTGACTCGGCCTCAAGATTTGACCTTGCAACGGTGGATTGTTTTTGGAAGACCAAGTGATAGGGTTTGAACCAAAGAACAAACAGAAACCACTAATGGATTTTCTATCAGTAGGATTAGCTGCCCAATCCGCATCACTGAAACCTTGTAAAGCAACCAAGCCTTTTGTAAATAAAATGCCATAATCAAGTGTTCCTTTAATGTACACGAGAATCCTCTTAGCAGAATCATGTGAGCGTAGTGGGCTTTTGCATGTCCGGCACACCCGATTGACCGCAAAGCTGATTTCTGGTCTGGTCCAGGTGAGATATTGTAGACCACCAACCAAAGATCTGAATTCAGTTGGATTTTCAAGGTAATCACTGTCACCAGGAAGAAGTTTAGTAGAAGGGCAGGCAGGAGAATGACAAGATTTAGCACCCACCATGTTAGTTCGTTTGAGGAGATCCAGTGCATACTTGGACTGAGAGAGGAACAATTTGGATTTATCTCTCTTAACTTCCAGGCCTAGAAAAAAGTGCAAAGGACCTAAGTCTTTGACAGGGAAAGCCTTACCCAGTTGAGTGATAATAGATTGAATGAAGACCGAGTCATTCCCTGTAAGCAAGATATCATCTACGTACACCAAGCAAATCACAAGCAGTTTACCCTTTTTAAGCACAAACAAAGAAGTATCGGAAACAGAAGCAACAAACCCCAAAGTGAGCAAAGCATCGGAAAGCTTTTCATACCAGGCCCTAGGTGCCTGTTTTAGCCCATAGATGGACTTGTGCAATTTACACACATAGTTAGGATGATCAACATCTATAAATCCAGCAGGTTGCTGCATAAACACTTCTTCCTTCAGATCTCCATGTAGAAAGGCATTGCTAATGTCCAGTTGAGTAATAGACCACTCAAATTGAACTGCAATTGAGAGAATAAGTCTAATAGTAGTGGGTTTGGCTACGGGGCTAAATGTTTCAGAAAAATCCACTCCGTGCTGTTGATGAAAGCCCTTAGCCACTAATCTGGACTTAAACTTGTCGATTGAACCATCTGCCTTGTGCTTAACTCGAAACACCCACTTACATCCTACCACATTCGACTTGGATGAGGTGCCACCAAGGACCAAGTACCAAAGATTAATATGGGTCAGTAATCTCCTCCGCCATGGATACCCTCCAGATCGGCTTCTTGTTAGCTTGACTAAAGCATGTGGGAGTAGGATCTGAAACATCACTTAGAAAAGCCTTTGGCAAAACATGTTTAGAAGCATAATAAGTTTTGGGTTTGAAAATTCCCATTTTAGCTCTAGTAACCATCTTGTGTGCATTAGTGGTTTCTACAATAGGAGAAACGGATGATGTAGAAGGCATAGTAGCAGAGATAGAAGAATCAGAAGAGTGAGAGGATGCAAAGCAGACATAGCAATTCAAAGGTCGATACGAGAGATGGATGGTAGATTTTCAGTTTGTTTAAGGGAGAGAAAAGTGTCAGTAATAGCAGGACAAGATGAAGAGAGGGAGAGATCTTTATAAGGAAAAGAAGACTCATCAAAAATGACATGCCTGGATATGTAGATTTTTCCAGTGGATGGATCTAGACACTTGTATCCTTTCTGAAAGGTGCTGTAACCAAGAAACACACAGTGTTTACTTCTTGGTTGAAGCTTGGAAGTAGTGTAAGGCCGAAGCCAAGGGAAGCAAGTGCAACCAAAGCATTTTAAGAAATTATAATCAGGTTTGATATTGAATAAGACTTCTAGTGGAGTATTAAAAGCAATGGACTTCGTAGGTAGTCTGTTGATTAAAAAATTTGCAGTTGAGAATGCTTCTACCCAATATGAATGAGGGAGACCGGATTGAATTAACAAAGTTCTGCTAAGATTAAGAATATGTTTGTGTTTAGACTCAGCAGCTCCATTCTGCTCTGGAGTGTGAGGACATGTAGATTCATGAAAAATACCCTTGCTAAGAAGGAAGTCCTTGAGATATAGATTAAAGAATTCACCACCCCCATCTGTCCTTATGACTTTAACAGGTAATTGAAGAAAAGTCTCAATATGATTGACAAATGTTATAAAAGAGTGCTTAAAATCAGATTTAAGTTTTAAGGGAAATAGCCAACAATACTTGGAATAGTCATCGATTATAGCAGCATAGTAAACAAAACCATCATTAGATGTGACATTACAAGGACCCCAAATATCCATATGAAGAAGAGCTAAAGGAGTATGACTAACAAAAGTAGACAACTGAAATGGTTGTTTGTGACTACAACCTAATTGACAATCATTACAAAAAAGAGGTTTATTCTGAAAGTTTCGAAGAGGAAAAGATCTATTGATTCTTTGGAGTGACTGAAATGAGGGATGTCCAAGCCTCCTATGCCAAACTGCAGTAGCGGAAAAAGCTGACGGTGAAGAAGGAGGAGCATGATTGAATCTGGTGGTGTTGAAATGAAGAGGATAGAGACCATTACTCTGATGGCCCTTGTACAGAATCCTCCCGGTGGAAAGATCCTGAACAGTAAATTCATCACAAGTAAAGGTCAAAGAACAATTATTATCAGAGGTGAACTTATGGACAGATAACAAGTTTTGAGCAGACTTAGGAACTAACAGAACATTGTTAAGCACACAAGCATGATTATCCAAAAATTTAGTACTAGATCCAGAATGAGATATTTTCATACCTTCTCCATTCGCAGTGCTTATCATCTCTGACCCAGTGTATGGAGAATTGATAGTAATAGATTCCTCATCGGCAGTAATATGATTGTTGGCACCGGAATCCACAAACCACGGATTTTCACCAAAAACATTCGTATTAGCCAGCATTGCAGATAGATTCGGAGGAGGTGCTCTTCCCTGATATGCAAAATTCATCCTCTGATTGCAGGCTGGTGCCAAATGACCAGGTTTAAGACACATCTGACATGGTTGTGTTTCAGATGAGATTGGTGGAGGAGCAAAATTAGGTGGTCTTTGAGCAAAAGGCATGTGCTGCCATCCTGGGTTAGGTTGAGGTCTTGGAGAATAATACATAGGTGGAGGAGGTGGTTGATAGAATGAGTTATATGATTTCGTGAATGAGGGAGTCCAGCCACGACCTCTACCACGATGTCCTCTAGAGTTAGTGGGAGTAAAAGCTCTAGGTGCAGAATAATAACCATATGGCGCATATTGAAAATTTGTGTTAGCTGCAAAAGCTTTCTCAGAGGATAATTTTAAAGCATTTAACCTATTTGTCACAACTATTTCTTCACTGAGCAAGAGATTATGCAATTCTCTACTAGTAACAGGAGGATATCTAACACGAATTGAAGTAGCAAAAGAAGCATAATCAGCATGAAGTCCATTTAAAATAGTTACCACAAGTTCAGGGTCTGTAACAACACAACCAGCAGCAGCTAATGCATCTGTGATTTTCTTCAATTCAGTCAGAAATTGAGAGACGGTAAGATTTCCTTGCCGAAGTGTTTGTAACTTGGTGCGAAGCTGTATAACATGGGTAGCAGAGGATTGAGCAAATTTCTCTTCAATTTGTTTCCACAGATCATAAGCAGTAGATGCTCCGGACAGATGACTGAACACGGTGTCACTGATTGAAGAATTAATCCAAAGAATAATTGTTTGATCTTCCTCATTCCATAAAGTATAAGCAGGATTAACGAATTGATTTCGTTCATTAACACGAGTTACAAATTGAGGAGGACAGAAACCAGTACCATCAATGAAAGATATAGCATTATAACGCTTTAATAGAGGAAGAATCGCCGATTTCCAAACAAGATAATTATCATCACGAAGCTTAACAGGGATAATACTAGCAATTTGATTCAATGGTGTTGAAGTAATTAACGATGTTGGATGATGATCCATTAATAAACTACTGAAATTTAGAGAACTGGTGATATTGAAATAGAATAATACGAAAAACTGAAAGATAGGACTTCAGAAAGAAAACCCTAAAGGATTGAAAGAGAAACAAATTGAAAAGAAAAGAAAGAGAATCACCAGAGAAAACGCAGAAGCAGTCGAAGCGAGCAAACACGAAGGACCGAAAAATTAACGCCGTGAAGCTCCTTGCTCGAATGATACCATAATGAAACTATAATCCATAATCAACAAACCAGATTCAAATCATATTGATAACTGGAGTTCTCTTACAAAACAATTTAAAAGAAAGTAAACCTAAAAGAATTGGAAAAGATAAAGTTCACTAACTTCTCAATACACCTGAGGAGTTTTATAAAAGAAAGAGAAAAGAGGGACTCACACGAGTGAGTGACACACACACACAACAGAAACTGAAATGAGAACAACATTTCACTAGTTCAAACAAATAATCCCATCATTGTGCAGTCACGGCTAAGATTACTACCATTAGTACTGCACCCATGGAAATCTCCAACTACTGACATCATCTCGATGGAATACTCGCTGCCAAAACAACCCCCCATTCGAATCCGAGTTCGGAAATCAGCCATCGCCAAGCTAGTGCTCAACTTGATTCAGTGAACGCCATCGAACACTAAACTCCAGATGCAAGCTTTTCTTTCACCTGTTTTACGGCTCCAAATTTCACCCAGATCGGCAACTTTGAGAACCTATTATTTATCCTCTCTATTTGTGTTCATTCCTCACCTCTAATTCTCTCGTAATCTCGCGCCAACAAGTTTGACTAAAAGCAGCAAATTGCTTGAATAAGAAAAGAGTATTTCTTCCGTAGTGATAAGAGAAGTGACGGGTGGTAGGGAGCTTTGCCACGTCGCCCACTAATTGTTTGATCAGTCTCTGACAGCACCACGTCCCACTCACTTGTTAACTCCTTCAGTGCCTTCACATGCATAACCACCTGGATCATCTCCTGGCCGTGAAATTGGTTGCCACGTTCAACTCAGCTCTTTTGGGGTCGTGAGCAGCAATGTTGGCCATTTTGTGGCAAACATCATCGTTTTAGCTTCAATTTAGCCATTTATTCTCCGGATGATTGGATTCGTTTATATTTCCTATAAATAGTTCAAAACAGTGTCATTAACCAAAATATCGAGTCCTAGTTAATATAAATATGGGTCCAAAATATAGCACATACGTGCTTATCAGATTTAATGATCTTTTGTCGCAATGTCCACACCATGGGTTCGAGAAAATGAAACTAGTTGAAATTCTGTATGACGGCTTAGACTATTCGACCAAAGCCATGGTCGAGTCTATGTGCGCTGGTTTATTCACGAGTAAAAATGCTGATGAAGCATTCTCCTTCTTAGAAGATGTAGCTGAAAAATCCCAACAGTGGGAGTCTTGTGTTGAACCCCCTAAAAGACTCTTGGTTAATAGAAGTAGCACCAATGTGGTAGATACGAGTTTTGCGTCAGATGCTAAGTTTGTTGCTTTGTCTAGAAGGTTAGAAGCTTTGGAAATGGGTTAGGTCCCTTGTTGAACCTAATGATAGAATTAGAGCCTCTCCAGTCTCTAGTTGTGGAATAGAACCCGATAACTCGTTTTGGGAAGGTCAGGTTAGTGAAGCAAGCCCATGTTGTCTATAACAACCCTGGTTGGAGAAACCATCATAATTTCTCTTGGTCTAAGGGCCAGAATCAAGGTCAGTCTAGCAATTCTCAGCCTCCCCCAGGTTTTGGTTATAATAAGAATTCTTCAGGACAAGCCCAGTTCCAGATCCCTTCTGAGAATAGAATGACTAGCTTAGAGAAATCTCTTAGTATATTAAAAAAGAGCCAGGATATGTTAACACAGAGCCAGGAAATGTTAATAAAGAGCCAGGTTAGTTTTCAACAGGAAACCAAACAGAATTTAATGCCCAGACTCTTGCTAAGTTAGAACTTCAAGTTAGTCAAATAGCCAAGACTCTAAGCGGCAAGGATAACGGAAGTTTCCCTAGTCAACCACAACCCAATCCTAGAGGAGTTCATCAAATATATTTAGTTGGTGAGAAATCATCAAATCATGTGAATTCAATAGCAACCCTTAGGAGTGGTAAAATGGTAGACAATAAGGTA